>JAWWMS010000120.1:4679297-4698233 GCA_035048045.1 Chlorospingus semifuscus | reverse complement strand
TCCACAGCAGCAGATAACCATTGTTTACACTTTGTTGCTGAAACTTCTCAGCTTCAGCAGGAAAAATCCTAACGAAATGATTTTAATGAAAAGATGTCTGTGACAAAACTCCATGAGCAGCTGATACAGCCTTCATGCTCTGAACTGCAGGGATGCACCCCCTGCCTTTGTAGAAACCATCTACCCAGCTGAGATGGAAGGATCAGGATGGGCAAGGACAGCCCCAACCTCTGCCATGGCATGAGCAGCTGTATCAGTGGGATCAGGGTGAGGAAAAGGCACTGCTAAGCTGGGTTCTGCTGCAGAACAGAAAATGCATTGTTAGTAAATCAGACTTTGGAACTGCTTAAGATTTAAACACAGCTTCAATTAATTAACCTTTCACAGCACAGCACAGCCCCAGAGTGAATACAACACTAGTCAGTCCCCTGACTGCAGATTTTGTTGCAAAATAAACAAGTTTTTCCAGGGCTGGGCTTGATAGTGCTGATCAAGAGGTTGGGTTGGGTTCAAAGTCATCTCAAAGTCCTAGTGGGGATACGAAAATGGTTGTAACACCTAGAGAAAATTACCTTTAGCGAAATATTTGTACACAGCACATGTTGTAAAGCCCCAAATGGTGTGACAGAGGTGCTCTTTTTAATAAATTCTATGAGAATGTTTCCCAGCAGTGTGAACCTTGTGGGGTTTGTTTTTTATTGCCTTATTAAAATCTGTTTCCAGGATGCTCAAGCAACATTTTTCCAGCTATTTTTTATGCATAATTACTCTTTCTTCCCTATGCTAATTTTATTCCTGTAAATGTGCCCTCTGGACCAAGCAGTGCCTCCCCCATGGCAACACAACTCTTGTCACATTGGTGAAAATGAAGGATGGAATTTGATCCATCGAGGTCAATATTTGACCTCTCAGCCTTTCTTCCTGAAGCTGAGAACATTCAGCAGTTTCACCAGGTAAATGCTGTCCTGCAGTAAATGAGGAAATGGCACCAAAGTAAAACAGAGGACTGGGAATATTTCTTCAGCACAAGGGGAATGACAGCTGGGAAAGAGCCACTGCTGGACCTCTCAACCCCCCCTGAATCAGAGCTCAGGCTCAAATGCAGGCAAGAATCATTAACTGCTCCAAAGGACAGAGCAGGGCAGTGTGTAAAGCTGCACTGGGAGTGATGGGATACTGCAGCACTTCCAGGGAATGGGACCCTCCTGGCAGGCTGCTCTTGCCAGCAGCTTCCATCTAGAATAATCCATCCAGGGATGGTTTCCATCCTGCTGGCCATATGTTCATAGCAGCCATAGCAGAGACACAACTTCATGTGCTCTATAGGGAATGAGGCCCTGCAAGTGGCTGAGGGTGTGGCCCCTCCCAAGGGGAAAAGCAGCTCGGCCTCGACCTCCAGGAATTCCTTCCAACCAACACTTCCTTGATGCGTGATCCTTCTTTTTCTGTGGCAGGGCCTTGGCCTGACAGCTGCTGGGGGTCTGAGTTACTTCCCTGCCTTGGAATGACTGCAAGCCAAAGGAAATAAAACTGGCAGAATCCCTTGGGTGTGGAGCAGGAGCAGCACCCCAACAGCGCCCTGGCTCCATCCCCTCCAGCCTGATGGGCACCAGGGCTGAAGAAATCCAGGATGGCAACACAGACCAGAAAACAAAAAATGAGACCTGGAGAGGAACCACATGTCTGAAGTACAATTCCTTGATACATTTTCCTCCTGGCACAACATAACTCTATCTCTCTCTCTCCCACGTACAGCCAATCACCCCCTCTGATGAAGTTACTTAGCCAAAGCATGAAAATAAAGAACTATCCCGTATCTTTCCTTCCTTAAACTTCCTTTTGAGACACAGTTTTGTTCTTCAATGCCCACAAAGCAGATTCAGCCTGTTGGGTTTTCATTCTTTATTTGAAAATGTTTTCACAAGTAGCAAAAGTTTGGATTTTTGAGGAGAAAAACAGAAATATTGTCTATTTTCAGAATGCCTATAAACACAGATGCTTTCCCCCTTGGTATCAGGAAACAAAATGATTACAAATATATATATATATATCTCTGTATATAAAAATAAATGATTTGGCTCTAAAAGATTCAACTAAGACAATTTCAGTGAGGGACAAAGACAAAATAAAAGAAACCCTGTAACATGACAATTTTAAAAATCCCTTTTTTAAAGGTATTAAAAATTTTGACCTACCACTGAACATGAAAGAGGAGAGGAGCACCCCAAATGCCACTGAAATGGGCAAAAGGTTCACAACAAATACATTTTGTATCATTCACAATGTCACACTTGAAGTTATTGTGACAATGCAGATATGAAAGTGTCAGAAGTGCATAAACTCTGGGGTTTCCATAGAGGAGGATACATATTTAAAGCATATTTTATGTTTTAGGGCTGTTACCTCACTTTACCCCCAAATAATTATTTTAGCCTGTAACATAAATAGTAACTTGTAATAAAGCAACAGCCCCATAACAGTAAGACCTTCCCAGCATCCAAGCCAAGCAGAGAGAAAAGCCAGGGCACCACAAGCAGGGTGCTAACAAGATCCCGACATCTTTCACCACTAACTGGAATATGGCATTTATCTATTTGAACTCAAAAAATTTAGAAATCCAGCTCCTCTGTTTGCTTTTCCTTCCAGAACCAGCACTTTCCCTGCTGGGTGATCACCAAACCATTTATTACAAACATCATCACTTTTCCTGCTGTTTTTTTCCCCTCAGACGCAACACACCAAGTTCCAAACCATCAGGACTCTGAAGGCACTGCATGAGGGAAAAGCTGCCAAAATTCTCACTGGTTTTGGTATACCTTGCTCAGAAGAGGGAGCAAAGGGAAGAGGAGGAGAACCCACTTGTGTTTTTTCCATATCAGTGCGCTGCTGGCCCATCCCAGCCATGCCACCATCATATTTTCTGAAAAATCCTCTTTGCCCAGGATTTTTCTCTAGAGAAGCCTCAGAAAAGAATGAAAACAATAATTATCTGATTGCTTTGGAATATGGTCTGGAAATCGTTTACCAACAGGGGCATCTTTGATTGGTTCCATGTGAATTGTTTTAGCTTGATGACCAATCACCATCAGCTGTGTCAGACTCTGAGGAGTCAGTCACGAGTTTTTATCGTCGTTCTTGTTAAGCTTTCTGATGTATCCTTTCTCTATTTCTTTACTATAGTTTTAGTATAGCATTCTTTAATATCATATCATTAAATAATAAATCAGCTTTTTGAGAACATGGAGTCAGATTCTCATCTCCTCCCTGGTCCTGGGGCCCTCACAAACGCCACACACCCGCGGTCCCTCGCAGGGAGCAGCGTGGGCCATGGCCTCCCTCTAGCGTCCGGCACGGGCTCCTCTGCCCCGGCTCCCCTGAACGAGGCAGCCGAGCCCTTCCAGCTCTCCAGGCAGGAGCAATCTGGTTCGCTCCTGCGAGTAATGACCCATAATTGATGTTTATAGGCTCTCCGGAGTATGAGAATTCACTGAGCCCCCGGGGATCAAGCAGCCTCCTGAACCTCTTCTGTAATTAACATTTAACGATTATGCAGAAAGCCAGAGGCAAGCAGCTGTCTCCACTTCTGCAGGAGAGGCCCCAGGGCAATAGAACTCACTCAGAAACCCCTCATCAGCTTAACTTTCCTCCTCCCGTGCCCACAGACTTCTCAGCTGTTCTAGCAAGACAGGCAGGTGCAAATGTCACCTTGGCACGATGGCAGCAGTTAGTTTTGTAGAAGAAACACCCAGCTCCTGGGTCTATCCAAAAATGGCTCCTGCTGCCAATGTGATGTGCATGAATGAGCTTCACCATGCTCAGGTCAAGGGCTGCTGCTGTCAGCCAGGAGGAACCAGCAGCAGCACCTGGACAGGATTTGGCAGCATCCCTGCTAAGGGATCATTCACTGACAAGGAGTGTGAGGGAGGGGGCAGGGGCCCATTTCTGTCTCAGCCCTGGTAGTGCTTTAAAACAAAGCTAAAATTGAAAAAATAAAATCACATTCAGATGCAACCTTAAAAATGTAAACTAGTAAAACATTAAGCTGTAAAATCAACATTAGTCAGTGGCTGAAGTAAAGAACAAAGGGGCAGAGTTCAAGCAACTGCAGACACATAAGCAAGATTCCTCTCTTCCCCAATTTAAAAAGTCAATATTTACTGTAAATCTGTTTAATACACCAATGGATTGCTTTAAACACTCCTTTGGGTAGAACTCCTGACCTCCACCCTGGAGCACTGATGAGATCCACTAGCCACGGGCAGGATTCAAGGCCAAGTCTAACAAGCATAGCAGTCCTGACATTGCTCTGAGCCTTAGCCACAGAAATACAGTAATTATTGTGGCAGTTAATTAAATTAGGCTCTTTCCTAGTAATGTAACATTCACTTCCATATTTTAAACAGCCCAAATGTCAATTTAATACTCTCCTTATTCAGTGTTTAGCCCTGTGCCTTTGAGGCATCCCAAAAGCTGCTGTGTTTTGGAAGGTTTTTAAAGGTGAAAGAATTTGAGATCTGGACCCACTGAGGTGCAGACCTTGGTCAAGTCAATGAGCAACAGCAGTCCCTGCTTTGTGTAGTAAGGACTGTCACTGAAAAGATGTATTTTAAGAGTGAATTTCTCCTGAAGGAGAAAATAAAAATTTAGTAATATCTGGAAATATGAAATGCTGGTATAAGGTCACGGAATCAAGTGTCACCTGAATAGAGACAGACCTGTGCAATAAGGTAAAACTTCCACAAGCCTCAATGTTACTGTAGCTTTAAAACATTGACAAAACCTGCAGTTTGAGGCTCTGAGGTCTTGCTAATTCTTACAACAGAGACTTCCTGTATTGGATTAGATGTGTATTTTCAGTATTTTTAGTGAAAGTGCTTACTCCACAAATGCTGGATGCTGCTGCTCACTGACTTAACCAACACAGTTGTTTTATTTCCCCTCAGAGTTGTGAAGAAGTGCTGGAAAGAGTTCTTTGTTCCCAGTCACAGGCTCCAAGCAAGGATCCAAGTTCTGAAGTGGTAGAAGACCCCGTGTCAAGCACACCCCTGGTCCAAAGGCACAGCCAGGACAGGTTACAAGAGCACCCAGCTCTCAGGACTCTGCATCAGGGCAGCATGAGGGATTTTGCCAGTCTTGTCCAGAACCATTTTTTGGTGCAAGGATTGGTGTAGTCACAAATGGTAATGAACCGTAAGATACTCGGGAACTCGTTCTTCATGGACTTGTACTTGACTGGAATCAGCCGCTTGTGACGAGCACCTGAAAGGGAGGTCCCACAGAGAGGGTCCCACAGAGAGGGTCACACAGGGCCACAGGCAGAGCCCACATCCATTCCCTCCCCTCCCCACCACAGCACACACATCACAAAATCCAGCTTTGTTCCTGACTGTGGCATCCCATGAACTCTCTGCTCTTGGTCAATCCCCAAATCCCCAGCCCTGGAAATAGCAGTAACTACTCACCATAGAGTTAGCCCTCCTGGGTGGAAAACAGACTCCCCCACAGACTTCTGTGTCACAACTTCCCCTGGTTTCTCCTTCCCCTGTCCCCTCACTGGCTTAGCATCCCTGAAGGCCAGTCCCCTCTGCCCAGCCCTTAGCTCTGCCTCCCACCCCTTCCCCTTCTTAAGCTGCCTGCTCCACCTGGTTCTTCCTCTTTCTTGCTGGGTTCCCCTTCAGCTGCATGAGACTCTGCTGAAATAAAACCTTGCAAAAGAGCCTTTCTTGCATTGTGGTGAGTGTTGAGTGGAAGTTTGACTGCATTGCCTGAACGTTAACTCAACTTGCCTTTCACCAGGAGAGGTTTGTTGGGGACAAGAAACAGGCAGCAGCACCTACCATTCTAACACCAGCATTTTTACCTGACTGGGCACCATCTGATTGTATTGCAGCCAGCTCTCACTCTGGAGAGCAAGTCTCTGAGCCCTGATTTACTCAGGCTGCAGATGTTCCCCAAGGAATCCCCCTGCTAACATGGACTGCTGGTTTTGAGACACCACAAGGTGAGAGCACCCTCCCTGTGACTGCTGCTGCTTGAAGGAGCAGCTCTTCTACAGAGGAGTTTTCTCCTTATAGCTCTCCACAGGGACACCTGCTCAGCACAAGTGATGACACTGAGACAGGGATGAGGCAAATAACCAACATTTCATAACTGCAGCAGATGCTGAGTAATCTATGGAGCTCCCAGAACCTGCCACCAAACCCTTCTGTGCATCATTAACACCCCACACAAACAGTAATGCTGTGACTTCTCTAAGTCTGTACTTCCACCCATGTTCTCACTGGCAGAGCTCAGGGCATTCCATACAGATGAAGCTTCTTTTCCTGCTCTAATGGAAGGTGTGATGCCCACAAAAAACTGTTGAAGAACTAAAAGGACTTTTCTACATATCTTGATGACTGGGGGCTGATACAAAGTCCTGGGAGTGTTCAATGGATTAACTGATATCATATGAAATTAGTGTGTCAAGGGAGATGAAGTGAATTCCTGTCTCTGCCACCAGCTTCCAGTCTAGTCTCTGGCATGTCCCTTATAATAATATCATGTCAAATGCCTCATCTAGAAAAGAGACTTTATATCCAGATACTCTTCCACATATCCTCCATACTATTAGGATATTTTCTATATATCCTCCATACTATTAGGATATTTTCTACATATCCTCCATACTATTAGGATATTTTCTACATATCCTCCATACTATTAGGCTGGGCTGCACTTACCCCCCAGCAACACAGACAAGTGTAGAACGACTACTGGCTAGAAAAGAGCAATCACAACAGACTTGGCAGAAGTAAATTGGTGGTGTTTCAATTCAGAACAAAATATGTAAAAAATTTCCCAACCTAAGTTGAACATTCATTCCATATTTTGTTTACCTATCCACAATACTCAAGGATCCCTGCGAGAATCATAAAATGGAATGGGTTGAGTTGGAAGAGGCCCTGAAGATCATCCAGTTCTAACCCCCCTGCTATGGGCAGGGACACCTTCTAGACCAGGTTACTCAGAGCCCCACCCAGCCTGGCCTTGAAATCTGCACGTTCATTACCTGTCACCTAATTCCCAGCTTTACTCACATCCTGGATTTATTATACTACTTGTCTCCTGAGCAGCAAATTTTCCTGTGGATCTGGAAGCCCTTCACAAGCCTGACACGCAGCTCTGACATTTCTGGAGCAAGCAGCATTATCCCACTGACAGCTAGAGCAGTGCAGCACAGGCAGCTTCTTGCTTGCAGCCACGTGAGGAAGGTCAAGAGCAGGGCAAGGGAGCCAGCCCAAGCCCCTGCTTGCAAAACCAAATCATGAAGCCTCTATTAATTCCAGTGGTACAGTGCCCACTGACCTCAGCTGAAGGTTTAGATGTCATTGTAATAAAAAGGATAATATGCAATTGTAAATGGGATATTTCTGTGATCTTACCTGGGGAAAGACTAAGAGCAAATTTGGTCTGGAAATCACATTCTTCGCTTTCCAGGTAATCATCTGAAACGACAACCACCATCCTCCGACACCTGCAGGTTAAGCAGAGGAGAAGACAAATAAAATGTCAAATGAGATGGTTTTCATTCCCACAAACAGAAGCATTCCCACAAACAGAGCAGAAACCACTGCTCTGAATTGCTCCAGTGGAGAAGGACCTGGCTGTGTTCCAGCAGGAATTAACTGCAGAGCAGGAACGCCTGACAGACACATAGTGATGTTACACAGAAAAACTTGATTGCAGATACAAACTAACATATCAAAAAATGAGGAAACAGTGAAGTCCAGTCTGGACTTCACTGTGCAACCTTTATGTGATCCTGTGTCTATATATGACACACAAGGCAAAGAAAAGCAATTGAACATAAGTAGCATCACCACAGTGGCACCTCCCTCATGAACACAAGGAAGGTACACACTGGGGAAGCCTGAGTCGTTCTTCTTGAGCCAAGAGCATAAAGCAAAGCCCATTAAGACATTCTTGTGGATTTCTGCTGTTTCACTGGCACCACGCTGCAGACATCCCTGTAAAATGAATGTGATGTTCCACTGCACTCACAGCTGGCCCCAACAGCCACAGTTCACTTACCTCCTCTCTATAAGTTCTCCACTGATGGAATACACACAGGCTCCTGGCAAGACGTCCCGATCAAATACACAGAGCTTCAGTTTGAACTCTGTTTGCTCCAGCTCCCTGATCATCTCCTGGACAAACTGGAGGTCTTTCTGACAGTAGCAGATGAAGGCATCAAATATCTCTGTTCCACTCCCTGAAACCATTAAAAAATGTAGCTGTCATCTTCTACTATAAATGAAGTTCACTCCTGCAGTGAACTTTCAAGAGCTCCCACAGACTTTAACTCAGAGAATCAGGAGTCTGACAGAAAAGCTCTGGCCACACTATAAAGGTAATTTAGCCTTTTATTAGATGAGCTGCCCTTCAGCCCAGACTCCTGCCCTTAACAGGGCTGGCAGGAGGTAACACACACTCATCAGTGCCCTGGCTGCTTTCACTGGCCAGGCTGTTCACACACACCCACATTGCCTGGCAGGGGTCAGGGGAAGGAGCTGAGGTGCAGACAGGCAAAATCTGTGGAGGCAGCAACATCCAGCTATGGGAATCTGAGTGGAGCTGGAGGGAGCAGAGTACCCCAGGGGATGCAACTCAGAGCCCTGACACTCTGGGATTTCACTCTGACACTCTGGGATTTCACTGAGAGTTTCACATCTATATCCTTGTGGCTCTGGGTCCTTTTTCCCTAGTTCAGGTCACAGAGATTCAAACTTCCCAACCAAAACAGCATTCAGCAATGTCCTGCCATCTGCTGTCCATGGAGCTGTGGGGTGAGCCTTGAAATTTGGAACCTGTCATTTTTATGGCTGATGTCAAACCTGGGTACCTGCAGTCATATCCTAATGGGCCTGTTTTCCAATTACATTAATGGCTGGCAGCTCTTGTTTATTTAGCAGTTATCCAAATATTAAAGTGCTGCATTTTAAGGGCAATGTTTCTCATAATTAAGTGCCTTAATACTGTTGGATAGTTTCCAATTGTGGGGTTTTTTTTCCATATCAATGTCACTACAGATAAATTCAATTTTTTATGCCAGTTAAAGCCTACCACAGTGAAAAAATAGGTCAAGCTCTAAAAGCTGCTGAGAAAAGTATCAACCCAGCAGGCAGATTCAGCCCAAGAAGCAACCAGTGAAGCAGAAGGGGAATGTCTGCCAGGTCAGTCAAACTGAGGGTACTGCTGCAGGGGCATGCTGCTAACTTGGGGGTCACATCAGGCAAAGCTGCCATGTACAAACACCAGAATATTGGTCTGTGGACATTTGGGGATGGTTGGTGATGTCCACACACACAGCAAAGGTGGCCAGCACACACATGTGCACACACCTGGCTGCACACACAGCAGTGCACACACACAGAACCCATTTCCTCTCTCCACCCACTGCACACCTACTTCAAACCCACTTCCTTTTCATTCAAGGTGGTTCCACCTGCCAAAGACAGGGCAGGGAAATCACCTCTGACACCCTTCCCCCTGGGCTCCAACCCCTTGAGCTTTCAGGAGCTGCTGCTCTGGGCCAGGCTGGGCTAAGGGACACATTTCTGTGGAGTTCCCTGCCACGTGTGTTCAGTGGCTCTGTGCCAGCCTGCTCCTGTGTGAAGTGTTTCCCAGGGTTGCTTCCCCTCTCTGCTCTTAGAAACAGGAAAAATGAAGAAAGCATTCTGGCCTGGGGTATGAAAACTTGTGGGAATTATGAAAGCAAACAGGTTTTCTGCACTTCCCATGGAGAAGGTGACTCCAACAGGAGGTATGAGGCAGCAGTGGAAGCAGGGGCTCTTACCATATGGATCATCCCTGGTGGTGATGCCCATCAGTTCTGATGTCTTTGGCACGCTGCTGTCCACTGCTGGCACTTGGAGGGGCTGGTTGGCCTCTTCCTGCTTCCTCTGCAAGTACTTCTTACAGTCCTCCTCTGCAAAAACACACAGCCAGGGAAGAGGCTCCTGTGACCTGGGTTTGCACTGCTGGAGTTCATTAAAACAGGAATAGCTATTTCATGGATCAGGGATGCTACAGGGAAACCCCCTGTCTGGTTTTTTCAGGATGTAGAACTTCTCTCACCTCTTTCTGAATGTCTTGATGCTGCCTCCACCACCTCCTCTAGCAATTAATTCCTGAAAATCACTCTTGATATTTTAAGAAGTACTTTCTTTTGCTTGTTTTACTCTTTCTCCTCCCCTTAGCTCTACCATGTCCCAGTACACCTTTAATACCAGGAATAAGGTGCAGAGCAGGTCCCAACTCTGCTATCTGCTCTCAGTGCTCTGCATTTTGGAATATTTGAAATCACAAAATAGCTGGGGATGTTTTCATGGTGTCAGTCTTTCTGTCCATGTAAAAAAGCCATAAGACAAGACCAAATGGCCTCAAGCTGCACCAGGGGAGGTTTAGATTGGATATTAGGGAACAATTCTTCACTGTAATGTGGTCAGGCACTGGAACAGGCTGCCCAGGGCAATGGTGGACTCAGCATCCCTGGAGGGATCTAAAATGTAGCCCTTGGGGACAGGGCTTAGATAGAGGTGGCCTTGGCAGTGCTGGGTTCATGATCCTGCAGGTCTTTTGTGACCTTAGCAATTCTCTGCAGACCCACAAGAGCTGATTCACACCCCAGCCCTTGCCAGCCAGGACAACTGCAGGTGACAATGACTGTCCACACTCACCACATACAGCAGGACCAGGTAAAGTTTTAAGGAGCCCCTGAAGCAGCTTTTATGTTGTGCAACAGCAACAGGGATCCTCTTATCCCAAGCAGAGTAGACATGAAACCCACCCTGAGATAACTGAAAGGCAAAGATCTGTCACGGTCACTGCTGTGAACTTCCCAGTCAGGTCCCAGTCAGGTGGGCACAGATCTATTATAAACAGACTTGGTTTAAAAATAAATCATAAATCTAAATGTGAAGCCTTTGGAGAACCAACAAGAAACTCTGCAGCCTCTGCTACTCTGTAATTACAGAAGAACTGAAAGTAAAAGGAGATTTGAAAAAAGGAATTGTGAAAAGGATGAAGCTCCCTAGAGACTCTACCTTTACTTAAGATTAAAAAAACCCCCAACAATTGGTAATCAGTACTGATCAGCTGGCACAGGTGACTGTGCAAGAGCTGAGTAAAGGATCCCTTGGAAGTGCAGGATGCTGGTGGGAGCCCAGTGAATTCTCCTGTAACACAACCTGGCACAAGCAGGTCTGCAGGAGCTCCAGCCTGAGCCCCATCCCCTGCTTCTATCTCAGCTTTGCAGCTTGCTACTGGATTATCTCCAATCTAATAAGGCTCAGATCTGATCAAAGCTTTTCCTGAGGCTGAGGCATTCCCAATCTGCCTTTCTCCTCCCCTCAGCCTCCCCAGTCCTGCAGAGGGGAGAATCAGCCACATTCCTTACCAGCCACCAGGTTCAGATTTCACATCTTTCCTCACTAAAGCCATAACTCAGATCCCCTGTAGGTGAGGTGTGTCAGCTAAATCAGTATCTTTGAAATCATGATAAAAGTCACTTTGAAGTTGCCAACAGGTTCAGCAGTCTCAGAGGAAGGACTGGCACACAGCCACCACCTTAACTGTGCCTTGATTCCCCTGGGAGCCAGTTTCACAATCCAAAATACTGCTGAATAGGCAAGAAGAGGCAATTATTTAACAGCATTGCATAGTGCTCAATACAGAAATGTTCATTTTCAGTGGATTTGCTCCAAGTCTTCTCTCCTTGCCTCTGATTTGGGGTGGATCAGTCCCCAGCTGGAAAGAGCAGCTGATTGTACAGGTTAATGAGAGTGAACAAGGATCAGGGATGACTTTGGGACCATAAAGGGAAACTCCTCCAAGCTGTCCTCCACCAAGCACCTAACTCTGGCAGTCAAACAAATTCCTGAGGAACTGGAAAAAAAACAGAATAGAAACAAGAAATCTAAAGCACAAAATCAGTAGCATGATGAGAACACAGAGAAAACAGACCCAGTAACTGTCAGGCAGGAAAGGAGCACTTTTGTAACAGGTCAGGGAAGAAACGAAAATCACTGAGTTTCAGCAGGAAAGAGCAAAAATGTATCAAAGTAAAAAGCTTTACCTCCCTGAAGATCATTCTACAGAGAAATAAACTGCTGAGGAAGATCACAGGCAGAGCTCCTGGGACATCAATACTGATATTTTCTGATTCTGAGCTGGATCCCACTGAAGAAGTTCCAGTGGTACACAAAGATATCCCTGCCATCAGGAAATACTGTGCACAAGAGTACATGAAACCTTTTCCTTGCTCCTTTCCTTTCCAAGTGTAAATATCTCTGACTTCTGCAAGAGCTCTCAGCACCAGCACCAGGTCACAGGCTCTCAGTGCAGGCCTCAGCCAAAAATCCTAAAAGAGGAATAGTCACACTGGTCAGGCTGAAAGCTCACCAGCCCCAAGCCTCATCCTATCTCAAACACTGCACAAAGCCAGGTGTCCAAGGGGGAACATAAGAATAAAATAAGCTTACAGAGATATTTCCCTAATATATATATGTATGTATTTCCCTAAAATCTATCTTTTAGGTATAATCTACAAATCTATTTTTATAATCTCTCTTTTGGACTATTCACAGTTAAGGAATTTCCTGAGCCACAGAGAGTGTTTTTGCTGAACAGCCCTTGGTGGGCCCCTCTTCCAAGAATTTATCTGTCTCTTCTTATCAGCCAGAACCAGCCTGGGTGATCCCAGGGTTTTTGTGAAGCCCCAGATCTTCTGCACAGCTGGAAGCTCCCCCAGATTTGTCAGGAATCTCTTCTGATAAGCAGATCACAAATTACACTGATGCTTTTGTCTCTCCCAAAACCTGGCCTTCAGACTGTGAGCTAAAGCAGGAAGAACAACAGGACCAAAGGGAAGTGCTCCATCACCTCTTGGTCAGGCTCTCTACAGAGATGGATTTCTACATCTTCCTTTACCTCCATGAGTAACAGGAAGTGAGATTTAATACTTCCTCCTTGCTAACTCAGTAAGCTCTGTTATACAACACAGGCCTTCAGGGAATTCTCTGGCTTTGGAAATACTTTGGCAAAAAATTTCCCCTTCTGATGACAGCTGGGCTCCCTCTGAATTTCTCTGACCACAAAGAATACAAAGAGTCCAAAAAGAAGAAGTTATCAGAACAGCACAAGGGCCTTCATTCTTCTCACTGACCTGCCTCATTTTTTTCAGTTTGCATGGATTTTTTTTCCCTGACATTGTCCAGTTCCATGCATCCCTCATCTCCCCCAACAAACACTTTCCTATCACACTACATCCACACATCATAATTTTCACACTGTCTCCTGGCTGACCTGGCTAAGAGCATCTTTTAGCACACAGAAACTTTTGAATTGAAGGTTTGGGATAAGCCAGGGCTCCAGGTTACTTTGCAGGGCTCATGGTTAGCAGAAACACAGCACACATCTCTTCTGGAAGGCAGGTGAGACTTCTGTGATTCACAGAATGGTTTGGGTTGCACAGGACCTTACAGGTCATCTCATCCCAGCCCCTGCCATGAGCAGGGACACCTTCCACTAGCCCAGGTTGTTCAGAGCCACATCCAGCCTGGCCTTGGGCACTTCCAGGGATCCAGGGACAGCCACAGCTTCTCTGGGCACCCTGTGCCAGGGCCTCACCATCCTCACAGGGAAGAATTTCTTTCAATAGCAAAACCAATATCTAATCTTCTAATATCTAATCTAAATATCTCTTCTTTTAGTTTAAGACCACTCTCCCTTATCCTACCACCATCCACCCATGCAACAAGTCCCTCTCTCTCCTTTTATAACCCCTTTTAGGTGCTGGAAGGGGCTCTCAGGTTTCCCCGGGGCCTTCTCTTGCTCAGGCTGAACACCCCCAGCTCTCTCAGCCTGTCTCCATGGCACAGGTGCTCCAGCCTCCAGAGCATCCCACAACAAACAGGATGTCACTCCATAGTCTGGAAAGGGCTTTTCTTCTCTTTTTTTTCCCCTTAACCTCACCTCCGCGGCCAGAGCAGCAAAGACGAACACAAAACAGGAAAGACCAACGCAAAGAGCAAGGACCAATATCAACAGAAAGACCAACACGAACAGCATCCCTTCCCTCCCGAGGCATCAAGGAGGGCAGGCTCCGGGATTCCCCGGGCTCTCCGGGGTTCCCCGGGCTATCCCCCCGCTCCCAGCTCCTCACCCACGCTGCCGGCCAGGTCCGTCAGGACATCGTCGCGCCCCAAGCGGCGCAGCACATCGAGGAGCTGCCCCACGGTGGCCCCGCCGGGGCAGCGTCCCGGCCATTCCTCCAGCAGCGTGGCCGTGGGGTCGGGCAGCCCCTCGAGCCGCCGGATCTCCAGGAAGCTGCAGCCCAGCGCCTCCGCCAGCGCCGTCCAGTCCGCGGCCGCGGCCGCCCGCGGGTTGAGGTAGAGGCCGAGGCGGCGGCGCACGCCGTAGTTCAGCGCTACCATGGGCACGGCGTGCGGGTCCAGCGGCGGGACGGGGCTGGCAACGGGGCTGGGGCTGGCAGCGCGATCCGATGGGGACGTGGCCATGGCCGTGCCGCGCTCCCAACTTCCCCGTCGCGGCACTTTCGCTTCCCGGCTCGCCCCGCCTCTCCACCGCCCCCGCGGGGCTCTCTCTGCCCGCCCTCCCTCACGGTGCGGGGCTCTCTCTCTGCCCGCCCTCCCTCACGGTGCGGGGCTCTCTCGCTGCCCGCCCTCCCTCACGGTGCGGGGCTCTCTCGCTGCCCGCCCTCCCTCACCGTGCGGGGCTCTCTCTCTGCCCGCCCCTCCCTCCTTCACGGTGCGGAGCCGGACGGGTCGGTATCGGGACGGTGTGGGAGCAGGAGCAGGGCAGTGATGGTTCTCCTGTGCTCCACACCTCGAGTGCTGTGCCCGGCTCTGGGCTCAAATCAGGAGGGGTATTCAGGGCGTGGAGCGGTCCAGAGAAGGGAATGGAGCTGGGGAATGGTCTGAAGGACATATCCTATACAGACTGGCCAAGGGAGCTAGGGGTGTTTAATCTGAGGAAAAGGAAGCCAGGGGGATCCATTTTCACCCTCTAAAACTCCCTCCTGACAGGAGGTTGTAGGCAGGTGTGGGCCGGCCTCTTCTCCCAGGCAATAAATGATAGGGCAGGATGACAGAGTCTTAAACTGTGCTGGGTAAGTTCAGGTTGGACATCAGGAAGAATTTTTTCACAGAAAGGATGACTACATTGGAATGGGCTTCCCCAGAGAGGTGGTGGAATCACCATTCCTGGAGCTGTTAAGGAAAAAGACTGGATGTGACACTCAGTTGAAGTGGTGATGCTGGGTCACAGGTTGGACTCGATGATCTCGGAGGACTTTTCCAAAAAACTGATTGTGTTGTTCTCCTGCTGGGCTTTGTCCAAACGTAGTGCCCTGCCCTCTGGAGTGGCCTGGACAGGGATCTGTGCTGTGTGAGACACTTATGCCAGAGAGAACAATGCTGTCACTAAAGCTGTTTCACACTATTCCCTCCAAATCAGCCCCTGATGGCTACATTCCTGCCCAGGCCCCTAATACAACAAATATAGAATTGTTAATGTGGCCCTGTCAGGGCTTATGTTCAAAATCACTTGGTTTTTCTGCTTTTGGCACAACAACTTGCTCTCATGTTCAATGTCTGTTTATTTCTCACCCAGACCTGAACCCATCAACGCAGAACATTCAGAGATTTTACAGTATTGCAGTTATTCTTTACAGAACAGGCTCAGTGGATCTCTAGCAGCAATAAATCCAGAACCACATCCCATCTTTGGTGGTCAAAGTGTTCAGATCTGGGCTCCCCTCAGATGACAATGCTACATGACAGCACAAATATGGCCATCTCCAAATTCCCAAACTCTTCCAGCAAGTACAACATTCTGCATAAAAATAAAATCCTAAAACTGGTTAGGGGTCCATTTCAAACTGGTTTTGATGCTGAGTACAAAACACAATTCTTGGCTATGAACTGAACATTTTTCAGCTTCCAGGATGGTATCAAAACCAACAGGGTACTGCAAGGAAATTTCCAAGAGGAACACACTGCTTCTCCAAAATACTTCAGGAGACACAGTAAAACAACATCCTATGCAGTCTCTATTTGTGGAGCTCTGTGGAAATGAGGAAGATAAAATATTCCAGTAGCAAAACTTTTAATTGCACAACGATTGGTGGGTTTAAAACTTTAAGAAATTAAAAATAAGCATAAGAAGTTTCAGTTCTGACTGAAAACACCTGCCACATAAACCGCTGTAAGGAGAGTTGCTAATACACAACCTCCAACACCCACACCCAGTGAGTGTCCCTGGGAACACCAGACAGGCAGATCCTCTGTTATTTTACCATGCCAAACCTGTATCTTTGGCTTGTTCAAGGTGATTAACTATTATCCAGGCACCCTCAGCAGCAAAACCTCCTGCTGAGCACTCCTTCAGCCTTCAGCAAGCATCCTTCTTGCGAGAGAAGTAAAAATCTATCCCTCTGTCCTTGTGCTGTGCTGGTCCCCTCTTGTTGCCCCTGGGATGGGGACTTCCTCCCTGTGGCAAATGACAAGGAATAGTGAGATATTTACTGATGCTGCAGAGTGGATTTGGTCACAAAGCAGTGCTGACATCCAGGAGAATGTGCACATGGAACTTCTGCCTCCCAAGTTCACTCAAAAAGGCAGGGAGGCCTGACAGGCACTGCTCTAGGCTGGGATTTAGGACACCAGGGTTTCTGGTAAGGTGAGCTGGGAAAGTTGATCAAAATTGAACTTTTGCCTGATGGAGAAGCTTTTTGGCTTTAATTTCATCACTGTCTCAAACTGGTGTCTCACTAAGTGCTCCTGCAGAGTCCTTTCTCTCATCCCAGGAGGTTACTAATCCAGGCCCTCCAACAGCATGGGTGAAGCAGAAGGCTTTGCTTCCACAAAACCTTCCACTCATGGCAAAGGAATCTGGCCTAAAAATTTGGTACTGCACCTTTGGATTAAAAACCGAAATGGTGGCATGTTTCATTCTTCACTGACTTGGTGCAATACCTAAATTTGAGCCTCCACAAAGTATCCTCACTCAGGAGGAGGCAGGGTGGATGCATGGAGGAAAGGCAAAATGCTGAACACTTATACACAACCCTTGGTTACATCCATTTCCTTCCATACCCATCTCCTCCAAGAGCAGCATTCCAGGCAGCAGATAAAAGCTTTGACATGTTGCAGATCAAGAACTCATTCTGCCCCCATTTTAAAGGGAAGATACACTCAAAAATCAAAGTGCAAGGAGCAGTTCCTATATTTACAGGTCTTGCTGACTCCAGTTTGGATGCCCTCAAGCAGGAAGTTGGTGGTTTTTACTTTCACCTCCTGAACAGAAAGGACACTGGATTGTTTCTCTTCTGTCCACCTGTACTGGGGGTGGTCACACCAGTGGAGGTCCTGGAGAAACCCCATCCCTCTGGTTGTGCTGCCTGGATGGCATGGAAGGATGCTCAGAAGGACATGCTGTGGCTAAGCCCTGCTGACTATACATGGGACAGAGAAGCAGCAAAAATTTACATCACAGAATAATGAGGCTGGAAGAGACCTCTAAGATCATTGAGTCCAAATGATGCCCTAACACCTCAACTAGACTATAGCACCAAGTGCCATGTCCAGTCTTTTTTAAACACATCCAGAGATGGTGATTCTACCACCTCCCTGGGAAAAGTATTCCAGTACTTTATTATTCTTTTGGTGAAAAATTTCTTCCCAATATCCAACCTATACCTTCCCTGATGTAGCTTGAGACTGGGAAGGTGTAGGTTGGATATTAGGTAAAACTTCACCACAGTGGGTAGGACAGAGAGCTAAATAATCCTGGCTGCACAGTCCTTGCTGTGATGTAATGTGAGCTTGCATTAAAACAACTTTTTTCCCTTTAAACCTGAGAAAGAAGAGCAGAACTCCCAGAGACTGACCCAAAGCAGCCCCTGGAGCCCTCCCACCCCATCCCAGCCCTCCCAGTACTCACAGGCCTCTGGTGGATGTGTCGGCTCCACTCTGGGGCTGTCACCACGGGCTGGGGGTAGGTCTCACCCAGAGTTACTCCTGCCTGGGAGAGAGCAGCACTGCTCAGTGCCCAGGGGGTGTGGATGTCTGCTCCCTTTATGCCCTGCAATTCTGGCACCCACAGCCTGACATAATCCCCCTGCAAACAGAACCAACAGGACAGGATCTATTCAGTGACAATCTCTAAGTGCTTCCCAGCAAGGCTCTTTGTTAATGGGAAAGAGAGGAGCCAGATTTCCAGGCTTAGCCCCATTTGCTAAATCCTCCACCCAGAATTAGTGCCTAAAGAGAGACCTGGATGCTGGAGCTCTTCTCCCATGCTCACACTGCAGGCACAGGAGGGAGGCAGAGATGCATTTTCAGCACTGTTCACCTGTCCTGTTTAGGACATCCTGAAATGAAGTCACCCCCAAGAAGTTTCCTGTGACTGAAGGAAAATAGGATGGCTAGCTCAGCTGCACACTCTTGTGTTCCTAATCTCTCCTATTAACTCTACTGCTGTGCCCTCTACTAGGACCAATTTCTGATTTCTTGTTAAATCCTGCCAGCTACAGTGCCAAAAAGCAACAGCACAGCCTGATGTGAAGCTAAGGAACAGTGTGGAAACAGGTAATGCAGTTTGTGAATACTGGCTAAGCACATGGAAAGTATCAGTGCTACGATGCCTGATGGGCAGGAAGAATGAGATGTAGAACTTCATGATATTAGAAGGTGTTCCAGGTTGCAAGGCAAGATGTATTCTATTACCATCTGGATGGCAGTTGTCTTTTGTCAAGTGGGCAGTTTGCCTTATCTCTCTCTTTGAGTGACCACAATCACACCTCCCTCGGGAGGGGACATCTGCTGATAACAGCTATTGAATGTCACTGCATGGCTGATAAGAACTACAGCA
>JAWWMS010000120.1:4638597-4662571 GCA_035048045.1 Chlorospingus semifuscus | reverse complement strand
GGGATGTGAGTGACTGACAGAGAGCCAGGGTGGGGATTTGGGGATATTTCAGCAAAGGAGAGTGATTACACAGGTGGAGAGAGGGGATACAATCTGGGGTAAACCATTTGGGAAAAATACAAAACAAAGCTATTACAAATTATTACAAAGTAGAAAAACACCCTGCAACACTGGGGTGCTGGGTACAGCCTCAGCTCGCCCTGCAGAGCCCATCCTGGGGTGACAAACCAATAAATGAATTTAAGGGATGGGTACTGGAATGGACATTTAGGACAGTGTATAGGGTGACACTTGGGGGGTTCACCCCTAGCTAATCACTCAATTTATATCAACCCTGGCTAATCTCAGCAAAGGAGAGGGATTATTTGGGGGAAACAAGGGACTACAAAGACAAAACCATTACAAACCATAAAACCACACTACAACAACAAACCTCTGATGTGTATGGATTAAATTTCCTAAAAGAAGCAGAGCCTGCCACTCCCTCTCCATGAGAAGCTGACTCCTTGCCTTGCCTTGCCTTTGCAGCTGTGCCATTCCCTCCCACGCAGCGGCTCACTCTGAAGGAGGTGTTTGAGGATGGCAAACCCAGGCTGGACGTCCTCAAGAGCCACTTGGTGAAGGAGGGGAGGCTGGAGGAGGACGCGGCGCTGAAAATCATCAACGACGGCGCCGCCATCCTGAGGCACGAGAAAACCATGATAGAGGTGGAGGCTCCAATCACAGGTCAGAGCTCCTAGGTGTGAAAAGAGCATCTTATATGGCTCTCCACAGATATTTACTATTTGTATGTTATATTGTGTATTAACATTTTAATAGGATGGGAAATGTAGTTTTGTAGTTAAAATGGAATTTTTGTGGTTAAAATAGAGACTATGCATGTGGGATATTTTTTTAAAGAAAGGAATGAGGTACTCACACCAAGATAGCAGCCACAGGACACCTGAATCTTTCAGAGAAAGAGAATTTAGTGCTCCATTATCAGAAGAAACGGACTTCTTCCCACCTTGAACTTCTTCCCACCTCGAACTTCTTCCCACCTTGCTCACGTTAGGATTAAGAAGAGGAAGAAGTTGACACTGACCAGACAGAATCCTGTGTTTGAATGGAATTTATGCATCATGTATGAGATGTATGAATGTGCAACAGGTTATTGTTTTTAAGGGTTAATCCTCTGTTAACGTGGGTCCTTTTTCAGGCTTGTGCTGTCCATAAAAAGATACCCAGACGTCTGTAACTCTTTGTTTCTGTTGTCTCATATTATCCTATTCAAATTGTCCAAATTATTATTACTCAAATTGTATTAATATTTTTATGTTGTTATCTCGTTGTATTTCATATTTTCTAAAGTCCCATACTGTCACAATCATATTAAAGTCTCGTAACTTCTCAGGAATACTTCTTGGGGGCAGTTCTTCACAGCTCTCACTTCTTCTTCTGCTTGCTGCTGCTTCCTAGTCAGGACTCCTTCCAGGTTCTTCCTGACTGGCCAAGCCCACCCCCTTTTATCCCAGTTATCTTCACTAGCTACAGCTGCAGCCCATCAAGAACAACCAGGGCTTATCAGGGCAAGGCCTACATACAGATATTCAATGTACAATACAGATATTTTACTGAGACTCCTACTATATTTTTATAACCATTTTATTACTATTAAACTTTAAAAATTTTAAAACAAGTGATTGGCGTTTTTCACATTATCTTTCACACAACAGCATCGGGGAACCGCTCGGCCCTGCTGTGCTGAGGCTCAGCCGCGGTGACAGCGACGCTGTGCCACACCAAGCCTCGCCCTGCTCTGACAGTGTTGATCCTTTAAATGCCACCGCTGAGATGTGATGGCCACCAGCACAGGAACGAGCTTGCCACCTGCTGACCGACAAAAGGCGAGCTGTAGGTTAGCAATATTTAGCGTACTTGGTTCTCAGCACTGACAAAAGTGGCTGAAGTGAAAACGTTTTGCCTCATCTTATGTTGGGCACCAGTGGTCACACATCCCTTACTCACTGAATTGTTCCTCAGGATCCTTTTTTATTTTTTCATTCAGCTACTCTCATAAGAGGAAACCAAGCACAGGAACTGCCTGCCCAAGGAAGCAGTGGAGTCACCATCCCTAGGGACACAGGTTAGTGGTGGATGTGGCCGTGCTGGGTTAATGGTTGGACTTAAGGTCTTTTCCAACTTAAATGATTCTCTGATTCTATGAAATGCTTGGTTTATGAGTTCTCCAACCACCTGTTTCCATTGTGTAGCTCCCCTGATTGTCCTGGGATGGGAGAGAAATGGAGAAGGGGTTAACAGCAAGGAGCTGGTGATGATTCAGGATCCAGGTTTACAGCAATGAGTTGCTGCAGCTCATTTAAGTACCTGAATGCTGAAGTGGAGTTTTTGGTGAAGCCACACGGACTCTGACCAAAGATTAAATGTGGTACCCAAACCCCTGGGGGTCCTGGGGAGTCCTGGCTTCATGTCCATCTCCTCCAGGCCTGGTGTGCTCTGCAGGCAGCCTGGCTGTGGGAAGTGATGTGGTTCCCTGTGTAACCCACATGACACATCATCTCCTGATCCCTGCTCTTGCATCTAGGGCTCCTTTTCCTGGCTCAGCAGCTGCAGCCCATTGAGAGCCAGTGACTCATCCCAGAGGGCTCATGTTTGGTAAAAGAAAAGAGGAGCCAAAACTTTGGCTCACGCCCAAGGAAAACACTGCTGTCGGGTTGCAATGCTTAGAAGACAACATGTCTCTTTATCATATTAGAAATAATGAAAAAAGCACAGTTTATAAATCTTCCCTGTTTGCCTTTGCCTTCATTTGGACGAGGACAAACAGTGCAGTTGGCTTTGCTTTTGTTTGCAGTCAGGCTTCCCCCACAGTGTCTTGGCTGACATTAAGCTGGGCCAAGTCTGGCAGTGCTGACATCCTCTTGCAGCTTACTCAGAGCTGTGAGACAGCCACCCACGTGCTCTGCAAGGCCAGGAGCCTCATCAAAAGGGTGTGCAAAAAAAAAAGGGGTGCCCTGCTGCCTGCTAAGGGGGTATTTCCCATTGGCAAGGAAGCCTGATTTCCACTAAACACACACCTCTGCAACATAACACTGAGAGGAGATTTGAAACTCTTGATGTGACAGTGAGGAAAGAAAAGTGGGTTTAACTCTGCCAGCTTTCTATTTGTGTTGATAGAAAAGGTGTGATGTGTCCAACACTGGCAGCAAGAGCAGCACAACAGACTCTGCACCCACACAGCTGTTGGATGTGGCGATCCAGGCAGCAAGAGTGGGCAGGAAAAACAGATGTCCATAAGGGATGGGCAGTTTGCTCAGGCCCAGAACCCAGATTTATGCTCAACACCATACCCTTTCTGTCACAAGGCTGGAGATTTGTTTTATTAATTTATTTTATTTCTTTTTCTTTTCTTTATTTTCTTTTGTTTTATTTCTATTATTTCTTGTAGGAGAGTACAAATCCTGCTGCACACTCAAGCCAGTGCTTCCTAAAACAGTGCTGATCACATCCACTCTGGATTCTACCCTGAGAAAAAGGATAGTTTTTTTTTTTACTTACACAATTTCTTCTCTTCAGATTCTGCAAGTACATCTGCCTAGCCCCTGCTTCTGTGAGACCTTATGAAATCATCCTCTGAAAATAAGTGTAACAGGGGTGTTTGGGAAAGGCAGCGTGGGCAGGAGTACTTTGTTCTAAAATTAGAAACCAGGAGACCTGGCATTGTGAACTGCAGGCCTGCCAGTCTCCTTGCCTGGATTTTCCATCCAGATGAACACAGTCAATGAGAACAAAAGCTTTCTTTTTTTCCCCACTGACACCTGTCTCTTTACTCCAGGATGGTGTTCCAGCTTTCCATCCTCCCTCTGGGAAGCAGGGAAGCATTGCTTGCTTGCATTACCAACAATCTCTATGCCAATATGGAGGGAACAAGCTGTCCACTGTCATTTTTTGTTCTTCTGAGCACCCTCCAAGAACCAGCTCCTTTCCTGGAGTCCTGAAGTTAGGCAATTCATGGGACTTGGGAGAAAGTCTCTGAGCTTTAACAAAGTTACACAGGGGACCTGTAATAGAAGAATTGGATATCAATGTGAACAGCAGCATGTGAGCTCTGTTTTTCAGAGAAAACCCCTTGGAATAACAGGTCATGGACAGACCCCAACTCCCAAGTCAATAATCATCCAGCAGTCATTTTCTCCTGACTTCTTTGGGTGTCCTTTTTCACTCATTAAAGCCATTTATGGTCTCTTGTTTATTCCTGGTGTTGAGTGTGACAGTCAGAACTGCCTGTTATATCCATCCTGGATAGCAGAGTCAGAGGATTGTACCTCACCACCCCTGCAGTAAGGTCACCTTGTATAACTTTTGCTGAACATATACAGAAATATCTCAGAAATATAGCCAGGTTTGTGACATTTTTCCTTTCCTCTGCTTCCCTCCCCTCCCAGGTTCACAAGCACCTGTGCCCAATTTCATTCACGATGTGCATCCACCATCTCAATTCAGATGGTGTTTCACCTGTCAAATTGGCCTGAAAATTTTTCTTTTTCATTTTGGAAGCAAATCCCAACTGTTGATCCTTTCAAGTCTCTGCGAGAGTGACGCTTTTGCATTTAGCTGGTCACGCATGAGAAGTCTGACATCGTTATTTGATGTTTTACTGATTCTCCCTCTGAGCCCTTCACAGAATCTTGAATCATGTCATTATTAGCTGTTTTCATAAAAGCATAAAAAAGCAAAAAAGAGCATAAAAACTGTAGGATCAACACAGCTCTGCTCAGGGACAGACCAGAGATTCTGTTACCAGCCCTGTTGCATCCAAGCGTGTGCTCTAATGGCTCTTTGTGACAAGCATACTTTGAGTAGCATGATAAATCCTATCCACCCAACACCTCTTTCTTCTCATGCATGTCTGATACTGCACCTAGATCTATCTTTCAGCTTTTTGAACCATTAGCAACAGTGACAACCTGCTTTCAATGCCAATTTCCTTCCAGAGACAATGCTTTGATGTTTTGATTGCAAAAGGCTTGGCACTCTCTTCCCTGGTGGAAGCAGAAGGACATTGCCCTGCTCCAAGGGTTCAGTTCTCTGCCTGCAGAAATACAGCCACTCTTTCTACAGGTCAGAGGCTTTTCCCTGATGCCATTTGTCATTCAGGTTTGGAGGGGTCTTGTCATCAGAGACAGTGCAGGGACTGTCTGGCCTTGGTTCTGCTGTGAATGTCCTTGTAGGAAAACACAGACACTGACTTCTCTTTGTAGTTCAGCTTGTGACCACTACTCATTAAATCTGTCATTTCCTCTTCTGCCTTTCAGCAGCATTTCCTCCATCAGGAACCCAATGACCCTCTGCAAGCTCTCATCCACCTACAATTACTGGACCTATGGAAGCTTTGCCAAGTGGCTTCAACACTGTTTAGTCTCTGGTGTCAGCTGCTGCTTTTGGCTGGCACACAGGTTTGCAACACACTCTCACCTGGCTTTTATTATATCCTCAAAACCTTAGAAAAAAATATCCACCCAGGCAAAGGATCAGACATGCACCACTGCAACTGACATAGCTTAACATCAGTGGAGTGTACTCATCCCTGGCTGATGGAATTCAACAGAGCTAACCAAGGATTTGCTTCAACCCTCAGCTGACAAAAAAAAAAATCTCTGTTCAAGAGGCTTTTAAAGTGGAAAAAAAAAAAGCAGCTGTGGTTTTGTGGTCACAACTAGACCTGGGAACATGATGTCTGTGTTGTGTTCTGCTCCGTGCTTCTCCCTGTGTTCTTGGAAGGGATCATTTCAACCCTCTGCCTGCAGCAGAATTTCTTCTGCTGTAAAATGGATGTAACATCACTTCCCCATTGCACAGGGCAGTTTGAGTGGTGACTGCCTTCAGATCAGACACCTGGCCCTAATGGTGCTATTAAAAACACAGAAAATGCTAAGAAATAATATATAGAGAGAGGGTTACAGTCAAATCATCTTAGATATTTAAAAACATCCAAATGTTCCTGTTCACTGGGTTAAAAACCAAGAGTCACCAGGCAATTTCAGGCACACAGGCTGCGACACAAGGACAAGGACTGCAGCTGTGGGATGTCTACAGCAGAAATGGGCACTGCCAGGGACAGAGGGAGAGGTTACAGTGCTGCCATGGGTGCTGAGGACCAGCTGTCCCACACACCCTTTTCTTCTTCACACCCCCCTGGACAGAGGGTCCACGATGAGTTTTGTTTAAAGGAGTCAGTAGCTCAGTAGACAATAATTCTGGGAATCCCATAAACACTTGTGCACGGTAATCATTGTTAGAAGGAAATGCCATCTTAAGGTGTCACATCTATTGGAATTTTCTCTTGGAGACAAACCCCAAGGGGATCAGGGGATGCAGCCACCTTCTCCTTGCCCTGCAGAACATGAAGCTCTTTGCTGGAGATGGGAAGAACCAACATCACCAGGGGTGTGAAGCACAGGCTGAGTATGGAGAGCTTAGCTCCTGCAGGTGACACTGCCACTATGGTTTGGCTGAGGAGAATGGCAAAGGAATGGAAACAAATGAAAAAAAGACTTGAAAAAAAAAGCCTTCACTTTCTCCACTCCTCCCCAACTCATATTTACTGTAGTCCCCACCAAACTACACCTGAAATAGCTTTTGTCTGTTGCTATTTAGCCATTTAGGTTGGATCTACCAGCTGCATGAACTTGCCTATTGTACTACTGCAGCTGGACTGTTGCCATCCTCCCCCCATGGGTTTTCTACAGATCTATATTTCAAAGTTATGGCTCTTGCAAAGCTCTGCTCCGTGAGTTCAGACAAGCTAAAAAAAAAATTAGTCATGTTTCCTCCAGTCCTGCTGCTTTACTAGGCTTCCTATTTGCAATCAAATTATTTTTAATTTTGACCACGTTCCTATTGTTTGCCAGGAAGATAATCATCTTATCTCGCCACCGGGATATTTCTCTCCTTTCTCATGTAGTTTCAGATGGATTAAATAAATACCCCTTACACAAAGCACACCAAGCTGGGCAAAAGGGCATTTCACGATTGCTGGCTGATCTGAAATTTAGGAAATGTCTCTTTTTTGAGGGAAAAAAAAAGAAAAGTTTGCAAGGACCCAGACATGCCATAACAGCAGCTGTGCTAATTCTACACTCTCAGTTAATTTTTATCCATCTCTGAGTGGATTTATAGAAATTTGTGGGAGAAGTTAAAAGTTAGTGAGGGACACTGGCTTGTTTTACCAGTGCCAACAAGGGCCACAGGTACATCACAGTCATCTTGAGTTTTTGGGCAAGGAGAAGCCAAAAAAAATCTGAGTGGTCCTCTGGGAACTTTCTGCTCCTTCTTCCCAGATATAACTGTATTTGGTCCATGAAAGGAACAGGCAATCCTCCATCTGCCCATCCAAGAAGGATTTTTCCAGGGCCATCAGTGGGTGCTTTTCTCCCCCTCTACCTGTCTGGAGGTCCCACCAAAGGGACTGAAATGGAACCAGGTCATTTCACTGCCTTTTGATGGAGGACTCCACTGCCTGGAGTCCTTCACAAGGGAAGGATTTCTGCCCAGCACAGGCCAGCAAGCAGGCTGCCAGCTCAGAGCAAACCAAGTGGGGAGGACCCTCAGAGCCCCCCAGAATTGCTGGCTGGGGGCTGTGTACAAATTATGAACAGCACAGGATTGCTAGGAACGTGCTTTGAGCTGTTTTAATTTAGCATCAGTTTCATTACATGGTTATGACAATGGGAAGATGCTATTAGTTCACATTTTAGGTAGTAGACTAAGAACTTCATGTTACAACTTATTTTAAAACTTTTTTGACTAATCACACAAAGCAAAAGCATATTGACAGTAGTTCTATTTAATCATTATAAGCACATGTACTTTTGGTTAAAGCAATGCTTGCTTATTTTGAATACAATACTTGTTTGTAAGCCTTAAAACACAGTGCACAGAGCTCTATTATTAAGCTTAAAACTTCTCAACATTTCTCTAGATATACTTTTTTGCAGCTTATTTTTACATCATTCTTTTGCTGACTTATTTTATGCCTACTGCTTAGCTCTAATAACAGTTCTGCTGTTTTTGAGGTTTGCTTTTTTTGCAGCTTTCTCAAAACTCTTTGATTTTATAGATTTCCACATCTCAGTGCGCCCTCCACGGAGGAACTGGTTTGTAAACACGCGAGCGACGGGCGCGCAATGGAAAGTTGTGCAGATGAGTGGCACAACTTGAACCCAAGCTGCTCTGCTTTGTGTTTTGCAACCTTCACCCACATCCACTTTGCTCCTGCTGGATGCTGAGTGCTTTACCTCCAGCTTCCTAATTATCAGAGCGCCACCGCTTGTGTTTCACCGCAGATGAGGAAATGAGGACATATGGCTTTTGTGATAAGAGATTTATGGGAGCTGTCTGTGCAGAAGCCCTGCAACTTTCTATACAAGTCCATTTTTAAAACAAAACATGTGTAAACAGCCAGGTTTTGATTGTTTCAGTGATTTCTTCCCCCTCGTGACAGATGTAAAGGAAAAACTGGAGGTTTCCACTTGGTGTGTGCAGATAACTGCGTGGCAAATGGGAGAGATCCCACTTGCAGTAAATCACTCAATCCTTCCTTTGATTTCTGGCATCTAAAATCCAGCTCCATGTGGGTAAATGAGAAGAAATACAAAGAAACTGGGGCTCAATGGCTGCTCATGCATGATCTCTCATACATGATCCCCTTTCAGCTGCAGGAGCACAAATATTCCTGAAAAGCTCCTGGCAACAGTACAGTAAATAGTGCAAAATACCAACCAAAAAGGCAGCCAAAATCCAGTGATTATAATGGGCTACACCCCTGTAGATTGGTTATCTTTCAAATCATGAGACAGATTAGAGAAATAGGGTCATATTCTCAAGGAACACAATCCTATTTTCAGTGGGGACAAAGAGCAGGACAGTCTGGAAACACATGCCTATATCCATGTCTGGGCCATGCTCTCTCAGTCCTGCTCTTGTCCCTTACTCTCTACTCAAGAAAAGCCACTTGCAGGGTAGAGAATCTTGGTTCTTTCCAGGGAAAGTCTCAAGGTTTTTTCTGAAGTTTCTGGGGAAACACAGGATGTCCACTGCAATTTTTTGCTTTCCTGCAGTCTCAGCTGCAAATGCCACAAGGATGTTATTTCTTGTGCCATTTTCCACAATATTCAGGTGCCAGATGAGCCCATAAATATTCTGGAATAGTTCTGACCTTACCTGAGGAAGTTTAAACTGAGCCTGCTTGCAGATAAGCAGGGTTAATTCTTCCAGCTTCACACTTTTCAGCAGTATGACAGAGTCACCTTGCAAATACAGCTCATTTTGGTTTGGTTGACATAAGTTCCAAGCACGACCCACATGTGAAAAAGCTTCACAGAAAAATGCCTTCCAACAACATTTCCTTAACAACCCAGAAATCAGACCCTCTTCACTTTCACTCTGTCAGTTTTGGAGATGTTTTTCCCTCTGTTTGGGCAGAGAAGGTGAGTCATGGAACAGAGGCGCTGTGGAAATTTACATTCAGCTATGAAAGCGCATGTTATGACTACCATGAAAAAAAAAAAATCATCCACACAACTCAATCTCAGTGTAAGTCACACCCAGCTTTGAAGAAATATGAGTTGAAACCTGTTCGTTTTGCTTGATTGACACTGCTGGCTGCTGCAAGCTGGTTCCTGTGTGTGTCACATGCAGCCTTCGGCCTTTGCTTTGGAAGATCTGAAATCCCTCTCAGGCAGCTGTGTCCGAGCAGGTGGATGGACACAGAAAGGGCTGGGGGGCATCTGTTTGCTGTGACCCCACCATGGAGCAACTTCCCAACCCCTCAAGAAGGGGGTTGCAGGATTTCCAAGAGTTTGATGGGTGGCAGGGCATGGAGAGTGGCTCCCTGCTCTTGGGTTTTCATGCCCTGAACCCTCTCCTCCAGGATGGGCACTGAGCATTTTGTCTTCAAGTGCAGGACTTTCCTTTTAAAATACAGTGCCTGCTGCTGCCACCTACCTTTTGTGCTGGAGTGGATCCTAGAAATATTCCATATATTGAGTCTGGCATTTGAGGATTTCATCCTCATCCCAAAAGCTAAACCCAAGCTACCAACCACGAGGTTAATTTGTTGTGTGGACAGGAGGCTTTATGTGAAAAACATTTCCTGCCATGGAAGGGGAAAGGTTTCAAAACCCATCAAGAGATCACTCCTTGTTCTTGCCTGCCTGTGAGGGTCTTCATACAGCAGATTTTGGCATCTGCCCTGCAGAGCAGGTGATCAGATCATCCAGGGAACATTTCATGCAACAGGAGATACAGGGAAAGGTGGCTGGGAAATGTGTGGCCCCACAGCAACTGAGAGCTGAACCCAACTCTCACCCTTCTCAACCCCTCCATGACATTGTGACAGTAAAACAGAAGCAGAGGTAGAGATGAAATGCCATCCCCAGATGTTTGTCCCCAGAAAACCTCTGCATAAAACCCTTAGGAATGCTGACATGTGTGGTTTGTGCCAGGTTTGTCTATCAGGCAGTCCCCACTTCGCTCAGAACACGTGGGAAATATTTAAGCAAAATAAATGTGGCTTTTCTATGGGTTCTAACAATAAGAGGGACATAGGAGGGCTCCAAGCCTCCTTTCCCACGTGCTTTTCTGCAGCAAACAGCAGACCTGCAATTCATCCTCCTGAGGAGGAGCTGCAGCTGATGCAGATCTGCCAAGCCCAGGACTGCTGTGCAGAGGTTTTGGCACCACAGGCTTGGATTTATGTGCTGACATCTCCTCAGCCCCATCCCCAGCTCCAGCCTTCAGCTGAGGAGCAGCTCACAATCTCTGAGTAAGTAATTGGTTCCTTTTCTTTACCCTGAGGTGGTATCACTCCTGTACAGTTTGGGAACTAAGTATAGGAATGATTTCACCCACCATTCTCAGCCAGGTTGGCCTGGCAGACAAGAGCTTTATGCTGCTGTTCAGGGCAGGAAGCAAGAAAGGATATTATATCAAACAGAAGGCATTGGAGAATTTCAGGTTAGATGGAGCATACTTAGTCACAGAAGAATTGGGTCAGTGCTCTGGGACCTGTGTTCACTTCCTGCAGGAACCCTAACACAGCCCAAAATAGCAGCAGTTAGGTAAAAGCCAGATATCTTCCCATTTTTCTCCTCACAGCAAATACTAATGCCTACGTCATTAAAGGAGAAGCATAAATAGAACAAGCCTGGGGCTGTGATTTGCAAAGTTCTTGATCTGTGGATGAACTATCAGCTTTCCTTATAGCCCACTATTACCCACTTGTGCTATCAAACTTTTCACTGAAGATGCTATCAGGATGAAATAGGCCTTCATATCCACCTAACATTTAGTCTTTCCATTGGAGTGAACACTCTTACACTCTTTTCATTTAAAAGAGTGAAACCTATTCAACCAGTCAGCTAAGAACCAGAGCACACATCTCTAGGTTTTATGTGTGGTGTGGTTTTCATCTCATTCACTGGGACAGCATGGACCAAGGTGTCACCACGATATTTTCTGAAAAATCCCTTTGCCAGGATTTTTCAGAAAATATCATGGTGACACCAAGGGAAAGTGTCGTGGTGGCAGTTTGGGCAGTGTTTTGGAAAAGAAGGGGGAGTTTGGCTCTGTGGGTACAAGGTGTGCCACACCTCAGGGACACAGAGCAGCCCATGCCTGCTTAATGTCACTGTACAGAGCCACAACAGGATTTGACCATATAACCCTGTGGATTTGGGGAAAAGGACTTGAATACCAAACTATTGGTAAAATATATCAATTGCAGCTATTAATGTTTGTTAAACATGAGTATAAAAGATTTTGAAGATAAACTGAGAAAAGCTGCAAAACTGAACCAACTCTCAGAAATATATATATATATTTGTACTATAATATGGTGTCTGAACATTTTAATATCTATTGGTTCTGAATGAAATATATGAATGTGTCATAATGTTAATTTATTTGAATATGTACTTCTAGAAATGCTGCAACTCTGTAATTAAAAGAAAAAGAGGGAATTGTAGGGGGATAGAACATAAGTAAATAAAGGTGGTATAGAAAGTCATCTTACCCCCTAAAGAGTTGCAGCTGAGCCAATTATTAAGGTTGAGGAGCAGGCCTGATGTTAACAGGCCACAACTGTAGTCAATAATAAGAAGAGTGTTATAAAAGAGTGGATTGGTGGGAACTGGATTCAGTTGGTTGCTGTGGGGACAAGGAAGAGTTAGTGCCTGGAGGAGCTGCCTACAAGAAACATCAAGGAGGTGCAAAACTCTGGCAATATGGAACCCTTGCAGTGTAATGACAATAGAGCTCTTGCACTATACTGACAACAGGTGTTCACTCCTGTCCAGAAACTGGCAGCCAGCATCTGTAGAACACCTGAACTCTGCAGAGAGCCATACACCTCTGCCCATCCTTCCTCCAGGCTTTGGAATTGTTTCCAAGAGCGACTCGAGCTGGCAGAACCCAGGGCAGGTTCTCAGCACACCCATCAGCAGAGAGCTGCTGACATCAGTGGAAACAGCCTGGATACACAGCAGAATCCTTATATTGTTCAGAACACCCTAGAATTGAAATCCCCCTAGCAGGATTCTTGGCCCACCAAACACATTCAGGGGAGAAGAGATGCTTGGAAGAATTACAGCTTTCAGCAGTAATTGGTGTGTGCAGAATAAATTCCCATTAAAACCAGGTGCTTTTAAAGGAGCTGCTTGTCACTTTAGTGCCTTGTAATACTTGAACCTCAAGTCCTGGGGTCCTGTGCCTGGTTCCCAAGGTAAACACATGTGATTTATTCCAGAAAGGCATCTACAGCACAAGAATTCATGACATACATCCCTGATGGGCAGCGGCCAACTTTTCAAATGTGCCAAGTTGCCAGAATTTTATTAAAAGCTGTTAAGAGTCAGAGAGAAGGTGCAGAGAAAAGCACCCTCTTTCCCAAAGCCAGGTGGCTTAGGCTCCACTCACGCTGCTTCCCGAATGGATGAGGCAAGCTGGAGTCAGAGGTTCCTTCCAGCAACAGCTCAGTCCCCCTGGACGTGTCTCTGTAAGCTGCACAAATGTTCTGGGCAGGGGGAGGGAGAGAGAAAAGAGTGAAACCTATTCAATTACATCAAGATCACTTCTGGCCCTAGTAAAATCATTTATGGAGTGAGGGAAGCCGGAGAGGTTTGGGCTGGAGCCATGTGCAGTTATTTGGGATATACAGAACCGGTTTCTATGGATTTTATTCATAGGTCACGCGATTGTATACGAGGATGTGAGATCTGAATCTCTCAGGAGGGGTCCCTGGTTGGGGTTTCTATTGCCTTTATAGGCAATGGCTCAAACTTTCTTGCAGCAGTAACTCCTTAAAAACTTGAGGGGAATGGGGCTGGTTTTAGCATCCAGCCCATTTTTTTTTCTCTCCCCCACCAAAATCTTGCATTTACTTTGTTCCTCTTCCTCTCCATAACACATTTACTAAATGGGGAAACAAGGAAATAATCAGAGAAATATTCTTACTTACTTTTTCCATTGTCTGCATGAATTTTCTCTCTTTCCCACCAGTCTGAGGGATATCTGGTACATAACTCAGCTCCCACTTCCATCTGTTTTTCAGCCTCTCCTTGGCCCTTTTTAGGGGTAATTTGCTTCTATGCCATTGTTGGCTCCTTGCACGCTGAGAGTCGAGCCCAAAGGAACTTGGACACACAAAAGAGATTTGGGACAGTGGGTGTAGATCAGAACAGCCCAGAGCCTTCTCTACCTTCCCAGGGAACTGCCCAGGGAGCCCTGAGCCTTTCTGGAAAGCAAGCTATGACTCAGGAACAGTCTAAAGCTCTTTGGTCTTAACTATGGCTCAGTTTGACTTTATTGCCCCAAAGAGGCAAACCCAAATCAAGTTATCAGAGCAATTCCTGCACATCCCAGCTGTGTGGAGAAAGCTGGGCCCTGCAGAAGGTACCCTGCTGCAGCAAGATATGGCCATCTTCACCAGCATTCCAGCTGATGAAGCCTCATCCCAGAATCAAAGGGTTTCACCCCTGTTCCTCATCATCTCCTGATTTTTTGTGTCAGCCCTAGGTAGCACAGCTTGCACCCAGCCCCGTTTTTCCAGAAGGTAGGAAAACCTCAGCTGGAGCACAGAGGTCACATTCCATCCTTCTGGAAAGCACGACCAGGGATCTCACCAGGTGTCTCACCGAGGCTGATATGACCTGCAGGAGCACGGGAAACTGCACCTGGACCGAGCGGGGCTGAGGGACGGGGCATCATCCGGGCTGGGAGTCAGACCGGGGCTCGGAGCTGCCCCGGCATTCGGAACTGCCCTGGGTGTCCGAGCTGGAGCTGGTATCCAGGGGCTGGAGCTGCCCCGAGGATCGGAGCTGCCCCGGGTGTCCGAGCCGACCGGGGATCGGAACCGCCCCAAAGGCTGGAGCAGCCCCGAGAGTCGGAGCTGCCCCGTGTCTCAGAGCTCACCTCGACTCTCACCGGGGCCAATCCCACCTGCAGGGCCAGGGAAGCACCACCGGCACCGAGCGGGTCTGCGGGACGGGGCATGCGGGCTGCGAACCCGCCCGGGGGCCGCAACTGCACCGCGGATCGGAACCAACGCGAGGTGCGGAGCTCCGCAGGGCTCGGAACCGCCCCTGGGCTCGAAACCACGCCGGGTTTCGGAGCTGCCGCGGGGGTCGGGGTTGCCCCAGGGGTCGGAGTTGCCCCAGGGTTTCGGAGCTCCCCGTGTTTCGGAGCCGCCGCGGAGTTGCCCCCGGATTTGGAGCTGCCCCAGGGTTTCGGAGCTCCCCGGGGCTCGGAGCGGCCGCAGGGTCGGAGCTGACCCCGAGTTTCGGAGCCGCCGCAGGGTCAGAGTTGCCCCCGGGTTTGGAGCTGCCCCGGGGCTCGGAGCGGCCGCAGGGTCGGGGTTGCCCCAGGGTTTCGGAGCGCCCCGGGTCTCGGCGCCCCGAGTGTCGCCCCCCAGCGGCGGGGCAGGGCCCGGCCCCGCTCGCTCGGTCGGAGGCTGGCGGGGCCGGTCCGCCCCCGTCCCCATGCCCGTCCCATTGGCCGCGGCGGCTCCGCGCGTCACCGCTTCCTCCCGCTTTTGTGCGCCGCCCCAGCCGAGCTCCAGCCGAGCGGTGCCGAGCCGAGCGGAGCCGTTCGGAGCCGCGCCAGCCGCTGGGACCCGACGTGGTGACACCAGCCCCGGGTGGCCGCGCATGTCGCTCCGCGGGTGACCCCGGTAAGTCCGTCCGTCCTCACCCCCTCTTTCCGCGGGCGCTGGCTCCGAGCCTCCGTGAATAGTTTCGTTCTTTTAATTATTTTACTGTCTGCAGCGGCGACCGAGAGTTTTGCAGCCGGGTCTGGCTTCCGTGGGTTTTTCTTCCTTCCTTTCTGGTCTAGCCAAGCGGGAGCTTGTCCCTGCGGCCGTGTTTGGGGAGCCGTGGGGGGGTCCCCAAGGGTGCTCCCCAGCACGGGTGGCCGTGTCCGTGGGTGCGGAGCGGATTGAAGGGCTGCCCTTCCCCGGGGCTCCCCGCACACCCCCGCCTTGTGCTGCTGCTCTCGGGTCGCTGTTGTCCCCAGGTTGTCGCCTGGGTGCCTGTCCCAGCTGCAGCTGCTGACAGCGAGCGCCGGGATCAGACTCCAGTACCCGTTTTGGGATGTACTGGCGTCTGGAGCCAGCGGTTTCGGGATGCGGTCACTTGGGTGCCGGCTCCCTGGAAAGCATCCAGGGAGGTGCGGGGGTTCTTGGCCATCCCTCGCTCTCCTGCAGCGCTCTCCCTGCACCGTCTGTCCGGAGCGGTGAGGATGGGATGAGCGTGGGGAGGAAGGCTCCGCGGCGGGCACGGACACGAAGCTCGGACCCGGGCTTCGTGGTGCGAGCGGCCGGCGGAGCTGGGAGAGCTGGATTTCGCGGGGAGCTGGATTTCTGGGAAGGCTGGATTTCTGGGAAGGCTGGATTCCCGCCTGGACGGAGCGAGCGGCTGCCGGGGGGCCGTGCCACGAGCCGGGATGATGCTCAGGAAGGATTTGTGCTGCCGGCACCGAGCCCCTGCCCTGCCCGGCTGTGCGGGAGGAGCGGAGCAGAGGTGGGAGCCGGGGACCAGCCGGGCAGGTCCTGCGCGGTGGCCAAGCACAGATCTTGCTGGCCCTGACACAGCCCGGAGAGAGGCTTCTCCCTCGGCTGCTGCCTTTATCCTCCTTTTCAATTCCTGTCTTGTAATCCAGTCGTTTTTGGGAGTGGACCTGCTCCTGGTTCGGGGAAGGGTCTTGCATGTGTTGCTGGTGCATGAACCAAAACCACCTGGCTCACTCGTGATTTGTGCAGGGCTTAAGTGATCCAGGCATTTCTAGGGTCAAGCTATTTCACTTCTTTGGTGAGAGTGAATGGTTGGGGGGAATTTCTTTCTGTGACACCTTCTGGATTTATTTGCAGTCTGGTATGTGCAGTTTGACGTAGCTCCATGCAGGATTTGTGCATGGAGTGCAGCTCTGGGAAGCAGCTCCTCAGGTGTGCATGAGATCAGTTGCATTTGGGGCTTTGCTCTGCCTGTGTCAGATGGTCCAATTTCCAGAACCCCTAATTTGACATTAATTATAAACAGGGATTCAAGGTTTCCCAGGGCTCCTGCTGATCAGAGGAGACCTCCACAGCTGGGCACAGCCTTTGCCCTGGGAAGGTTGTGCAGCTTGTAAAAGCTCCACTGTTGAGGCAGGACGTGAGGCTGGATGGGCTGCCAGTCTGGTGGGATGTGGATGTAAAGAACCTTTTATACCTTCCTTGTGTGAACCCATTTTGGTGCCGCAATTTTTTCCACGGCTCATTAATCTCCACCAGGAACCTGCAGCTCTGCCATGTCAGCGTGTGCTGATGGGCAATGCATTTAATTTTTTGGAGGCTCTCAGAGCCTGTGAGGGAAGTGTTCTCACACAGAGAGAGATGTGGTCTGGATTTTCACGCAGACGAAGCGACTCCGGCGCGAAAATCCAGCGGCTGCGGCGGCCAGAGGAGCGGCTCCGTCCCGTCCGGAACGTTCCTGCTGCTCCCTGATGCTTTGGGATTTTCTCCTGCAGCTTGGACTTGATGGTCTGAGAATTTTCCCGTTGGGAAGATGCCTGGTGAGGCTGCCATGGTGTGTCTGGCTCCCTGGCAGAGCCGTGGGATGGAGTGTGCTGCTGCAGCATGGAGAGTGATGTGCTCCCAGATGGACGTGGGAACGAGCGCGAGGGCTGGCAGCATCCTCTGTTCTGCTGGATCTGGCCCTGCTGTCGGGGACCTGCTGGTCGAGGCTGGAGGGAAGTGAGTCAGGCTTTGCTGTAGGAAGGGATATCTTTTATTAGACTGCTCAGGGAAGGCAGGCTGGCTTTGGAGTGCACGTAGAAGAAAAGAGGCAGTGATTGCTTGGAGTCTGCCTCGGCTCACCAGACTGAGGGAATCATCTGAAAGAAAATGAAGAAAAAGAAAGATTCAACTCTGGTTTAAGCTGTGCAGTTCATCTGGCCTAAGGAAGCACATTTCATCCCTCTGCAGATCTCTGGATTCCTTAGATCCTGAGATGGCATGCATGTCCCTGTCCTGTGCTGCACCTGCCAGCCCTTCACAGGAGGTGGCCGAGCATTTTCCAGGCTGGCTCCTACAGGGATGGTGCTCACTGATGCCTGACAATGGCAGGAGGCTGCTAGGCTCAGTGTCTTCCACTCCCCTCTTTGCACAGAGCACAGGCCAAGCACAGTGTGCACAGAAATGTGCAGAATGTCAGCTGTGCACTGGGGAGATGGAAAATGCAGTGTTGAGCCATAACAAGTGGAATATGGATTTAAACATTTTTATTATTTCCCCATACAGGGGGGAAAGGTATAGATGGTCCACTGATACTGAACCTGACAGGTTCACCCTCAGTCCCCAGGCTTTATTTATTTAGATATTTAGCCTCCACAAGGGGAAATGAGTGACCAGATGTTTTTGGTGAGTCCCTCCAAGGAGCAGGTCCCCTTTCCCACAGACCTGGGCAGTTCAGCATTTCTTTCTGGCAGCTTTTCTGCCTTTGCTGAGTGCAGTGTGAGCTGCAGAGGTGGTGAATATCATCTCAGTTGTGCCTGAACCACGCTGTCTCTGCAGGCTGGCCCCATATCCCATGTGGCATGAGCCTTCATCTGATGTGGTCAGTGCTGTGGTGAGCATCAGACAGGCAAGATAAGAAGGGGTTTTCTGTCTCTGAAGGTGCAGGTGAGCATGCAGGAGTGTGGATATGGGGGCATTTCTGTTTGTTTCCTGTCTGTCCCTGCAGTTCTGATCTGCTCTAGCCAAGTAATTTTCCTGTTAGTCACTAAAATGCTGCTGGTGCCCAAATCAAGGGTGGCATTGGCACAGGCTGCCCAGGGAAGTGGTGGAATCACCATCCCTGGAAGTGTGCAAAAACAGTGTGGATGTGGCACTTAGGGACATGGTTTAGAGGTGGATTTGGCAGTGCTGAGTTAATGATTGGACTCAATGATGTCAGAGGTCTTTTCCTGCCTTAACGATTCTATGATCCAACCAGTCTCTCTCAGTTCATCTTTAATGACACAAATCAAAAGCTAAGATCTCCTTTAAAAACCAATGCCTTGCTCTTGAACAGCCCTGGGGAGCTATTCCCTCCAGCAGACCTGTTGCATGGGCATGAGGAGCACGGGAAGAACACTCTAGAGGGGCTGCAGACAGGGGGTACCTGGCTCCCTGCTTTGTTTTGTCAGTGGGGATTTGTTCCAGGATCTTCCCCTGGAGCCACAGGGCTTGGATGGTGGAAGAAGCAGCATCAGCCTGGCCCATGATGGGGACCCTTGCAGCTCTACATCCCTGTCTCTGTGACCAGGGATGGGGACACAGCATTGCATGTCATCACTGTGTCTGGTCTCAGGTGCCAGCTTCTGTTCCCAGGGCACCTGGCATGTCTGTGAAGGGAGCCCAGAGGGTTTGACCTGGGCTTTCTGAGTCATTTAGAGGTCAAAAGTGAAAGATACACCTGTACCCTCTAGAAGAGGGGGTTCAGCTCCCAAATGCCTTCCCCAAGCACCTTTTTTAATATAAATATTAGTGGAGGTGAAGTGGCTCAGAATTAATGAGAATCCGTGGCTGGTTCTGCTCTCCTGAGTCAAACCCCAGGCCGGCCACCATTTTACGCAGAACTAATCATCACTTCTGCAAGAACCTGTGTGATTTTATCCCCTGCACTCTGGGGAATGCAGCCCAGGCAGAGAAGGAGCTGTAAGAGCAGTGAGCAGGGTGGAGCTGAGCCAGGCCTGGCTCAGGCGCTGCCTGGGCCAAAGTCCGGCTGGCACAGCGCGCCGTGCCCGGCGGCTCCAGCGGATCCTGGAAGGAGCTGGCCGGGCTCCTGCGTGGGCTGCTGTGCAAACAGCCCCTGCTCAGGCCAGCTCCTGGGGCTGGGAGGGTGGCTCAAGCCTTCAGGTGGAGATTAAACACCAAATTGCTTGGAAAAATCCAGCCCTGGGTGGGTGGGTTGGAGGCGCTCTGCAATACTCGCGTGGCCAAGTGACAGAAAGTCATCTGATTGATAGCTGGGTGATTCAGATGGAGAAAAAGACTTTGTACCATTGCTGTGGGAATGTAATTTGTGAGATAAGAAGTCTTTGTGATGGAGGTAGGAACGCCTTGAATCCATCAGTGCTCCGTGGCCCCTGCAATGCTTTGAGTGCTCCTGTTTCGTTATGGTTATGTTTGTCTTGTCCACCTGCAAGTGTGTCCTGCACAGTGGCTTTCAGGTGCTCCCAAATCCCCAAGGAAATAGTGAAAACTTTGCAGATGACTGTCCTTAGCACAGATATTGTGTGTAAGAATGAACCCTGTGTTGAACGGGTGCAGAGGGTCAGAGGAAGATGCTGCTGCTTTGGCACATCTGATGAGGTCTGTCCTTGTTGAGGTTGTCCTTGTCTTGCAGTCCTGAAGTGGTCAGGACTGGATAGTCACTGTAAATCCCCTTCAATTGAACTGTTCCATTCTATGGATGTGCATGGAAGTTCCTTGTGATGAGCATGGTGGATTACTCAGATTGCTCGGTACTTTTGTGCTGCAAACTCTTGTTTTGGAGACTTTTAATATTACAGAGCTGTAGGCTGTGGTTCTCCCCTTAAATAAGCAAGGATAGAAACATGATGAGTGGTATTTTCCTTTTAAAGCAGAAGTCAAATCATCACAGTCTAGTTGTGAACTGGAAACAGTGCAGTGCCATCCATGATAAATAAGAGCCCAGAAGAATTTAGCAGATCCTGAATTCTTCACAGTGAGCTGTCTGCACCTTTTACTGTGTGAGGTGGCAACAGGGGTGCTCTATCCCAGGCCATGAGGGTTCTGCAGAAGGGTGGTGGACACAGGGTGATGGGCACATCTGGCTCTCACCAGTTTTTAATAACAGCAGTATCTTGCCCAGATACAAATTTAAGGCTTTGGGTATCCCCTGCATGAGGCAGTGATTTGATAAGGAAAGGTTGTTTGAGGAGAAGGTGTGAGGGTGAGATTTGTTATCACAGGCAGAACAGGTGAGAGTGCACACAGAGAAACTCTCTCTCAAATACCCTCTTCCTCTTCCTCTCTGTCACTGCCTGGGGAGTGCCCTGGGGTAATTGTCCCTCTTTTGCAGGGTCAGTGCAGTGTCACTGCCGAGGGCAGCTGATAACGTTGTTATCTACGGCTGGGTGATGCAGATGGGGGCTGATGATAGTGTCAGCCACAGAGGGGTGATAACCCTGGAATCACCGTGCTGTGGGAGTATGTGGCTGGAGGAAGGTGTGGGAGCTGGATCTGTGGGACAGAGAGGTTTGGGAGTGTGTAAGTGATGAATAACCAGTACCTCAAATCAGAGATTTGGGCTTCCTTTTGTTGCATTGGTGTAGTGTGGAGCTGTGGAGCAGGGCTTGTTTGATGAAGCATCCTTCAGTTAACAAACCAGGCTGGGCCAAGCTCCTGGAGAGCGTTCCTTGCTGTGGGAAATGTTCATACTGCAGCCTCAGTGCCTTCTGCTTGCCTTTCAGCACAAAACTGCAGCTTTGGTTTATTCTACTGGAATCCTTCTGCTGATTTCCTCTTGGAGAGTGGCTTTTGGGAAACCTCAGCACCTCGTGGTTAATAAACCACTGCTTTGCTGCTCCTTGGTCTTAGTCCCTCTGTGCTGGTGCTAACAGAATAGCAAGAGTCATTAGAGAAATATGCAAGATATTCCAGTTATTTCTCTTTGGATGGTGCTGGTAGCAAGTAAAGGAGATAAACAGAGCTGTGCTTAGCTTATTACATCATTGGTTTTACTGAAAGGGTCAAGGTCCAGCTCTGGATGTTGTTGCAGGATGCATTTGAGCTGCTCCTGAGCTGAGCTGTGCCGTGCCAGAGGGAAAATATTCGGGAAAAAATCATTTTAGTGCTCTCCCTGTGCTCCTTCTGAATGGTGCCTTGGTAGAGATCATGGTGGGACAAATCCTCTCATGTTAATTTCTTGGCTTTGCACTGGAAAACTCTGCCCTTGGCTCCTGTTGAGGCCCAGGGGCTGCTCCTGCCCTGGCAGAGGCAGCCAAGGGAAGCCCTGCTGACATCTCTGGGGCTGGCAGGGACCATCAGGGCTCCCTGCGTGGGGAACCACAGCACAGAGTGGGCTCTGTCCCACTCCTGTCCTGCTGGGATGGCTCCTGGGGGCTTTGCTGGCTGGATCTGCTTCTCTGGTGGCCTAGGCTGAGGTCTGCTTGCTCCTCTTGTGATATGGCTGAAATGAAGGATTTGAGGAGCCATGCCCACTTTTGCTTATTGTTGTTTGGATTGGTGATGCTGAGACTGTCCACAGTGCCATTCCTGAGCAGCTGAAATGTCAAAGACATGCACAACATACATGGCTGATGCCACAAGAAAAAGAGAGAAAATTTATGTTTAATCATTCCAATATTTCAGCAACTTCACCTCCATCATTTCAGGTGTGAATAAAATCTGGTGTGAGCCTGTAAGGGCTGAGGATGTGTTTTCACAATTGGCTTTTGGACTCAGCACAAAAGGTGCTGAAGATTGTGACTGTCTTCATCTCTGAATGAGAATGAGCTAGTTGTGGTCTTAGTCTGCGTCCAGGAAATCCTGTGCTGGAGAGCTTCCCTTTCAGGAACCCAGCGGGGCTGTCCCAGGGAGCTGCTGTGGTGCCCTGAGGTTTGATGAGATGGAGCAAGGCTTCCTGTACCTGGTTCAAGTTGAGAAATTAATTTGCCTTTCAGGCCAGGTGTTGCCAGAAAGGTGCAGTTTGGTGTCTCACCCCTGTGGGAGCTTCCCAGGCTGTTGTTGCTGTGGGAATCACCAGGAGCTGATGAAAGTGGGAAATGTCTGTGGAAGAACATGGGGTGTGTTGAGCAGGATCTGCCCTTGGTGCATGGGGATCTGACCACCTCCCTGACCCATCTTGGGCTGGATTTCCAAAACCTTGGACAGGTATGGCTGAAGGGCTCTGGGACATTACCACCTTCATGGCCATGTTCAGGAGTGTCACCAGGGACTTGGAGTAGTGCTCCTGCAGGAGTGTCTCCAGCCCAAAGAGGATTCTTGCTCATCCCTGCTTCCCTCTCTTTCCTGCTTCCTCTCTGCCTGCCCCACATGTGGAGCGCTGACAACACCCCAGGTCAGGACCATGGGGGATCCTGGCTGCTGAAGGCTGTGCTAAATGCTTTCCTGGGACACAATTTATGTCCCATAAAAGCTCCTGCAGGGTGCCTTGCTGCAGAGCTCTGTTTTGGGGCTGTCTCTGATGTGATCTGTCAGGACAGGGGCTGCTCTGTGACTTACTGCTGCAGGTCTGCTTGGGGATGGATGACCAGTTGCTTACCTAGCATTACCAAAACAACGAGTTGTTGCTTTCCATGACTCATGAAAATGCACTGTAGGCTCTCTTAAGAATGGCTGAGATCATTTTTTGGCTGGCTCTGGGCATCTGGTTTCCTTAGCACATAGCAGTGGGGGTGGAGGGAGGGGGATTTCCAAACTCGTTTCTTTGTATGTGTGATCTGGTTTTCAGAGCTCGGCTCAGAAAGTGCTTCATTTTAAAAAGAGGATGAAGAGAAAGAAAAAAGACCTGTAGCTTCCATGTCTGTTTGGTTTTTGTAGCATGTTTCATTTAGTTGTGGTTTGGTGTAAAAAGGGGAAAGGTGCTAATAATATTTCAGAGCTGTAGGCTGCGGTTCTCCTCTTAAATACGCAAGGATAGAAACATGATGAGTGGTATTTTCCTTTTAGAGCAAATCTTTCTGGGGAAGGAGAAGGAGGTACAGAGGAAATTCTACAAACTAAACTGTAATTTCATTAATTTCATCTTTTTTTTTTTTTTTTTTGGCTGTGTTTGCTCAAATAGGGGACTTTGATGATGCAGCAGAGCAGAGTCTTACCAAGAGGTGTTTTAATGTTTTGTTAATCTGATTATTATTTTAAAAAATATTTATTTATTTATGTGTAGACCCTGGATTCACTTTCTGTGTTTTTCCTGTGTGGTTCAAAGGCAGCAGCACAGACATCCTTGAGAACCAAGTGCAGCAAGATAAACATTGACCAGAAGAGAATCAGAGCCCTGTGACAGCTTCAGAGGGCAGGAGGTCCCCAGGTGCTCTGACACGTCTGCAGCAAGGTTGCAGCAGCCTCTGTGTAATCCTTCCCAAGCCCAGCCACTGTCTGCAGGCACCTGAGAGCAGGCAGAGAGAAGGGAGGGGAAATCCTGGGCAGGCAGAATTGTTTGCATAGGGAGATTTGTGGTGCTGTGGGTTTGGTGTGCCCATCCTTTGCACGGCTGGCAGGAGCCACAGAGGATTAACCCTTAAAAACAATAACCTGTTGCATATTCATACACCTCACACATGATGCATGAATTCCATTCAAACACAGGATTCTGTCTGGTCAGTGTCAGCTTCTTCCTCTGAGTCCTAACAGCATCATCCTGCCTGAGTGAGGCAGGAAGAAGTTCATTTCTCCTGATAATGGAGCAATAAA
>JAWWMS010000120.1:4580851-4604915 GCA_035048045.1 Chlorospingus semifuscus | reverse complement strand
GACATTCTGAATGTGTTTATTTTTATTGTTGTTTTTTTTTTTTTTCCTGAACTTGAACTGAAAATTATCTTTTTCTTGAGTTTTTTCCTGTAGCACTTCAGGTTGTGCTCCCTGCCACCCCTCTGGAAAAACATACCTGTGTTTTTAGTAAATAGAGAAGTGTGGGAGGCAAAAGGCATTGCATTTTAATGTAATTATGTATTAATTTTATCATTTTATCAATTATATTTTTAATATTGATATACAGATATATGTTTATATATTAAATATGTATACACACATTGCCTACAGGAAAATATTGGCTTTTTCCTAAGAGTTTGGTATTAGGCATGGGAACTCATTTCTGAGCTCTGAAATGTGAGACTGGATTTTAAACCTTTTCCCCCAGTTTTTCCCCTGATTTCTTTAATATCCTTGAGGAGCAGAGCATGCACAAGAAATCTTTTTCTCACATATCTGGGGTTTTTTTTGTAGCTTCATTGCTCGCAGAACCCAGCAGGAGGAGCAGAACAGGAGGAGATGGTGTTATATCTGAGCAGGAGGATCCAGGACATACACCTCCCTGGGGAGAGATCCTCAGTGTTTGGGTCCAGTCCTGTCTGATTTCATATGGTTTTTGTCATTTTTCACATATTTGTGGACTTTGAGTTAAATCTGCAGGCTGGCCTGGCTTAGGGGTGGTTCTGTCCCTGGAGACACTCATTTTTAGACAAGATTTGTAGCCGTATTTGTATTTTTTGCAGTAATTTCTGCATGTGGCTAACATTTGCCTTGACCGTGGCACGAGCATGGGGTGAGCAGTGGGTTCTCGCACCCTCCCAACAGTGTGCCCTGCCCTAGGTCCTGACAGGGTTCTTGCTTCTTGTGCTTGGTATTTTGCCTTTAACACTTCACAGCTGCTTCAAGAGGCCACAACCACAGATGCTGAAGTGTTGGAAAAGAGGAGATTGGTTTCAGAGCCAGTGGTCCCTCAGAGTTCCCCTGTTACTGCAGAAATCAGAAATCCCACGAGGGCTCTCAGTGTCTTCTCCGAGCACTGCTGAGTTTCCCTCTTTTCTCATGGATTCCTTGCCCTCTCCCCTGGTTTCTCACTGCTTCTGGTTTGGAAGGTCAGTTGTGGCTCTTGAGCACTTTTAATGAAGAGGGAGAAAAGACAAGGACACCCTTCTCTAGCCCAGGTTCCTCCAAGCCCCATCCAACCTGACCCTGCACATATCCAGGGATGGGGCAGCCACAGCTTCTCTGGGCAGCTGTGCCAAGGCCTCACCACCCTCACAGGGGAAAATTTCTTTCTAATATGTAATCTAAACCTGCCCTTTTTCATTTTAATGACATTTTCTTGTATGCATGTCCTTATTGAGAGTCCTTCTGCAGCTTTCTTTCAGGCCCTTTCAGGTGGGGACAATGAGACCTCATCATCTGTCTCCCCTGTGATGAAGGAACCTGTGTTTTCAAGACAGACTGGGCTGGGAGAGACTGTGGTGTGGTCTTGGAATGCCTCTCTTAACAGGAAAGCTTGGCATTGTGTCTTTTGATCCATTTGTGTTAAAAGTTTCTATTTGCAGTGCTGTATTTTCACTCTGCACATCCAAGGGCAGGGCTGATTTCCACACTTCAGTTGTCTCTTCTTTTCTTGCAGATGAAGAAGAAGCTCTGAACTCTATTATGAAGGATTTGGCAGCGTTGGGCAAGTGTGGGGGGCTGCTGGACAACAACAGGAATAAAAGCAGTGTCCACTCCAACAAACAGGTATGGCTTTGCTCCTTGTGGCCACCCCAAACTCCAGCAGACCGCAGAGGAGGGCATGGTGCTTGCCATGCTGGCAGAGCAGAGTTTAAATGTTAGAACTGAAGTTAACAAGTGCTCAGCACATCAGAAATATCATCATTTTACCAATCTACAAAGTTTATGACCTCTGTTAGAAGAGCTGAAAGGAAGTTATAGGCATCCCTGTATCACAGAGGAGCAGAGAAGGGTAATGCCCCAAATTATCCACAAATATAACAACGGAGCCTAAAACTGGGTTTAAATGTCAAGTCTCACCTCAAGGCACTTGCAGCTGTTGTTTAGCTCTGAAAGTAGCAGAACTTGTTTCAGGCTGTGCAGCTTTAGGGCTTGGATAAGTCAATTGTTTTCTATTGACAGCGTTAATGAAATACAATATTTATTACGTGCACATTTTGCTTCAGATATTTGAAAGACAGACTGCCAATTCTGAGCTGTAGACACCCAGGCTCTTTGGGGAGGAATAATGTCATTCTTATATAAAGTGTTTAATTATGAATTACTGCTGTTTATCTTTATGCTCCTAAACAGTTTGGCCATGTTGCACATTCAGAGTTGTTTTGGTGAGCAAAAAACATTGTCCCTTGAGCAAGGTCAGAAATTATTTGCTGACATTGATACAATAGCTGAAGTGGATTTAATAGCATGTTTGTCTATGGAGCAAATAATATGAGAACATGAAAGTTGTGAAGAAAGAATTGAGTTGTCAAAATAGCAAGGAAAAAAGGGAGAAAAAGATTGGGACAACTGGGGAGCTGCTGGAGAAGCAGCAAATCCACATGGAATTCCACCTCTAGTGCCGTGGTTTAGAATGAGATTGCAATCACTCTGCAACTGCTGGGTGCCTAGCAAGGGAGAAAACAAATTGTCATTTGCTGTCGTCATGCATGTTTTAATGTCACTTGTGCTACAAACAAAGCAGTCTGGGTGCAGGGAGGAAAAATCCCTTCCAGAATCCCTGTGGGCTCCCCAGCCACATGCAGACGAAAACACGTGCGCACGTCTGGTTTCAAAGCATGGCCTGGCAGGAGCAGCTGGCCAAGTTGAATCACTGGGTTTGTGTTCAGCTCATGCTGAAAAAAGTCCAAGATGTTTACAGAAGTGACCAGAGAAACTCAGGGCTGGCTCCCTGCAGCTGCAGGAGAAGCAGAAAGCCCAGAGCAGCTTTGGATGGCTGCAAGGGCAGCATCTTGTGTGCAGTGATGGGTGGGGACAGCGTGGAGCCAGCTCCAGTTGCTTTCAGGGTAGCAAAGCTTTTCAGTATCCTCTTAAAACATTTGTTTTGCACCATGGGGAAAAATCCCTGCTGTTGTTTTTGAGACCTGGGCTGTTAATGCAGCACATACACAGTTAACCAGATAATTAATCAAAAATAAGGAAAATGGTAGTTTTCATTGATTGAATTCTTATCTGCATGAAGTTGCCATCTTGCAATCAACTTCACACCCACAGCCCATCCACTCTGCATCTTCATTTATGAATCACCCATGGAGGTATGCCGTGCTCTGATATCAGCTGCCAGTTGTATTTAATTTTATTACAGGAATTTTATTATATTTTACTATATAAGAATCAAACTTTCCTTCACATTAGAGCACTGATGCTTGGAAAAACACTTCCTTCTTTATGAATTTTCTTTTTATTCACAAGTGGAGCTGCGTGCTCAGGATTGCTCAGAGCTCACTGATGGAGGGGATGGGGATGGTGAGGATCCTGCTCTCCTCACACATCCGGAGCTGAGGGGTCAGACCAGCAGGTCCCAGGAGGTGCAGGGCGTTGGAGGATGTTCAGTTGTTGCCTCACTAAATTGGACTGGCTGGAACACGTCTGGCTCGAGGCACTGCGGGAGGTGGGGAGCGGCCAGAGGAGGTGGAATTAGTGGGAACTTGGTTCATGTTTCTAGCTCAGTTTAATCAGCTTGTTTGGGTCACTTTTAGGGGTTTTTTTCATTGTTTTTTTAGGGCAGAAATTGATGTGGGGAAGAGATTGCTTTGGAGGTGCTGTTGTCATGCTTGCTGTTCCTTTGGTGCTTGGTTTTTTCCCTTTTTATTGTTTGCCTAATCCTGTGATTTTTATGGTTTACCTAATCCTGTGATTAGGTTGGGCAGCTGGGCTGAAGGATGCTTTGCACAGTTCCCTTCTTGAGAGGGGAATGAGGCACAGGGCCATTTTGGTGATAAAATGTCCTCTTGGTCATCTAATTGTTGGTGCCTCTCAGGAGGCCCTGCAGCAACGTGCTCACATTGAACTACTTGGATTTGGGAGTTCAGTTAGTAGATTAATAAAATAATATTTCTTTTTCTGTGGAAAAATGTTTTTTCTGAGGCATGGGAATCCTTTGGTCAGTGTTCCAAATTTCCACTGGAAGACAGAGTTCACAACAAGAATGTCTTGGCTAGCTAGCCAGTTCTCTGTGGCTTGCAACAGTTTTTGGTACACAGAGAAGCACAACTGAAGTGCTATCTCATTCCTGTCTCCTGGAGGGCTTCCTCAGTGCTCTCTTGACACAAGTTGAAGATTGAATCCTTCCAGATTGTATTCCTCGTAGGCCTGGGCCACACAAGAAAACAGCCTGTGGTTGTGTGTGCTCCAAAATGTTTCTTTCCCAAAGTATCGATAGTTTTGCTTCAGTTCATCTTAAGAAATGAACATCCTTTGGCAAATTTCGTAAAAATCTTTCTTTTTTTAGTTTTCTTCCCTCACAAATGAGTTTAGAGTGAAGGCTAAGTTTCTGGATGTGCGGTGCCTCGTGGCAGAGCAGGCTGGAAATTAGAACAGGACAGTGTGGCTGATTTTCTTCCCTTGAATTCCCAGGCAACTGACAGCAGATGTGATGGCTGAGCTGGAATCTCTGAATCCTGGTCAGGTGTGGCAGCCACTGCCTTGTGCTGCCTCTCTGCCTTGTGGGAATTATAGGGACAGCCATGGACACCCTTTTCCTTCCCTGTGTGAGATAAAGCAGAGCTGTTCTTTGGGAGCAGAGGGATCCTTCTGACATTATTCCTTCTGCAGCTTCAGCACTGGTATTCCTCTGTTGCTCCTTTAATAACAGAGTGATTCTGTTATAGGATAACTCTGTTATTCCTTGTGCATCCTCTGGCATGGCTGGAAGGAGCCCTTCCAGGCTATCTCTCAGACTGAACAAGGGAGTTTGTTCAAAGAAATGTGTCTGAAGAGGGGAAGAAGGAAACAGGAGAATGAAGATCAGCGTTGTGTTCATTAAGGAAAAAGACGAGTGGAATAAGAAAGGAAACCCCGAATAATTAGGAAATGGTGAACAAAAGGATGGAGAGAGAAAAGAGCAATTAAATTAGCATTGATTTTGGATCTATTTATGTGCACATCCATTCATTTCTATAAATAGCACTTGGCAACTGGCAGTATGAAGCTGCTTGTCAGTGGGGCTCTGTCACAGCCAGTGACAGCCAGCAGCTCCTCTGCCACCTTAATCACCATGGCAAGTTCTCCCACGGCAATTAAATGTTTGTAGGAAATGTTTCTCCATGTACATCAAATGTCACACTGTCCTAAAAGTTATTCTTTTAGTAAATTACGTCTGGACTGTTCTCTTTGGCAAGCTGGATGCAAGACAAGGCTTGCTCATAACTCCAGTAAAATGCAGCTCATTCTGTAGGGCTCTCTGTGGGTCTTTGAGCAGCCTACAAAGGTGTTGGGCTTTATCACCTGGAGGATTTGGTGTGGATGTGGGAAGATGGGAGTCTCTGTGAGGGATTTCCTCACCTGAGGAGCAGAAACTGACTGGGAAATCACTGACTGGGAAAGCCTTGGCTGGAGATGGCAGAGGCAGTGGAGTCCCAAGGATTTAAGAGGTTTTCCCATGTCTGCACGTGGAGCTGACTTGGGTGTGAAGAGGGTGATACCAGTGAGAAATCCAGCTGGAAAAAAGCTCTTCCCTGCCAGTTGGGTGGTTTTAGATAAACACTTTGAAGCCTGTGATTTCTCTTGCTGTCTGAAACAGAAATATCTGTGACAGGCAGCAGTGAACCTTCTAGACATCATCAGTGTCCTCTGAGCTGCTCAGGTGCTTTCAGAGGGAAAAAGCTGCAAGGATCCGAGGGGACTGGGATATATTGTGCCTTCTGCCCCTGCAGTGATGAAGGGGCAGTGCCAGACAAACTGCTTTCAGTCTGATTGCTGAATAACCCAGTGTGGGGGGGTTCTGTGCAGATAATTCCCAGTGCCGTGCGTTACTCATCTCCTCTGCGGTCGGGGCTGCGCTCCAGCTGTCTGGTGTGTAAGAACTGAGGGCTGGGCTGATGCAAACGAGCTGCACCTTGGGGAAGTGTAGGAGTCCCCCCAGCCTGGCCCTGTGGTGCTGATTCCTCTCAGCCAGAGCCAGGAGTCGGGGAGGAATCCCACTGCTTTGTGGCTTTGTGCAAAGGGAGTGACTCGAGCGCGGCTCCGCGGGGTTTTCTCGTTGTTTCCTAATCCAGAGAGTTGAAAATGAGAGAAGTGAAAACAAACCCTCTGATTACCCTGTAGCATGCAAAAGTGGGTATATTTCATTGCCTCTGTGTGGGCAATGAAATACAGCCACAAAAGTGAGTGTATTTTGCCTCAGGAGGGAAACTGAGGCAAAATAAGTGCCCAAAATCTTGTGGGTGGGTATGAGCAAGGCTGGAATGAGCAGCACCGAAGGGAATAGGAGGCCCCTTGCGATGATTTTTCCTGCCTTCCTGACCACAGAAGGGTTAATGCTGAAGTCAGAGGCTTTGTCCCAGTTGGTTTGGAAGGCAGCTGTGGATTTGGGTGGAAGAAGTGCTCTAAAGGCCCCATCCTGGTGATGTCTCAGCGTGGGCAAAGCTGTGCTCTGGTTAGGTTTGACAGGAGCAGGTCTAAAACAAGCCACAGAAGTGGGGTCTGGACAGAGCACTGTTTCTGATGGCAGCAGAGTTTAGGAGGAGGAGAGGACATGACAGGGGGAATCTCTGAATTTGTGCTAGCCTGGGATTTTCCAGAGTGGCAGTTTTAGTGGTTTCAGTGACACAGGCATGGAGGTGCAGGGCTGCCTCCCTGCCTGCCTCTGCCATTAGACAGCCTTCTCCACAGGCTCAGCTTGGATCTGTACCCCAATCTGAGCAACCCCCTGGCTGTTCAGCAGAGAGGGTGCTCAGCATCTTCTGCTCCTCCACAGCCGCTTCCATTTTAGGACTAGCTGCTTGTTTTCCTGCTCTCCGTGTGTGCTTTTATTACAAACAGCAGTCAGCTCTTCAGGGATCTCTGTATAAGATCATGATTCACCTCGTTTGGAAACACTTTTTCCATTTTTTTCCAACGTTTTCCTTAATCTAAACCAGCACACAGGGCTGTTGCTCCAGCTCTGAGGGCCAAGCTTGGCCCAGCCTGCTGGGGTACATGGACCCTAGCCAAAAGGCAAAAGCAGTTGCCCCTTTTTTCCCCACATTCCCATCTGAATTCCCTCTCTGAAGCTTGGCAGTTGTGGTCTTTTCTGTGTGAAATCTGAAGTTTTGAGGAAAGAGCCAAAAATACCTCAAGGAAAGCCTGGAAGGATGGTGATGGCTTTGTGGCCACGGCAGCGGCTTTGCTTTTTCCTTTCGGAGGAATATGGCAAGAAGGAGTAAAATCCCATTTGTTTGCAGGGCTGGAGGAAATGCCAGCACAAGTATTTTGGAGGAGAAATTATTGTAGAAACGAAGGGAATGGCTGTGGTATTTCCTGTCAGGGCTGTCGCTGGTTTTGTTTGTGTCGCAGCGGGGTCTGCAGGCGCCAGCGGGGCCGTGGGCTCCTGTGTGAAACACACACAGAGAGGGAAAACTGCTCAGTGCTCACAGCCCAGGGGGCCAAACACCTTCATTCTGTGCTTCCCTCTACCCCTGTGCTGCCCCAGAGAGTGAACCACAGAATGGTTTGAGCTGGGAAGGGTTTTAAAGGCCAGGCTGTCTGCTGTGGGCAGGGACATATCACTAGATCACATTGCTCAATCCAGGCCTGGCCTTGAACACGTCCAGGGATGGAGCATCCACAGCTTTTCTGGGCAACCTGTGCCAGTGTCTCAGCAGCCCAGTGGTAGAAAATGTCTCTTATATCTTACCCCTCAGTATAGCCTCTTGCTGAAAACTGTTGCCCTCATCCAGTCACTACAGGACCTGGTAAAAAGTCTCTCTCCATCTTATAAAGCCTCTTTTATATATTGAAAAGATTTCAAGAAGATCTCCATGGAGCCTTCTCCTCCCCATGCTGGGCTTTCTCTTCACACCCTTAACCAAAACCCTTCCTGTCTTTGTGCCTCAGTTTCCCTTGTTTGCTCCATTACCTGCCTGAACTGTCACAGTGCTGGTGAAAATATTGTTTAAATGCTCTGCCAGAGCTCAGGTGAAAGTATTGTTAAAATGTTCTGCCAGGGTTTAAGGCTGGTGTCTGTGGCTGTCCTTACCCCTCTCCTGCACTGTATTTAACACAAGCCTCTGGATGTCTCAGCTTGTTCTCCTACACCCACTGAGGACCTCTTGATTGAAGGAGAGCAGGGCTGCCCTTGACCTCATGTGACACCTGATGGCAGGGACAGTGAATAGTTCAACCTGGGTTGTGCAAGGGGAGTCACATTCCTCACAAAATTGTAAAAGTGAGTAGGACCCAGCAGCTTGCACCACCCACACCTCTTCCAGCTCAGCATTTGCACGCTGTGTTGAGTTCCTGATGTGGAAGGTGCTGGTCCTGCATTCCCCCTGATTGTTCATTTGAGGTGTTGGGTGCAGACTCACACGAGGTTCTGCTCCAGCACTTGGCAGTGCCCCAGGCTCCCTGTGTAATCTTAAACCAGTTGCTGCAAAGCAGACTTCCATGGGTGTAAAAAATCACAGCCTGCTCCAGCATTTAGGAAGTGCTTTGCATCCCCTGAGATTTCCTAGTACTTTGGGCACTGCCCACTCTTTTTTTTTTTTTCTTTAAAAAAAAGAAAAAAGTATTTGTTGCTGATAGCAGTGATGAATTCAGCTTGAGCTGTAGGTCAAAAACATGAGCAAGCCAAGGGAAGCCTGAAAAATTAAACTGTAATCAACTTCTCAGACTGATAAATATGAATTTATCCCTCTTCCAAATGCTTGCGAGCTAAAGGTCTTGGTTTCTTGGAGGAAGGCAAGAGGTTATTGTGTTTCATATTAAAGAAAAATGTTATCTAATTAAGAAATGAAGTGGGTTTTCATTTCCCTGTTGCAGGCAGTGTGTTTGTGGCTCTGCTCAGAGGCAGAGCAGAGCAGTGTGGGGCAGCTGGCGTCCTTCTGCTGGCGCCGGGCCACGGCACATCAGCCTTGTTGTTGATGTAGAAGAGAAGGATGCAGCAGGGTCGTGGCTCATTTTTTTTCATTTTCTTCTCTCTCTGGAGCTTTAGACAAGTGTTCTGACATTTCCCAGCCACAAGCTGTTTTTCAAAACTTGTTTGTCTGTGAAATCTGTGCTGCTCAGCACAACCAGGCAGCGTGTGCTGCATCCCAGCTCCGTGCAGTGTTTGGGGCTGTGCTGAAAGTGAAACCTGTGTTTTGAAAGGTTTCCTGCAGCGAGGCCAGAGCTGTGTGAGCTCTTCCCCTTCCACGTCCTGCTCTTTGTAAGGAGAAACCTCGAAAGTTCCTTGCCCTGATTTTTTTTTTTTAATCTCTCTCTCTTTCTTTAGAGAAAGGTTTTGTAGTGTTATAGTCAGTGAACCCACACTGGCCAATTTATTATCAGCATTCAGGAGGAATGAACCAGCCAGGCCTGCTCAGAGAGGCATGTACAAATGAAAATTGGCATGAAAGAGCCTGTATCTTTTCTTTTCCAACCCAAATAATCCAAGGTCCCCATCCCACCTGTATTTGCCCGTCTCTCCAGAATTATTTGAACCTTCAGCACTAGGTTGGTTATGATCATCTCTTCTCCTTTGCAATTTCAGACTGGTTTAGAATTAATCTGGTATTTTTACAAGTTGGGCCTGGTTCTGAAAATGAACCTGGAGACTCTCCAAACTTTGTGGGTCTGGAGCACTGGCTCTAGACAGAGAGGTGATGTAAGTGCCTGTTTAGCACAGGCCTGTATCACTGCTGGAGTGCCCCATTGGTGACTGTCCCAGCGCTGCCTCTTCCCAGCCCTTCCGGAAGCACAGAAAATGCCACGAGCAGGGATAACAAGGATGCATTTTGGGTGATCCAGCGTGTTTACCCTGAATCCGTTTAAGCTTTTCAACAGAATTGCCTCCAGCCTGGACTTCCTGAATTTCAGTGGGTGTTTGCAGAACTCGAGGAGCTGTCGGTTGAAAAACAAACCCGAGGGCACCGCTCCAGCTCCTTTTCCTCGTTGGGAACAAAGCTGTTCCACTGCAGCTCTGCTTTCCCTCTGAGAGGATGGAAAGTGTGCCTTCACACACTGGCAGCCCAGGCCCAGAGATAAGGGCAGTGCTCAGGAAGGGCTGTCACCCACCCAGCTGGGAGTTATCCCTGCGAGACGGGACCGAGCCCTCCCTGGGGTTACACCTCGGAGGGAGGTGGCCAGCACTTCTCTCTGTATGGGAAGAGAGCTGTTTGAGGAGGCTGGTGGGCACTGTGGGGAGGAAAATGCTGGTTAAGTGGGCTGACTAGACCTGGTCTGGGGAGTAAAGAGGGGTTTGATCTGCGTTGGAGACCGTCGGAAAGTCCTGGAATGATCTGAGGGATGCTAGAAGGATGCTTGGCTCACACTTGGCCTGAGAAACTGAAGGAATGAAAAAGCTCCTTGTGATCTTGATTGCTGCTAAATATGCACAAATAGAGCATGGGAGAAGTGGTTTTTACTGGTTCCTGCACAGCTGTGTGCCCAGCGTGCCTGTGATTCCACTGGCTCTTCCTTGGGCAAATTTTGTGGTTTCTCTTGAGGTGAAGAGTGGGTCAGTTCAGGGGGGACATTGGCTGCATTTTGTATTGGGCCTGATACACTTTGCATTTTATAGGTCCTCACAAAATAGCAACCAGCCCTTCAGCCAAAGCAATGGGACAGTTCAGGGGGGGCATTGGCTGCATTTTATAGGTCCTCACAAAATAGCAACCAGCCCTTCAGCCAAAGCAATGGGTCAGTTCAGGGGGGGCATTGGCTGTGCATTGTGTGTTGGGCCTGATACACTTTGCATTTTGTAGGTCCCAGCAAAATAGCAACCAGCCCTTCAACCATCCTGGCACTGTTGGCTTTAAAATTTTAGACTGTCTCCACTTCCATTCGAGAATGCTTGCTTTTACTTCTTAATTCTTCACCCCAGATATTCCTACGTTCTAGTAAACATCCTCTGAGCTTTGGTTTTTGGGTTTCCAACAGAAAAGTACTGGGGTACAACCATGGGAAGCACTGAAGGTTGACAGGCATCAGACACTTGCCATATTGGCTTCTTTTATAATAGTGCCTTGCTCCCAAGAGTTCAGAACAATTTTCAACTTTATTAATTAATTTCATTAAAATTAACAGTTACAGAAGTGAGTGTCTTCTTGCTTACAAAAGAACTTATTTTTTGGCAACCACATTCCTCAGCAATATGGAGTGTCCCCAAAGGCTGTGAATCCACCAGGCAGCTTGGCCTAAGTAAACCAGATGCCTTACAGAGTTAGGAGAGTCTCCCTGAGAACTCCTGTCAGCTTTGGGTCTATGGATCAGTCCAGGATGCACTTTGGGACCTCACCATTCTCTGCTTTTTCTTTCAGCAGCGAAATGTCAGGATCAAGTTTGAATATGAAGGAGAGAAAAGGTAGGTACCTACTCCAGTCCCCTGTGAACACAAGGAAAAATTACCTTTTCCATCCAACACTGTCCTGCTGACTTCAGCTGCAGCTGAGCTCACAGCAGGATTCATTCCCCTAAAATCAGCTGCACTTTTATATGCAAGAGCCCTGCCTCATCACCCCATTTGCCACAAGAAGCTTCTGGGATTTGGAGGCAGGCAGAATGGTTCCAAGCTGGAAGTCATTAAATGCCTCTTTTACCAGGCACATTGGGTGCACACTTGGATCCTTTTCTCTTGTTAATTCTTGAGCCCTGCTGAACCACAGAGGAGCTGGAACTCTACAGAAATGTGTCCTTTGATTAGCAGTCCATGACACTTACTTAAGATAACCAGATTTTGGGCATGGGTCCCATAAAAATAGGGCTGGGAGTTAAAGCTTGTCCGCCCTTCCCTGCTTGACATTTTCATGGAATCACCTCTGCTTGGTGACTGGGACAGGGCAGGACACAGGCTGATGGTCCAAGGGGCATGTTAAAGCCAAAGAAAATTGAAGTAGTGTTATTTTAGGGTTAGACTGTACCTGCTGTAAGTACCTATAGAGGTGCTGTGTGTGATGGTACAGGAGAGTCACAGGATGAGTCCCCACTTGCTATTCAGAGCTTCTTGCTGAAAACAGAGATGATAAATCACTGACCATTGCCTGATCTGGGTTTTCTCCAGTGGAAGACTGCTGGACTTCCTTTTCTTCCACCTCTTCTCACGTTGGAGGGAGGAGAAGAAGAGCTGCAGAAAGATTTTTGGTAGATATTCTTGCAGAGTTGTCAGGCCTCCTCTTGGGCACAGCAGAGGAGCAGCATTTCTGTGAGTGTAAAGGCAAGGAGCAGTCTTCATGCTTTGTGATGGAACACAAGTCCTTTCTTCTGTTCTGTCAGTCAAACCCCAAATTCCAGCATGCTTCTGCTAAACTGAGAGTGTTGTATTTGTTTGTGTGTACAGGATTATCCAGTTTCCAAGACCAGTCAGATTCAAGGAGGTGGTGCAGAAGGTCACGGACGCTTTTGGGCAGACGATGGACTTGGTCTGTGTGAACAATGAGGTACTCTTCTCCTTCCTGCTTTTAGGGTCCCTGCTGCCAGCTTCAGGATTGAGCAGTGGTTTGTTCTGAAGGCCCTGATTTTGTGTTTTACTTGGATCTGAAGAAAAATAACCTTATTTTGTGGTTCCCAGCTAGTGAGTACACAAGAGCTGTTGTCTGAACACAGCTCAGATGGATTCTCAGCCTCCAAGGCAGGATTTTCCTTTGTCAAAGTGATTCCAAGTGAGGAACATTGTCTTTCCCCCTCACTCCATCAGGGATGTGAAGCCTTCCCACCTGGGGGCAGTTGCAGGAGCGTGAAGTGCAGAGCAGGAGGGACAGTGCTGCTCACAGTGTTCTTTTCTCCAGCCCTGATTTGTCTCGTCCAAACCCCCAGCACGACGAGCACGTTCTTGTGGCTGGGTCTGCACTGAAATGTGCATCACTGAGCGTTCCTCCAGCAGCCCCTGTGGCCACATGAAAGCAGCCAAGAAACCCTCCCTGTGCAAGCCTTGCATCTTAAGGCTAGGAGGGCTTTCTCCTCCAGCATTCATCACATAGGCCTCTGTGTTTTTCCCAACTTTTGAGCCCAGCACTGTGTGTGGCAGGAGGGTTGTGCTGAGGGCTGTTAGCAGAAGGGGGAAATCCTTGGCATCTCTTTTGGTGTGCTCAGTGTTTTCCTGTGAGGCATCTGCAGCCACTGGGCTCTCAGGGTGGGTTTGGCTTTGGGAAGGAGGAGAGGGCCAAATGGCAAAGAGGTGGGCATTTAAACACAGATCCTTTTGGATCTGCCCTGGCAGCTGGCTTGTTCAAGTATTAATTGCAGATGAGCCTTTGATTAAAGTATGAATGGAGAGAGAGGTCTTGAAGAGACCTTTCTTGGTTTTTTCCCCCCCATTTATTATTTTCTCCCTTCTGTTTCAATAGAGATTTGCTCCACAAAGAGAATTCCTATTCTTTTACAATAAGTACCTCATGATACCAAAGTGTCCACTGGGTTTTGCCATTGAATGCAGTCAGGTTTCTAATCTTGGGCATTCTTTGACAGCCTCCTGGGAAAAGCCTGCCATTGAATTCTCCAGGAATGACTCATTTCATTCCAGGTTTCTTCCCACTGGAAGAGGATTTCTTTCCAACAACAGCAAACAGAAGCTTAAATAATGCATTTTATCCCATGTTAGAGACTGTCTTTCTGGGCATGTGCCCATCACATAGCAGGGCCATGAGCAGGCCTTGGGGTACTCCTGATTTCTTAGGGCAGTGTTTTGTTTTCCTACACTTAAAAGTTCCACCTCATGAGAACCCACAGCTTTGGGAGGATGTGTGAGGAGTGGTAACTCAGGGTTGTTGTTCTGGAAACACAATAAACCAGGGAACATCCCACAAATGAAAGTCTTTTTCCTTTGAGGGCATAGCTTACGTGCACACACGGTGACACCCCAGGGTCTGGCTCCTGGATCAGGGTTTTGGGTGTCATGACTGCAGGTTTCAGATGGAGCATGACCACAGACTCATTGCAGTTAAATATTTCACCCTGTCTTTATGCTCCAGGGCAGCTGGGCAGTAATTCTTTGCTGCCATCAGACTCCTCTCTTGCAGTGGCACCTTGTAGAGCAGATTTAGACTGAGGTCAGCAGGCTCCTGCAGAATCTCAGTGAGTGGCAATCCCTGTCCTGCTGGAGGAGGTGTCCTGGGGCCAGGCTCAGTGGGATGAGCATATGCCATCTGGGTGGAGCAGGGGCACACATGAATCACATCCTGGTGGGACCATGGAATCAGCAGCCTGGGGCTGCTGCAGATAACAGCAGGGCCTGGCCATGGGTGTCCCCCATGGGGCATGGCTGTGTCAGTTCTAGGCTGGGCTCATCTTTCTGAGGAGTGGGACAGCAAAGCCTGGCCTGGCCAGGGGCAGCACAGATACAGCTTGTGATGTGACCTTGGGCAGAAATTGACTGAACAATGTGCCACCTCTTCTCTTCTGACCTCCAAGGCTGCCCCTCAGCATCATTCTGGGAGCTTAGGGGGAGTTAAAGCCTGGGGAAATGGCAGAGGCACCATTATGGGGGGAGGGAGCAGATAAAAGCATTTGTCGAGCATTGTTGATGCCAGTTGGTTCTGCTTTGGGCAGGAAGATGAACTAACTGACCTCTCAGATTTTTCCCCAACCCTGTTTCCTACAATTCTTTGGCTTTCTGTGGTGTCTTATGGAGTGAGGTCTGACAGTGCTGCTGCACTTGGTGAAACCTCAGCCTTTGCCCTCACTTTTTCATCCTGCACTAGAGAGACCATCAATTCCCCCACTAAAACATCAGACTCCAGGGGAGGATATTATTTAAAAGCAAGAAAAAAATCCAATAAGCTCTGTTTGTGCAACTTTTATGTAGGTAAACTTGGCTGTTAATCACAGCTACTCAGTCTTTAGATCAAATAAACCCAATTTCTGGAAATCCACCCTGGCAGTTACTTCCATGGTTCTGCATGAGTCTGTTTTGAGTTTCATACCTAGCAGATACCTGTTCCTGATATCCACATGTGCCACAGTCTGGAAGCCAAATGGAGCAGAATTTTCTTGCCAGATGTGGGTAATAGGTAAAGCCAAGCTAAATACTGGCTCCAGTCCCTTTTACAAGAGGGCAATTTCTCCCTGATGTTTTTGGCTCCTCTGAAGGAGGCATGCAAACATGTTCATGTTGTGATGTTGGAGAGAGATGCAGTGACCTACAGAACATTCTGTTCAGAGCAGCAGCTGGGGGATTGCTCTGAACACTTGTGAGGAGCTCAGGGAAGGGATGGCTGAGCTGAGAGTTCAGAGTCAAATTCTGCTTGGTGGTGAAACAAGGGAGAGCAGCTCTCCACCATTCTCAGCTCTGTCTGGGGGTGTGTAGAGGAGGAGCCTGGTCTGCCTGAGGCAGAGCCTTTGTGAACCTCAGGAGGGTTGAGCAGTGCCCCGAGGGAATCTCTCCGCCTCTGCTGCCTAAGGGAGCCGGCTGAGCACTGCACTTAGGAGGCATACTCAGTACCATCTTTGTCTGATATCTGTGGGGAATACAGTTCTTCATTCAAATGTGAGTGAAGGATGAGAGGAAATCACAGGATGACAGAATGGGTCAGGTTGGAAGGCACCACAGAGTTTCACCTGGTCCAATCTCCCTTCTTAAGCAGGGACGATAAGAGAGAGAAGCACAGGACTGTGTCCAGATGGTTCTGGAATATTGCCAGGGGGGGAGACCCCACAGCCTCTCTGGACAATCTGTTCAGGGTTTGGTCAGTGCACAGGGAAGAAATTCTGCCTCATGTCCAGAGGGAACTCCCTGGGATCATTCCTGCCCCTTCCTCCTGTGCCATTGCTGGGCCTTGTCCCTGCTCTGAGCCCTCCCTGCAGACAGGCCCAGACAGGGATGAGGGCCCCTCTCAGCATCTCCTCTTGAGCCTGAACAGCTCCAGCTCCTTCAGCCTTCCCTCATAAGAGAGATGCTCCAATCCCTTCATCTCCCTGCAGCCACAGCTGGCCCAGCTGCAGGAGCTCCTCTGACTCTCTGGAGTCCAGAGCTGGGCACTGCACTCCAGATGTGCCTCCCAGGGCTGGGAGAGGGGCAGGATCCCTTCCCTGACCTGCTGCAAGGGCTCTTCCCAGTGCACCCCAGGATATCCCTGGGGTTCTTGGCCGCAAGGCCAGGAGCTCACAGTCTGAGCTGTACCCCAGGATATCTCTGGGGTTCTTGGCCACAGGGGATCACAGTCTGAGCTGTACCCCAGGATATCCCTGGGGTTCTTGGCCACAGGGGATCACAGTCTGAGCTGTACCCCAGGATATCCCTGGGGTTCTTGGCCCCAAGGCCAGGAGCACACAGTCTGAGCTGTATTTGCCTACAGGCCACCAGCCAAACCCTTGGCAACACCCTGGGATCAAACAGCTTGTCCCATTTGGCTCGTGAGTGTCACCTTGTGTGGCAGCTGCTCTGAGGTGGGTTTGCTGTGGCTGGTGGCAGGAGCTCTGGTCACCCAGAGGGCTGAGCCACCTTTCAGGAGTTCTGGGAAGCTGTGGCTCCCAGTGAGAGCCTGCTGGGAGCTGTGGCTGCTCGGTGCCTTTGGTCAGTGCAGTTACAGTGTACTTTGGCACAGGCATGAGAATAACATGTGCTGTGCTGGATCCAGTGCCCCAGGCAACCTGCAGAGGCTGAGGCCTGTTTGCTGTGAGATTAGGCAGAATATCCTGGAATGAGGGGCAAGAAGTTGTGCTTTTAATCTTAGCCCAGGGCAGCAGAAGGCCACAGAGCTCCTCTGAAGTGCAGCTGTGTTGGGTGTTGGAGGCTTTGCAGGCTGTCTGCAGGACATGGTACACCACACAGCAAGGTTGGGAGGATCACATTCCCTATGGAGGTATGAGGGCCATACTCTGCCATTTCCCCTGTAAACATCAGCACTTTTTGCTGCCTGACAGACACAGCACTGTGTAGTTCTCTGTTCTTACAAAGAGCAGAAGCTGAATTTGTTCTGCTGGGAGTGAAAGAAGTGGTTCTTGGAAGGAGAGCAATGCACACCTTTCACATCAAAAGGGAAAAGGCTTTTATTTGTGGGATGTTCCCTGGTTTCACCTGATGGCCAGGCACTAGGGAGCTGTGTCAGTGTGCAGGAACACAGGCTGCAGCAGTGGGGAAGGGCACAAAGCATCTGCCAGAGTAAACCCTTGGGTATAACTCGCTGGTGTCTTGGAGCACCACTGCATGAGCATCAGCCCAGCAAAAATGGTTGTTTTGGGGCTGGGTAGCAGCAGGTCCTTCCTGCAGAATTAGAATTGGACCATCAGCCCAGCAAGAATGTGTGGTGTTGTTTTGGGGCTGGGTAGCAGCAGGTCCTGCTGCAGAATCAGAGCAGCCCCAGAGCAGCAGGCAGCAAGCCCAAGGTTTCATCCCAGCCCTCTCCTTTTCCCACACTGGATTGCTGCTGTGACCTTTAAGCTTTCTCCTTGCAGATGTTGTTTGTTGTGACTTTTTTGCATCTGTTCCTTAGTAAATGAGGTCTTGGAAGAAAATATTAGAGCACAGCAAGCTGGAGGGCAGGGGGGCCCCGTTTTCCATCACCTCCTTGGGTTCCTCCCTCATCTCCCGATTCCCAGGCTGCTCCCTGTAGGAGTGTGCCTCCTTCTGTTTACCCAAAAGTGTGACATTGCCATCCTGTGGTGTTTGTTTAATCCCTTCCAGCTCCTGATGCCACTGAAATCCCAGGAAGATTTGGACAAAGCCATGGAACAGTTGGAGCTGAGCCCTTCCCTGAAGAGCCTGCGGATCCTTGTGAGCGCTCCAAAGAAAGCGAACGTGAGCCCTTCACCTTCTCTGCTCCTTTGTGTGCAGCCTGAGATGCCTTGTTATTGTGCTGGGGAGTGGAGAGGAGTCTCCTGATGGTGCAGAGCAGAGGGCAGGCTGGTTATGAGAGGGGTCAGCCCGGCTCTGGCTCAGCTGCTCAGAAATGTTCCTGTGATAGCAGCCCAAGGCTGAGCTCAGCTCCCTCTGTGTCCTGTGAAGGGTTAAACACCAGGCTGACCCTCAAAGCTGAGAGGACTCCTTGTGCTTTCATTCTTTCTAGAGATGCTGCCACCATTCCTTTTCACCTCTCCTCTGTGTTCAGGGTGATGCCCTGGCCCTTGCCATGCTGGGTGGCAGCGTGGGGACTGTTCCCTCCACGTGCTGCAGCCTTGATAAAGGCTGGGAGAGCAAACTGGAGGATCCTTCAGTCTCATGCAGAACTGTCTGGGTTTTTTCCATCTTTATTTACTTATTAGTTTTTTCCTGAGCTCAGTGGTTTTGCAGTTAAGCCTGTTAGCCTGACCTTGCTTGCACAGAGTGTCTTGCCAAAGCACATGTCGTGCTGCCCCAAGCACAGGCTGTAGAGCAAGGGATTTGTAGATGTTGCAACTCTTGTTTCTTCTTTGTATTTCCTAGAAGTACTGGAGAGATTGGGAGTCTTGAAACTCACTTATCCCCATTGTTCTGTGGGTACTCACAGCCCTTGGAGCTTCTCCACTCCTTTTGAGAGGCTTGGGAAGTGCAGGGAGCAGAGGGAAACTAAGGAAACCCAGGGGAAACTAAGCCTTGAGTTGGGGTTTCCTAAACCCTGGGTGGAAATGGGGCAGTTTGTGGGAGCACAGCAGTACTGCAAGTCACAAACCCTGGGTGGAAATGGGGCAGTTTGTGGGAGCACAGCAATACTGCAAGTCACAAACCCTGGGTGGAAATGGGGCAATTTGTAAGAGTACAGCTGAGTCCCAGGGGAAACTAAGCCCTGAGTTGGGGTTTCCTATACCCTGGGTGGAAATGGGGCAGTTTGTGGGAGCACAGCAGTACTGCAGGTCAGCTGCTGGGAGCACAGGAGCCAGGTGGATCCCTGCCTGCCTTTGGGAGCAGGTCCATCTCTTCCTGCAGCATGTGGCCATGCTCCTGTGTGTGAGAGCACACAGTTCTGAGGTCATACATCAAATTACCATAAAATCACAGTTCACTATAATGTGTGGTTTTAGAATCTTAGTAAAACCTGGCCACTACCATGTTACCAGCTGGATATGCTTTCCTTTGCTCTTCCCTTACCTGTTTTCCCTGACCTTCCACTCTCTGTTCTTCTGCCCTGGTGCAGAGGAACCTCTGCAGTGCCTGAGCTGCCACTGGAGTCTAGGGAGCAGGGAGGAGAGGTGCTGATTTTGGGATTGCAATGTTTTCAGTCCAGTGATCAGTCTGTGTATCTATCTGGACATAATGGAGTGCAGGAATGGTCTTTTATGTCAAATATCTGTATTTGCCATTATCTGTGAGAGCTTGATCTTACTAGACTGTTTTATTAGCAGATGTGAATTGTTTGTGAATGGTTTTTGGATCACTCTAGATTACGTGCATGTCTTCTTTCTTTCCCTTTTTTTTTTTTTTTTTTTCATAGTTCTTGGGTAATAGGGTCACAGGGAGCCAAATACAGGGTTTCACATGGTGTGTCCACAGGGCTCTGGCCAATTCTGATCATTCCCTTTCTCTGATCACCAGCTCCTGCAGCCCAACAACAGCAAGCAGCATGAGATGAGGATCTCCAGATCCATGGGAGATATCATGGGATCCCTGTACAAAGACTCAGAGAGGACACGCAAATATTCCACAGGTCAGTGAGACACAGCACTCCCTGGGGAGCTCTGTGCTGCTTCAGCCTGGCCACCACCCTCTCCCTCTTTCTTTGTCACAACCCCAGCCTGGATGGCCCCAGATGTCCCCCAGAGTGACCCAGTGCTTGTCCTCAGCCTGAGGAAGAGAGACTCTGCAGGTTGTGCTGAGCAGAGTCACTCTGAGCACACAAGTGAAGAGAATGGGGGACCTGGGCTGTCATTTGGGGGTGGGAAATGCAGTGATAAAAATTTACAGTCAATTTGATTCCACTGAGGTTTATCTCTTGATGAGGTTTATCTGTTGTTCTCTGAGTTTCTGTCTCCCTTTCTCAGCTGGCAGGATAATATAGCAGAGTGGGCTCAGGCTCCTTAGCTCCTGGGCTGGGACCAGCTCCACCACATAAAGACCAAATAATGTCTGTGTGCCACCAGTCTGTTCTTGTGGGTGAAATGACATCTGTGGGAGCTGTTTCTGGGGTTTCTCATGGGCATGTGTGCAGTGGTGACATTTCAGAGGAAGGGGAGCATCCCTTTCCTTCAGAGGTGCTGGAAGTAGGTACCTGCAACCCCTGAAACCAGACTGGCAAACACCTGATCTGCTCTTGCAGCCCTGCAGGGACTGGAGTTTGTTTGTAGCCTTGTTTTCCTTTCTCTTTGGTTTTTTGGGCTTGAGTTTATGCTTTCCTTGCTTTCTAAAATACTCAGAGCTTTTTGAAATCCTGTTGGTCAGCTCTCTGTAGGAGCCTTTGTGTGAAGAACCTTGGAGGATTTTGTAGAGAGCAGGATGCCTTGTGCAGAGCTGGTAAAGCAGTATGTAGGACTGGATAGCAGGAGCAGAATTATTCATATTCCAGCCTGCAGGCAGGATGAATGACTTTTTCCCAGAGTGAATGTTCTCTGCTGTGTCTCTGGGTGCAGGTTATAGGGGAATTTCTACAGATCTGTATCATTTTCGTGCAAGTACTTGCTAGCTGTAGAAGTGACAGCCTTGAATAAAGTGGGGCCCTCCTTCAGAAATACACATGGAGAAATGCTTCATCCTCTAAAGATCCTCTGTACTTATATGGCTGTAAACACTTCCAAACTCTTCTCTGTGCAACAAATGAGTGTTTTTCTCCAAGGACTCCCCCTTCTCTGTTTCATAGCCTGTGCTGATAACAAATCCTGTGGTTTGCTGCACCTCAGACAAGATGTATAGAAAATGTTCCTCTAGGGTAGGTCCAGCATAGCCCTTGTGCAGCCATGCCCAGCTCTCTCTGATGCCAGGCGTAAGTGGCACATGTGCAAGGGCTCTCCTTGAGCCTGGTGTTTGGATGTGCCAGGGCTTGTCTTTTTCTATTGATTTGTTTTTGGTTTTTTGCCTAACTCACATGGTTTTTGAGAGTTTGGCAGAGTCACTGGATGAAATGCACACATAAAGCACAGAGTCTCAGCAGAAAATGTGCTTGAGCAAAACTTCTCTGCTGCCTTATTTTGGTATTTGTTAGGCTGTTAATGAGCAAAGAGCTGTGGCACTGGGAGCTGTCACTGACCTGTGAGCCTGGGCATGATGGGCAGGGTTGATTCCATGTGTAGCTGTGCTAGTGTGAAGATGAATTCTTGCAAAGTTAAGCCTTTCCTACCAACTTTAATTTCCATACTTTGGCCTGTCCTTCCTGTTTTGGGGCTGCTGGTTCCTGACCAGCTCTGCACCACTGACTACACCACTGCACCACATTCTTGAGGTGTCACTGCCTCAAGAATGCCCTGAGACAAGGCAAGGCAGACAAAGGGTGAGATTTCAGCTCTGCAAGGGTGAGAACCTGAGGTACAAATGGATTTTGAGGGAATGCTTGAAGAGCAGAGTGTAGAGATGGACACAGTGTGCTGCTTTATTCAAGGTAACAGAGGAGGAGCACTGGGCAGCACCAGCTGTGGCATGCAGAGTGTGCTAATATTGGGATTTTCAGGAGCTGATGTGCCAAACTCTGAGTCCTTGGTACTTTTACATGGTCAGGTGGCAAAAGTAACCAGCCCAAGCATCAGTCATACCTGTTTCTTTTTCCGTGTAAGCCGTCAGTGTTGCCAGGAGGTTTCAGCAAGCCCTCAGCATGACAACAGAGGGTCACTCCTCTCTGTGGGTTATCTGGGGTCTGTAGGAAGCTGCTGCAGCTCGGCTTAGGGGGTGTTCACAGTCCAGCAGATGCATTTTTGACCTTCTGAGTCAGAACTGGGCAATCCAGCAGCTGGGCAAAAACTCCAGCAAGCTGAAAGGGAGAGCAGCATCTCAAATGGAGCATAACACCCAGCATCAGGGAACAGACAGACAGACAGACAGACATGATGCTGTGTTTTGTTTTCCTGCAGTAGGGATTTCACTGAATTTGGTGCATAGTCAAAAGGCATCCTAAGAGGCTGGGAATTCTGCAGGAGAAACTTCTTCCCCTGCAGTCACAAGGCATTTCACAGTGTTTTCCTTCTGCTGTCATCAAAGTGGTTGCTATCAAAAGAGGATCTTAATTCAGTTCAGCTTTTCTCTTGAAACCACATTTAAAAGGAGATTTAAAGTGTCTTTATACTAAAACGTGGTTCAGGGTCATGTTCTCTGTGTTTCTGAGATGTCTCATGTTTTTCTGCTGACTCTGCCATGTAAACAGCAGTGGAAAGTAATAAAACTGTATGTAATTGGCACAAGCACATTGGAAGGGAGGTAAATGTTCTGGGGAAGATTTAGCTATTTTTGCTTCTGCTGGGCAGAAAATGTCTTCATGCCATGTCCCTGAAAAACCTTATGTAAAGTCAGTATTTTCTTTCTTTTTTTTTTCCCGCATAAACTTTTTCAGGGGAAATCCCCTTCCAGTTTTTGGTGGCCAGCAAAAACCCAAGGGAACTTGGACTGAAAAAAGAAAACTTTTTGGGTTCTGGATTTTCAGATAACTGAGGGCTGTTTTTATTTACTTTGAAGAAATACATGTTTCAGAACAGTATCCAAAAATTATTTAACAGCCCTATTCCAGCATCACCATCTCAGTAGAAACATTTACTAGAAGCTTTATTTTACTGTTTTTTTCATGGAAAACCAGGCTGCTGAGCCATGGTTTCATGTGCCTGCCAGCTCTCTCCAGACCAGGAGCATTGCAGGAGTTAGGATGGATGAAACCTGCTCTGTTTTGAGAAGAGGAAGAAAATTTATCTGTGTGCATCATGCCGGCTGCTTTAGAGCTAGAAAGTAGGTTCTGTCTTGCTTATTAGTTAAAAAGTACCCTAAATTTGCCTCAAATCAAAATGTAGAAATCCATGCTCAGAAGGATCAGCAAGGAGAGGAGGGAGGCTTGCAGGGAAAAGAAGAAATAAAGGAAGATTTAATCCATCTGCTCACAGCTCCTCTTGACAGGACCAGAGAGAGAAATTTCCAGCAGGTTTCTCTCTTTCTCCTGTCCTGAGCCTGGTGTTTCTGCCAGGGCTCAGAGGAGCAGCACATCCTGACGTGGTGTGCCTTGTTCGGGAGCGTCATCCCAGGGCTGGGCTCCTTGTGGCTGCAGCTGTGAGTGGTGGCAGCTGCCAGCAAACCCTCCCCAGCTCTGGCTGCTCAGGGGCTTCTCTTCCCTGCTTGCTGCTGGTCAGTAGTGGGTGAAGTTTTGGGAAGAGCAGGGGAAGATGGAGCCAGGGAATGTGGGGGCGGAGGGAAGCCAAGGCTGGCACAGGGAGCTGGCTGTACGTGCAGCACCACGAGCTCTGCACATACTGCAGGAAAGGCACTTCTGAAAGGAAAACAGCAGAAGGGAACATGAAAGGCCCCAGTGGGTGCCAGCAGTGACTGTGAGTCTCCGTGCTGTGCTGGTTCTGTGTCCTCAGGACGCTCTGTGCTCTCCTCTCAAATCTATGGCTTTACATTCGTGTGTGTAAGTGGAGCAGGAATCCCTCCCCAGAGCACCTTGCTGCAGAGAGTATCTGAGGTCAGATGCTCAACCAGGGCCAACTCTGAGTTCAGGAATCCCAAACAGAGCTGCTGGGATCTGACCAGCACTCTGCCTGTACAGAAGTGTCTCACAGCCTTCCCCATCCCTACTGTATTTGTGTTCCCTCCAGATGAAGGCAGGAATGATGAATCTGACTCCATGTTCTCAGAATGCTAATTTATTATTTTATAATACTATATTATATTAAAGAATACTATACTAAAATATACTAAAGAATACAGAAAGGATACTTACAGAATGCTAAAAAGATAATAATGTAAACTCGTGACTCTCTCCAGAGTCCTGACACAGCTTGGCCCTGATTGGCCAGTGAGTCAAAACAACTCACACACAATCCAACGAAACAATCACCTGTGGGTAAACAATCTCCAAACACATTCCACATGAGCACAACACAGGAGAAGCAAATGAGA
>JAWWMS010000120.1:4549706-4580751 GCA_035048045.1 Chlorospingus semifuscus | reverse complement strand
ATCTCCAAACACATTCCACATGTGAGCACAACACAGGAGAAGCAAATGAGATAAGAATTGTTTTCCTTTTCTCTGAGCTCCTCAGCTTCCCAGGAGAAAAATCCTGGGTGAAGGGATTTTTTCAGAGAATGTGAATGCCACACATCCCCACTGGAGGTGACATGATGTCCCATAGACCCCAGGACAGTCCCTTGGGGACCTCCTCTCCCTGCCTGGTGCTGCTGCTGTTTTTTGAGCATTAGGTTAAGTGTGAAGAGCATCTGTGGTGTGTCAAACAGGCACATCTGGACTTTTCTGTATTTTTCTTCCTCAAGGTGGATTAATCGGCATTATTCAATATATGCAATTGTTTTCCCCACTATGAATTAAGCCTACCATGAAGTACCAGTGTTGCTCTCTTTCTCTGACCCCTGTTTTCCACTCCTGCCCTCCTCCAGCAGCACTGGGATTGCCTGAGGTTTTGTTACCAGGGTAGAGCTGGAGTGGGGAATCAACCCTGAGCTCCAGAGCTCTGCTCCCAGCACCTCTCCCTGTTTCTCCCAGGTGGAAGAACATGCATGGATGCAAAGCAGCAGCCACCAATGCTCCTGGAGGTGTGAAGCTGCAAAAATGACTTTGGGCAGCACTTCTACCCAAACAGCCTGGCTGAAAAGGGATCTGCTTCACTCCAGCAGTTTCCAAGCAGGCAAAAGCCTAAGCACTTTGTTTAATTTCCTTACCTGCTGGGAAATAGCTGGTATCTTATTCCCTTTAAAGTTTTTGGCAGGAAATGTGACTCTGGAAGGTCAAACACAGCTGATCTATGGCTGGGAGTAGTTGTTACAGGCAAAGGCTTAATGGATGATCATGGGAAGTCTTTGTGCTTGTGATAAATCTGGTTTAACTCCCTGTGTTCAGAGTCAAACAGGGCATGTACAGATCTTTGTAAAATCATAATCAAAGGCTTTCTGGATAGCAGGTGGGTCCTTGGAGCAAGAAATCCCAATAGTGCATGAGCAGATCCACAGCTCATTGCAGCAGTAACAGAAATGCTCAGCAGGGCTAAGATGCAGCCGTTACACATCACTAAATCCTCCAGCAGCTTTCTGGGGCAAGAGCCACCCAAATGTCCTTGTGCTGCATTCCAGATTGGCATCTGCTAAGCAAACAAGGGGCTGCTGATGCAGTGATTTATTCAGGGTGCCTGAACTGCTCAACAGTTAAAAGTTTATTTATTTATCTTCAAAGAAAGGATGCTGTACTTCCCAACTGGTTTTGTTTTAGGGCTGGTGGAAAGCCAGTTCGTTATGAGTGCTGCAGCACTTGAGAGTTTCTCTTCTCTTGATCTTGGCATTACTTCAGTTAGAGTTTCTTTCACTGTGTTCTTATCCTGCAGGAAATCTGTGAAGGAGAAAATAGGAAGAAGAAAAAAAAAGTAACTCAAAGCCATATGACTTTTATTTTTACAATCTAAGCAAGGAGTCAGAAGGAAGATGTAGCGTGGATAGACAGATCTGTGTGTTTGGTGTAAATCCAATGATTTAATGATCTTTAATGCTGGTGTGACACTTAACATTCACAGCTCCTGATGTGTATCTGCTTAAGTGAAAGGTGGGAACTTGGGTTGGTGGTGTTGATCATGGAGATGGATTTATTCCACAGATCCATCTGGCACAATAATGTGATGCAGAAGAGGCAGAAGTGTTGTTTGATAGATCAATGTTGACTCTCCATGATGGGGTAGACTCCCTCTCAGTACCTTTCTCTTGTGCTCAGCCCTGGGCATGTTGTTAGTAAATGATGGTAATGAACCCAAGAACTGGTGAGAGTGCCACAAAATGGATACAAAATGTGAGGAAACACATCTCCATGTGCTTCCCATCTCCTCAAGGATGTGTGCTTTTCAGCAGTCTGTATGAAAACAGGTTGTTGTGTTGTGTGAAAGCTCATGTTGCACAATGCCAGCTGAAGCTCCAGCATGGATCCACATGCATCTCCATCAGCAATTCCCTGCCTTGGAGTGATGACAGCACAGGGGTGGAGGGGAGGCACTGCAGGGAGCCAAGCAGAGCCAAGACTCTGCAGCAGGGCAGCAATCCCTAAAGCTGGAAAAGGCACAAGGATAGAGTGGATTTGGGGGAATAAACAGGAGGAATGGAACATCTTCATAAAGAAGCTGTGGGGTTCTCTGCCAGGTGCAGAATGGAAATCACCTTCTGCTAAATGAGCCCCATGAGGGAGCCAGTGGAAGCTTTGCTGTCTGTGCATAGGATGCAGAGGATAGAGGCTCTGGGGTTACAGACAGGGGAGACACTTCCCTTGGCCAAAAATGGGACAAACCAATCCCATAGATCACTCCTGCCCTGTGGTTTTTGGGTATGAGGGCTGGTTTTCCTTTGTCTTTACTTTTGTGTAGGGAAAGGAGGGAGAAGAGGATATTTGAGTGCAAGTTGTTTTCCATATAACAAGTGTTTCAGTGATGCACTGAGCACAGCTAGGCTGTTTCCCACATGCCTGGACAAGGCAGTGACCTGCTCCAGGGAGGGAATGCCCACAGTCAAAGGGGAGGTGGGTTTGTGGTTTGTGGTTTGCTTTGAGACTGACTGTATCATAGCAGAACTCCCAGAGCTCTTTCCTTTCTAGCATCACACCTGGATGCAGTGACAGCTCTTAGGATCCAGGGTGTGTTGAAGGTCAAGTCTGCTGCACATTGTGTGGTCCCACAGTAACAAACCCTCCCTGGTGCTAAAGCTTTGGAGGTTGCCCATAAACAGCATCATGCCTCTAGCTCCATTCCCATCCTCATGAGTTCAAACCCAGCTGTGGCAGCAGCTCTCTGGTCACAGAGAGCAACAGACAACTTTCTCAGGCATCATTCTGTGAAAGGCTCTGAGAAGCTCAGAGAGAAGAATTATAAACAGTTCTCATCTTCATTTGCTGCACCTGGTATTGTGAACGTGTGGAATGTGTTATGGAGATTTGTGTACCAAAGGGTGGTTTCTTTATTAGGCAGTGGTGATGGTGTTTTAATTAAAGGACCAATCAAGTCCACCTGTAGGGATGGAGTTGATTGGTCCTTTAATTAAAACACCATCAGGTGTTTTAATTACAAGACCAATTTTAGGGATACGGACTTTGTACTAGGGTATAAAAAGCAATCGGTTTGTTAATTAAGTGAATTGGCCTTCTGTGAATGCCCCAAGAGTCTATGTCACTTATTACACCGCCCTGGACTCCTGTGCTGGCACCCAGGAGCTGTGTGCTCACTGGGACAGCGTTTCTGGAAGGGTTTGGGTTGGTGGGTGCCCTCCCTGACCGTGTCTGTCCCTGCCCAGGCTCCCTGCACACCGGGCGCAGCTCCCCGCCGCCGGGCAGCGTTCCCGAGGAGCAGCAGCAGATCGCCCGCCAGGGCTCCTACACCAGCATCAACAGCGAGGGAGAGTTCATCCCCGAGACCATGGACCAGAACGTGAGTGGGGCTGGGGGGTGGCTGCTGTGGGACAGCTCTGCTGGCTTCTCGGGGTCTCTGCTGCTCAGAGTGACCCCGAGATGCATTAGAAAGTCTCTTTTCCCAGCCTGGCGCTCAAAGAAGGAGTCAGAGCTCTTCAGTTCTCGGTCTCAAGGTTGTTTATTGTATCTTATCTATAAAATTTTTTCTCCTGTCCAGCCAAGGTCCATTCAGCAAGACAGTCCAGGCACTCTGCCTGCCCCCAGGGCGGTGTTATGTCTTTATGCTAAAAATTACATGTACAATATTTACAATTACTGTCCAATACCTATCACCTATGTTAGACAGTGAGCTTCTACTCTAAACCAATCTAAAAGTGCCACCATCACAGCAGAAGATGGAGGCCAAGAAGAAGAAGGAGAAAGACTGGACATGCCCAGATTCCTCCATCTTGCCCGCTGAACCCCCATTCTAAAAACCTCAAAAATCTAATTTTCACCCCGTGATAAATTCACTGTCATTCTGCTTAAACTGTCATGGCTTGCAGATCTTCATATAAGGTTGGTAACTTGCTCCATGGTCATAATCAAACCACAGGCATTTTGGGCTCTGTGCCAGGGTCTCTGAGCCCCCTGGCAGGGGTCTTGGCAGTCCAGGATAGCCAGAGGGATGTCCTGAATTCTGACCTGGCTGTGCTGGGAGAGCTGCTCCCACCTTTACATTCTGGCAGTGCTTGTGCTTTGGGCTCAGGCCGGCTTTATCCAGGAATGGGTGCCCCTGGGCTTGACGTGCCCATGGGAAAGTCTGATTTCCAGGAACCCTGAGAGCCAGTGGGGATGGCAAATGTGCCCAGGCACCTCAGGTAGCTCTGGGGCACACATGTACACCAGCTGCCAGGCCCTCGTGGCCACAGCATTCCCAGATCCCAGGACCATGAGGGAATGTGCCAAGCAACCGATTGCCTGCGATTGCAACAGCCTGGGGATATCAGCAGCTCTGGCTGCTTCCCATGTGGTGTTTCTGCCTGAGCTCCAGTTACAGTTCTTGGCTCTGCCCACAGCCTTTGTGGTTTTGTGTCTCTGTCCCTCCCCCATTTATATTTTTTTAAGCTCTCTTAATAAGGAAATTGTATATTCCAGTCCCTCAGTAATAAAAGAGCAGCAGGTTCCTCAGTGCTGAGCAGTACCTCATCCTCCAGTCAATTTGGTACCCACGGTGAGGGAAGCTCTGCAGTGTCAAGGGACCACAGTGGGAGCACCTTACACCTCCCTCTCCATTTGCATTTCTGCTCTATCTGTAGCTCTGAAGAGCTTAATGTAGATCCTGTGAAGTCAGCTGGGCTGTCTGAGCACGTCATTCTTACAAAGCTCTTGGAAACACAGGACCGAGAATCCCTAGTTTGCAGGAGGAACATCTGGAAGGTGCTAAACTCAATCCATCAGGTTGCTATGCTGGCCCTCAAGGATATTCCTGGGGAGATGTGTATTTCCTACACTCAAAAGCACCCACTAGCTCCACATTTGCATGCAGGCTGTGCCAGTGTTTCCATGGCAAACTTGTGTTTTCAACAGTTTATTATCCAGCCATTAATAAAATAAGAAGTCACTCCGGGTGAGTCTTGGCAGCGTCAGAGTGCAGATGTATCGTGTGCTCCTTGCAGCCAAAAGCTGGCTCTCCATTGTTTTCACATGCCTCCAAAACATGTTGGGGAGGATTAAGACAAAGTGTGTGTGTGTGCAGGGGGAGGGTCCCTGTGACCCTTTTGGGTGTAAATCAGCCCAGCTCCACTGGCTGTTTGTGCAGCTCCATTAATTCAGAGCCCTGAGCCTACTCCGGATGAAGGTTCCCAGATGCTCTCCTTGCTTTTCCCCAACATCACTCTGTGGGTGGCCCACAGCCCTTTGCTGGTGAATTAAAAGCAGGGAAAAGGGGTTTGGGGAATGGTTTGGGGTTTATTGTCTCTCCTCATTGATCAGTTATGCTTTTCACTATATGGGCTTTGCCTTCAGAATGTTCTTGTACTGCTACTTCCATATGTGCCTCATGGAAAAGCACTCAGAAGCTGGAGCTTGCTGCCTTTTGGGGAATGCCCCTGTGCAAGCCTGTGATGTAACTGTGGTCTTGGGACCAGCCTGGCAGATGAACAGAGGCTGAGTGTGGAGTATGCTCCAATTCCCAATTTTATGCTTTTGAGAAATGAGTCTGTTTCAGCTTTCACTGCTGGAAGAGACCTGGCATGGCTGGCAGAGGTGGGAAGTGGCTTCTGTCAGAGTGCTTGCTCCTCTTTGGCCTAGTGCATTTTGAAGGAGGTTTTAGGGTACAAAGTAGGAAGCAGAGAAGAGTTGCACTTTGCAGTTGGGACTGCCTGGCCAAAACAGCACGAGCTGTGCTGACAGCTGGCTGAGGAGGGCTGATGGGAGCAGCCTGGGGAAAGGGAGCCTGTTGGGGAAGGAGGAGCAATGTGGGAAGCAGCAAAGTGTGGCTCCACATGGTGTTTAACCCTTGTTGCTCAGCTTTCCCAGGAATGAGCTGTGGAGCAGGGGTTAGTGAATGTCCTCAGCCAGGAAGGGAGCATGGCAGCACAGTGTGGCTCAGAGCAGGCTCTGCTCCGTGTGGAACGGCACACAGCTCCAGGGTTTACCACTCCTTACAAACCCTCTATTGTTACTAACCAGCTATAAATAACCCTGGCCAGTACAATGTCTCATCCAGGAAGCAACACAAATGCAGCTTTTGACTTCACTGAGCTGGTGAGTGCCAAGGCGGTTCTTCCAGCCAAAGCCCTGATGATGCTGCGCTTATCAGCAGAGAGGAAGGCTGGGCTCTTGTGCCAGGGCAGCTCGGGAAGTCAGGAGCCCAGGGCTGCAGTCCTGCCTCTGCTACACAATATCCACTTGGCCTTGGGCACATCATTTGTGTCCTGATACATATTTTCCTTTAGTAGTAAGGAAAAAGTAGTAAATATTGTTATTTCTCACAAATGCTTTGAGCACTTCGAATCTCATTGACTCCTCTGCACGCTTTGAACATCAGGGTGCTGATGATCTTTGCTTCAGTTTTCCTACCAGCACATAGCAGCTGGAAAGAACAATAATGCAAAAAAGGCATCATAAATGGATGACCCTGCAGAGGTCTGCTAGTTCTGGAGCTTGGGGAGCTACAGTGCATGTTTTTATTGTTTCCCTTTTTTTTCTCTGTCAGATGCTTGAAGCTTTTATCAGCCCTGATGATTCGCTGTCTGGGAGCTGCCAGTCACTGGACAGGTCTGTGGACAGGTGAGTTGTGTGTGTCACCATGTTCACAAGCTGAACTGCAGCCTCTGCTCCACAGCAGGAGAGCAACAGAATCAGTGACAACCCCTGACGTTTCTGTTGGGATGAGGATACACCTGAGTAAAACAAATTTATCTTTATTGCTGTAAACCAGATCCTAGCACAGATGTCTGTGCAGTGATTTGAACTGCAGTAATCTGAGCTGGACAAAGACAGCCTAGCCTTGTGTGACTAGGTTTTCTTTTTTGCCTTTTGAGATGAAAATTCTCACAGAATCACAGAATGGTTTGGGTTGGAAGGGACCTTGAAGATCATCCAGTTGCAATCCCCTGCCATGGGAAGGGACAGCTTCCACTAGACCAGGTCACTCAGTGCTCTGTTTAGCCTGGCCTTGAACTCTTCCAGGGATGGGCATCCACAGTTTCTGTGGGCAGCCTTTTCCAGTGCTTAACCACCCTCACAGCACCTCCTTCCCCTCTGGCTCTCTGCAGTCACCAGGTCAATATTCCATCAGCCTCTCTGTGCCTCCTCCTCCCTGGGCACGCTGTCTGCTCTCCACTGACCACTGGCAAACTCAGCAGCCCCTGTGCAGTGCCAGCAGCCACAGACGTGTCAGTCAAGGTGCTGGGGACACCAGATGAGCAGTAACTAAGTTTAGCTACTCAGCAGGAAGCAACTGGGACACGCTGTACTAAGCCAGGCTGCGATTCGGTGCCTGCTGCCATTGAGCTGGATCCCAGCTCCCACGTGCACAGAATCCCTGTGTTTGCTGCTGTGCAGGGTGAGCTGTGGATAAGACACAGTGTCCTTTTGGGAAGCAGTGTATTTTTTTTTCCATCTGCATCAAAGGTTGTCTATTTTTTTCCGCTGTTGCTGTTCCATCCAGCCCCAAGGCTGTGTTCCAGCAGGTCTGCCTGCCTTGGGTTGATTGTGTAGCGTGTTTGGGGTTTGCAGCTCCGTGTGCTTTGGACCTGTCTCAGCATCAAGGTCCATTTCCTTTTTGTGGCTTTTAATAATTTCCTGTGATGTATTTGCTCATTGTTAGGGCTGTATCGAAGCTGGATTCCTTGTGTTCCCAACCTCTCTGCCCCAGCTTTGCTTTTGCACAGATTTTGCCAAGAAGAACAGCAGAAGGAGCTTGAACTGTGTGTAACACCCTGCTGTGAACTGAGAGGAGAGCTTTAGGCTTTTAGCTCCGTCTGTGAGAGGGTGACATGGCCTGATTTCATATCCATAGCAGGCAGATGTGTCCAGTCATGGGTCTAGGAGCTGGAAAAGGCATAAGGAGGGCTGTATTACTCCAAGGAAGAGGAGTTAGTGGGACTCTTCCTGCAAAGAGGTGGTGGAGGCCTTGCAGCCAGTTGTTGGGATGGCATCAGCCCAAGAGGACAGAGCAAGTGACCAGGCTGAAGGTTAGGAACAGCACCACAAACTCCTCTTTGCCACAGCAGGGATCAGCTTTGACATGAGTAGGTTTCAGAGCACTTTACAAAGCTGATTTCTACTCTGTGCCTATGTTGTTAAAAGAGAGAGTGGAAAACCCACATGCCCAGCTCACTCTTTAAGAGCCTGGGGTGAAATTGGGATTTCTGCAATCCCCTTGCACTGCTTTTCCATCCTCTCACTGTAGTTTAAAGGCCTTGAGGCACCAATGCCACACTCTCCCTCCTGGTTCTGTGCAAGGCTGTGTGTTCCCAGAGGTGGTGCAGAGTCTGTGTGAGGAAGGTGGGAGAGGAGGGAAAGCTGCATGAACAGAGCATGGCTGAAGGGCTCTGGTGTGAGCACCTGCAGCAGCTCAGCAGAGTCCATGGAAAGCAGAGGTGTGTGGTTGAACACTTGACTGAGGGAGCAGAAGCCTGTGGCCCTCCTGAGCTGCCTCCTGCACAGGGCTGATGATCTTTGGCTGCTTCATTTCAGCCTGGTGACTGTGGGTTTTGCAGCATCCCTTTTGTTTGCCCCGGGAACAAGCTGTGATCCAGCCAAAAATACCAATCCTCATTCTTGTGCAGGATGAGGATGGGAGCTCAGTGGTCAGTGCAGCTTGTGGTTTATCCTGTCCTGCCCCTAGTTTATTAATTCCATAGCTGTTCTGATATAATAAATAAATCCTTTTCTTTTCCCATCCCTTTGCAGCCCTCCCTTTCCCCAAACCCCTGTTCCTGGAAGGAAGAGCCATCCCAAAGACGGTCTTGATTGCATGGGTAAGCACTCTTGGTGGTTTGTATTTGCTGAAAAGTATAAAAAGCTCATAGTGAAGAGGCTGGATGAAGACTGTTAGAGAGATGGCACTGCATGAAAAGTAATTAAAAGCAATCAAGCAAACCAGCTCTGTGGCTTTGGTAACCCTATAGAACTGACCCTGCAATGATCAAACATGAGTATTCTCTAAAATCAGAAGGCCCAGAGCATCAAACACAGGCAGGGCTGCTCTTGTCTTCATTAACCCTTTGTGATTCTGCAGCAATACCTTTGGGACTGGTTTGGGAATCAATTGACAGGAACAATAGTCCAAACTGGACAGCTGGGGCCCTGAGGTGCGTGGATGCAAGCAAGCAAAGCTTGAGATCTGTGTTGGAAGATGTTGCTCTTGTGTTTGCAGACAACTGCAGGGTGCTGGAAACAGCCTTGTAGGATCAGCTTTTGTCTCTCTTTTCTCATCTGGGAGTTGTCCCTTCAGGATCTCAACTTCCTACACAGCAAACCCCAACTCCCTGGGGAGTTACACCTCTTCCACTTGCATGAATAATAATCTGCAGTAGTGCAAATGCTGTGAGAGAAGCTGTATTGGTGCTTGCATAGATCATAGGTTACTGCTTAATCACTTACAAACATCCAGCTGGTTAAATAATGGAAACTCTGTAATAAATGACTTGCACTAATAAAAATGAGCAAATGGCAGCCAGCCTGTGGCAGGATAACTCATTGCTGGCCTGAGGCAGGATTTCTAGATTGAGCTGCAGAAATGAAGCTGCAGTCAGCCCTGTTTGCTGAAGGTTTTAATGCTTCCCCCATGGCACTTTGCTTTGAGACACCTCTGGGCACCGTTGCTCACACGTGGCTCACTGAGAACCTCTTGCCCTGTCCTTGTTGCTCCTCTTGCTGACCATATTTCAGCCATTATGTGCTCTTTTTGGCAATCACACCGAAGCACAGCAGAGGCCAGGAATGGCCTCTGAGGAGCTGCTGCTGGCCCCAGGCTAAGACAAACAAACAGTCAGAAGGGGCTGTGTCATTAGAACTGGATGGAGGAAAAACAGCAGGTGAAAGAAGGGGGGTGGCATGACAGATATTTTAATCTCAAGTTATTTGGTGCTACCAGCAATTGCTTCCTGTGCTGGGGTTTTTATTAAAAAAATATGTCCTTATCTTGCATGTCCATCCATCTCTCTCATCAGCCAGTGTCTAAACTCTGATGGTCTTCAATCCCTTCTGTATATTCAATCTTTCTAGCATTTAATCAAATAAATATAAAAGTTTGGAGCTCTGGAGGTTTAAATTGGCTTTCAGAGAGGAGGAGTTATATCTGAGAAGAGAGAGGGGAGATGGTATCTGGTGTTAGTCAAGTGCTGGATCTTTTTGCATTTTCCTGGAAATAGCTGATATCATAGCAAATGTTTTGGAGTGGATGTGTCTAGGCCTGACCCTGCCTGGAAGTTCTGTTTAATTTTTTTGCATTTTCCAAGTGAAATAAGATGTTATAGTGCTCTGCTTTGGAAACTAAGCATGGTCTGTGTTAATCCCCTGCCTTGGACTTGAACAATGTGGGCCAGGGTCCATAAAGTGAGCAGTTAAACCTCTGATTTTGAGGCACTAAGGGCAGTGTGTCTAACCCTGATTTTCCACTGAAGAGTTTGTGAGTGCGGGCAGATTTCACTTGGGGTATGTAGGGTTGTGTTAATGAACACCTTGTCTCCTCCTTCTTGCCTCTAACTCAGTGTTTCCCATAAGAAACACTCTGGGCATTTGATACTGAGCTGATCTCAGAAATATCTGTGTCTTCTTCCCTCCTGGCAGATTTTGACATCCCATTCTGTGAGAGGTTTGGGAAAGGTGGGACCTTCCCAAGGCAGTACCATCTCTCCCAAAGTCGCAAGGACTACAGCGATGGTAAGGACGTGATGGGGGCTCAGGGAGGGAGGTGATCAGTCCTTGGTGCCTTGTGCCAGTGCCTGGGACTGGAAACACTTGGGAAGGAGAGGTTTCTGATAAAGGGAGAGCCTCCAAGTGCTTTGGGATTCACTTGTGTATTCAGAAGGGTGTTCTCTGTGAGACCTTGTGGCTCTGCTCTTGGGAAGTGCTGAGCCTGTCCTCTGCTTACACCTCCTGCTTTAATTTAGCCATGGGGATGATTGGCATTTCTCATCCCTGGCAGTATCAACCTTCCTACTCCCCTAAACTGCTTGCTTTTGAGGATGATTTTTGTGACCTTTACAGCAGGTTTCTCACTGAGCCATAGGAAATCCCCAAGCAATTTCAGGGTAGCAGTATCTGTTTGCTTCTCTGTCTTGTGCTGTGAGCTCTGAGCTTTGGGGCCAACTCCATAATCTTTTTCCTGCTCATTCTTTCACTGTATGAGACTGCAAGTAGTGGGAGGCAAAAATTCCCTTGGGAAAAATGTACTGAGGATGTGTAGAGACCATATTGAGCTTTCCAGAATGAGCTTCATCTCTCACTGCCACCCCTGTGAAAGCAGCTCTGGCCCTGCTGTGTGGACATTTGCATGTGGACTTAGGGGATGGCAGGGATAATTTTCAGTGTAAATCTCTGCCTGTTCAGTGTTTAATTGTGATTAACAACCAACCCCCTGATGTAATTAAACTGTTGCAAACCCCTCTGGAAACATCTACATGAGATGTAATGCCTGCTGTTATCAACTCTTAAATTGAATTAAAATCTTCACAGGGCTTTGCTTCAGTTTCATTACACTTGCTTTACTTAATTTGAGGAGGTGAGGATCTCAGTGATGTGAGAAGGTGGTGACAGGTGGATCCAAGCTGCTGTGTGTGTTCTGGCTGTCATTTTACCCCTTTCCCCCTGCAGGCCGGAGGACTTTCCCCAGGAGTTATTTCCCACAGGAGAACCTGTTTCAGCTCGTCCCTTCCAGCAGAACCAAGAGCTTTACTGGGGACAGCAAGCTCAGCACTCTGCAGTATGATGAGTACAGGCCCAAGTGTTGGAACAATTTTGAAAAGGGTCTGCAGGCCTTCAGCACCTCCCCTACAAAAGCCAGGAACTGTGAGTGCACCAAAGCCCCGAGTCCCTGAGGTCTCAGGAGAGCTGGGATTTAGCACAAAATTAAGTTTTTGTGACCTGCTGAGTTACTAATTACTGATGTTGCTGGACATCAGCTAAGCAGCCATGGGTAAACTTTGATTGCACCCCCACCATGAGGCACACTGCGCCAGCTTGTGTGTCATGAGCAGGTTTTAGTACAACACCTTGTGTCTTACTCAGCCTTTGGCTGAGAGCTGTGTGGGGTCAGCTGGTGTTCAGCACCTGCTGGGTTGCAGATGATTGCTTGTGTGTTGGACTGTCAGCTTCCCAAAACACTTGGGATGTGGGAGCAAATGCATCCAGAGTTTCTGTTCCTTGCCTTGCATTGCTGTCACCCCAACATCCAAAGATGTTTCTGCAGGCTCCTCTGCTATTGCAACATTGCCCATGATATAGAAGCTGGTGCATTTTGAGCCTGTTTAGTAATGGATAACATCCTAGAAATGAGATAAAACTCCTCACTGGTCCCTGTCTGGGTTGCTGCTCAGCCATCCTGTATTCTGCTAAACACTCCCACAGCAGAAGGGAAATTCCAGTGTTGGCTAAGGAAACAGTTTTTAGAGGAAAGACTCTTAATGAAATAGGAATTTCCTGGGATTTGTTTCTGCTTTATGCTAATGCAGACTGGGAGACATTTCCCCCACCCCAATAGCACCAGTGTAGTTAAAACTGGTTTGTCCTGGTGCCCCTGGGAGAGAGAGAGACTCACTGACTGCCCTGTAAGGTCAGGTGGACCCTGATGCTGAAGTCTCCCTGCTGTGTTCTTCTCTCAACCCTCTCCTCTCTCCTGCAGCCCTGCAGGCACCTGTGAACTGGAGGCTGGGGAAGCTGCTGGGAAGAGGAGCTTTTGGGGAAGTTTATCTCTGCTATGATGCTGACACTGGGAGGGAGCTGTCAGTGAAGCAGGTGCCTTTCGACCCTGACAGCCAGGAGACAAGTAAAGTGAGTACAGGGGCAGGGCTGTTCTGCAGCACCCTGGGGAACTGTGGGCTGAGGGTAGAGGTGTCCATGTCCCTGAGAGGCTGTGTGTGCAGACAGGGTGTTGTTTCCCCTCTCTGCAGTAGTCCTGAATGGCTCTGGTAACTTCTGTGCCTCCCAGTTCCTTGGTTACATTGGCCTGCTCTGTGTCAGGTATCACCTCTTGCAGGTCTGTCTGATCTTCCTTAGTTTTGTCCTTCTTGCTCCCTTCACCTTCTCCCCGTCCTACTCAGTGACTTTGTTGAAATCTTTCCAGAAAGATTATAAATACACATAATATAAACACATAATAATAATAATAATAATAATAATAATAATAATAGTAATAGTAAACCTGTCCAAAAGCCAAGCCTTGTCATTTTCTTTACTTTTCCCTTAGGGCAGTGCTCCTTATTTCTGAGCCTCATATGGCCAATGGCTTTGTGAACAGCTTCACAGCTGCTACAAAAACTGTGCTCAGCATGGAGCAGTATTTTTATCATGTTCCCAAAGACACCATTTCCCTTCATCAGGAAGCCTGTGTGGTTTGTTACAGGAGGTGAATGCTTTAGAATGTGAGATTCAGCTGTTGAAGACTCTCCGTCACGACAGGATCGTGCAGTACTATGGGTGCCTGCGGGACCCTGAGGAGAAGAAATTGTCCATCTTTGTGGAATACATGCCAGGGGTAAGTGTGGTTCCTGCTAAACATTGTCCTGAGTGGCAGAAAACAGATTTAGATCTTCCTGGACGTTGGTGGAATTTGTGTCTGTCCAGCTGAGCTGTTTTATGGCTGATGAACCAAACCAAAGCAGTGGATGCATCCCTAAGGCTTGGGAGAGCTTAGGGTGTGAGTCAGATCTCATGGTGAAGCCCCTCAACAAGCACTGGGTGAAAAGAAAAGCTTTGCAGGCAGGTTTTAGGTTTGAATCCTGGAGCAGGGTGTGTGCACAGTCTGGAATCTGAGCTTGGTGAATGCGGGACATGATCCAGATCCTGCTCCAAACGCTGTGGCCTGAGCCCATCCTTAAGTATTTACTGCAACTCCCTGCAGGACAAGCTAATAGTACAACTGTCCACCCACAGCTGTCACCAATTATTTTGTGGCTTTCAGCACGTGTGTATTAAAAACAGTGGTGTTCATTAGAGTCTTCTGGTGAGGACAGAGCTTTTTGTGGACAGCATTATCCTCTTGTGCAGGAGTGGCTTCGTTTGTGGCTTTGCTGATATAGGATGAAATAGCCATGGGGAAAAAGATCAGAATGCTTTGAGGGAGTTTAAGCAGGGGCTGGAGAATGTGCATGGGTGAGTTGAGCATCTCTTTGTGTTTGGGAGCTTGTGAATTACATCAGCCATTAGACTGATGGTGTAAAACGGCATAATGCTATTTACGTTGCTGGAGGATGTGTTCTTCTAAGTCTCTTCTGTCCAGCTGGATTTGTTCCCCAGAGTGTGGGAGAATAAACCCTTGTTTATACAGAGATTTGTAAGGTCAGAAGGGACAATTAAGTCATTTGGTTGCAAATAATTTTGGTAGTTAAGTAAATGTGCTAGAGGCTCTCTGAATGCATGTTGCATGTGAGTGATCAGGTGGACTTCCATGCCTCTGAGTCCCTTCCAAGCCCTGTCCTGCCTCTATCCCTGTGGGCATCTTGCCTTCAGGCCCTGCCACAAGGCATGGACCCAGAGGAGTAAATCCCAGGAATTCCAGCAGTCCCCTTGCTGATGTTTGTTAGCAGCCAGGAAACCAGCATTCGATGCTGGGGCAGTGTCCAGCAGGGCTGGAAATTCAGTGTTTGTTTTTTTAAATGATAAAGCTGAGCTCTGACCAAATACAGATTGACTTTGCTGCTGCAACAACAGCTCATTTGACAAAAGCAGCTTGGGCCTCTGGTTTCCAAGGCCAGTGGAAATGAGGGAGTTCCCAAAGCTTGCAGGACAGCAGCTCTGCAAAGCTGGGTCTGGCCAAGCTTCCACTTTAAGATAGTTAGCTTGGCAAAATGTTCACAGGGCCAACTTTGGGTACATCCTGAGGCTGCCATTCTTTTGCTGGCCCCCAGTTAATAGCTGACTCTGTAGTTTCTGTCCTGCCCATAAACTGTTTTTTAAATTATACTTGGAAAACAGAGTGGTCCATTTGACCACAGGCCTCCAAGAACCAGTTTCCCCTTCTTGCTTGATATCCCCTCATCAGGGTAAGGGAGGGAAGGATAAGAAATCTGTTTTGGTTGTGGTGAGGGAATGTACCATGCATACAGGTTATATTGAGTGGGTCATTGAGAGCATCTCAGGTTGCTTCAGCAGTGCTGAGAAAGGAACAGGAGAGGCCCATCCACAGGATCACCACCAGCCTCAAAAGAAGCCAAAACAGTAGCTGGGCAGAGCAACAGCAGAGATGGGTGGATGTGGAAAAGCTGATACAGTTGGATGGGCTGGCTTGGAGCAGAGCAGCCTCTGTTCCCAGAACAGGACTGGCAGTCATGGATCCACCCCAGAGCTGTAGGACAGGCAGAAACAGGATGGGTTTCCCCTCCCACTTCCCAGCTAACCTGAATACTGGAGGCAGAGCTGAGTGTGAACCCCAAAAATGCCTCTGGTTCATCCCTGCTAAAACCCAGCTCTGGCAGTGAGGCACATCCATTTCCAAGTGGTCCAAAAATACAGCTAAAGCCAAGGGGATCAGCCTGCTGCAGATGATAAATGTCTGTACCCCTGCTCCTTTTTTTCTTTTATCAATACCATCAAACCAGTTTGAGTTTGCATGCCTGGGTCAGAAGTTCAAGGACTTGTAAATTATCTACTCTGGGTGGTCTTGGTGCAGCCCCTTTTGGGGCTGGTTGTCCCTCATGGCTGTGGGTGTTCCTTGCTGTGCAGAGTTTTGGGAGGAGGCTTTCAAAGACTGACTCATTATCTTGACCCTAAAGAACTGGCTCTCTACAACTAAGGAGATTGTAGACAGGTGGGAGCTGGTCTTTTCTCACAGGTAACAAGTGATAGGAAAAGAGGACATGGCCTCAAGTTGCACCAGCAGAGATTTAGATTGGGTGCTGGGAACAATTTCTTCACTGTGAGGGTTGTCAAGCATTAGAATAGGCTGTCCAGGGAAGTGGTGGAATCACCATTGTTGGAAATGCTCAAAAGAACACATGGTTTAGTGATGGAACTGGCAGTGCTGGGTTAATGATTGCAATGGATAGTCTCAGAAGCTTTTTCCAACCTTAAAGGGTCTATGAATCTAATTAATCGAGTTGATCTTCTCATTTGAGTTGCAATTCCTCATCAGTTCGGTCCTTTTCAGTGAGCTGTCAGTGATCCCCCTGCAGCCACTAGAGGGGGAAAAAGATCTGTGCTGGTGCCAGGCACCAAACCACAGCTTCGTATCCCCAGGGATCTGGGACACGGGCGCAAGTCTGTGCTCTTAGTGGATTTCTGCTGTTTCTACAAATAGGGTTTGGGTTTTTTTGTTTTTTGTTTTTTTTTTTTTTTTGAGCTGGAATGCAGAGTGATCATGAAGGTTTAAGAAGTTGCTGTGATGTGATGGTTTCTCTGGTCCTTACAGTTGGTGTGTGTTGTTTCTTTGCAACAGGGCTCAATAAAGGACCAGCTGAAAGCTTATGGTGCTCTGACCGAGAATGTCACACGGAAGTACACCAGGCAGATCCTGCAGGGAGTCTTCTACCTACACAGCAATATGATTGTCCACAGGGATATTAAAGGTGAGTGCATAATACAGAGGCTCCTTGCTTGCTTGGGTTTGCTCAGCCCAGCCTCCCCCTGCCCCAGTACAAATCCAGCATAGTGCTGGGATCTGCTATTTGAAGTATTTTTGCCCCTGCCCTTCACCAGATTGAGCCATGAATATCTTGAGTAAGCAGCTGAGACCAAAATCTTGGACTGTTTTCTCTCTCAAGGCATTACTGTTAACTGCCCTTACACATCTGAAAATCTGGTGTAACATAGCCAAGAGCTGAGAGGCTCTGCTATTTGGAGAGGTCTGAAGCTGCTTTCTGCTGTCTGTAGGTGATCAGGAGAATCTGTTGGCCCCCATGCACTGCTCATTTTGGGGAAACCTGCTGAATGAGGGGATGCAGGTGGGAGTCAAACCTCTTGGAGAGCAGCTGCCTTAGGAGAGAAGGATTTGAAATAATGCTGAGTCCAGCCCCACCACAGCTCTTTGGGCTCCCCCCGCCTGGCTCTTTGCCTGTGCCCTTCCTGCTCTCCTCACTGTAGCCACTTCAGGTTCCTGCTTCATTTCTTCGGGGTCTTGTCTTTGCTTCTCACCCCAGGTGCCAATATTCTGAGAGATTCTGCTGGAAATGTGAAACTTGGAGATTTTGGGGCCAGCAAACGCATCCAGACCATCTGCATGTCTGGGACTGGGATTAAATCTGTCACAGGAACACCATACTGGATGAGCCCTGAGGTTATCAGTGGAGAGGGCTATGGAAGGAAAGCTGATGTTTGGTAAGGAATACAGTAAAAACCCTCTCCACTGCTATTTAAATCAAACAATCCTTTTGGGAAGCTGTAATGGGAGCAACAGGTACAGCTAGTAGCTGGAAGCAGTGCAAAGGATGGAAAATAGGAGATACATGTTTGGATCAACCGTGTAGATATCCAGAGTAAAACTGTTGTAGCCAAGTTCCCAAACAGGAGCACTCAGAATCGCAACTTGATTTTGGAAACCCTTGTCTTGTGTGAGTCTCTCATCCAGCTCACCCCCATAACTGCTTTTTGATTCTGGAAAGCAGGTTGATAACAAAGCTCACTGAAAGACCTGCTGAGTTTTGGTGGCCCTGATTTTGGGTTCACTAAGCTCAGAGGCTCAGGGGATCTTCATGGTCTTCCCAAATCTGCTGCTGGATGTTTGCATGTGGCTCAGGCACAAAGACAACTGAAATCATTGGCTGCTTGTGAATGTTTTGATCTGTGGAGGATGGCAGATGGAACCTGGAGGAGTTGAGATGACACTACTGATCTTAGCAGTCTATGAGGAGGAAGCAATGTCTTCCCAGTCTGCTTTCTGTTAGGTGCCCAAGCAAAGAGGGTCAACAAAAAATAATCCTTCCAAGAAGACCCTAATTGGGTGGGAAAACCTAGAAAGTCCTTAGCAGGTGTCCATGTGCCCTGCACCACCTGCACTGGCTGATGGGAGGCAAATGTTTGATCCTAAAAATTTAAAAATTAATAGGATAGGTTTAATTTTTTTAGGATCATTCATAAATAGAGGTGGCAGAGTATCTCTGCTGAGACCAGGATTCTTGAGCAAACTGAGGGAAAACTCTCAGGCTCTTTGCTGCTCATCCCACCTGTTTCTTCTCAGGTACACCTCAGAAATGAAGTGGGATGTAGGCAAACATGTTTTATTGTGGCTCAGCTTCTGGGAACTACATGTTATTGCTGGAACTCTGCTGTCTGAAGCTGTGCATGGGTTTCCCTCCAGGGGATTCCCCAGTGAGCTTTTGTGAGACTTAGTATCTGCCAATTAACTTAGTGTCTCCCTGACCTTTTATGAAACTTAGTAGCCTGGAGAAGAGGAGGCTTAGAGGTGACCTTATTGCTCTCTACACCTTCCTGAAGGGAGGCTGTAGCCAGGTGGGGTTGGTCTCTTCCACCAGGCAGCACTGACAGAACCAGAGGACACAGCCTCAAGCTATGACAGGGAAGGGACAGGTCGCATATTAGGAAGAAATTGTTCACCGAAAGAATAATAAAGGACTGGAATGCTCTTCCCAGGGAGGTGGTAGAATCACCATGTGTTTAAAAAAAGACTGGACATGGCACTTGGTGCTATAGTCTAGTTGAGGTGTTAGGGCATAGGTTGGGCTCAATGATCTAAGAGGTCTCTTCCAACCTCATTATTCTGTGATTCTGTAAAGTGGGCAGAAAAGCCACCAGCTTTAAGGCAAGGCTTGTGTACCCACTCAAAGTCGAGTGCCAAAAACCTGTGTGACCAGGGAGCTTCAGGGGACCAGACATTCCAGGCCTATGTGCCCATCTCCTGCAGGTTTGCTCCCTTTAGGCAGGTGCAGTCCCACAGCTGGTTAGACTTGAGCTGCAATGTGGTGGAGTTTGTGGGTCCCCAGGATGAGGGAAGAGATGAGAATCTTGACTTCATGTTTCAGAAGGCTGATTTATTATTTTATGATATATATTATATTAAAAGAAAATGATATACTAAAAGAATAGAATAAAGGATTTCATCAGAAGGCCAGCAAAGAATGAATAATAAAATCTTGTGACTGACCAGAGAGTCTGACACAGCTGGACCTGTGATTGGTCATCAAGTAAAAACAATCACATGAGACCAATCAAAGATGCACCTGCCACATTCCACAGCAGCAGATAATTATTGTTTACATTTCGTTTCTGAGGCCTCAGTTTCTCAGGAGAAAAACCCTAGGAAAGGTGTTTTTCAGAAAATATGTCTGTGCCACCTCCCCAGTCCCCTCACGCTGTGCTCGGCCTTGTTGCAGGAGCGTGGCCTGCACCGTGGTGGAGATGCTAACGGAGAAGCCGCCCTGGGCAGAGTTCGAGGCCATGGCGGCAATTTTTAAAATCGCCACACAGCCCACCAACCCCCAGCTCCCCGACAGCGTCTCCAGCTCCTGCCGCAACTTCCTCAAGCAGATCTTCGTGGAGGAGAAGCGGAGGCCGACGGCCGAGGATCTGCTGCGGCACCCCTTTGTCAACTGCGGGCTCTGAGCGCTGCCAGCGGGGCCGGGGAGCGCCGTGTGGGGAGGTCGGGCCGCACCCGGGGCTGTCCTGACAGTCCCTCCTCGCTCGCTGCTGCCTCGGCCCCGGCGCCTTGTTGGATTTTCAAGCTGCGCTCGGGACTGTGGGGAATTCAGAGCGAGGGATTTCCCGGCCTTGTGCGGGTGCTGGACCACGGGACCTCCCTGCTGCCGGCGGTACCGGGCTCGTCCCCCCTCGCCAAGTAACTGCTCTCTTGGGGGAAGTGTGACGAGCGGGGAATGTCCCCTCAGCGAGCGGGGAGTGTCCCCTCAGCACGGCGGCGGCGGTGCCGGCGGGTATCCCCAGGAGCGGTGGGGAAATCGGATGCTCAGCGGCCATCAGCACCTTTCGCAGAGGAACAGACAGGGCCTTCAGCCAAGCCGGAGGAGATGATCCTCAGACCACAGAGTCGGGGGGACCTGGGCGTCCCCGTCCACGAGGGGACCGACCCCGCTGGAGCGGGGCGGCGTTTCACACTGTCCTGTGCCTTACGCGGTTACAATCAAGGAGTGATGCTCGGCTCGGATCTGGTGTGAGGATGCAGCAGCCGTGTTGACTTTGCCTTGGCGTGTGTGTGTGTGTGTGAGTCTGGGAACCAGGGGGTCTTCTCGGGGTGCAGGAGGTCTCTGCCGGGTACGCCCGCGGACGGATGCCCGGGACCCCTGCCATGGGCTGAGGGATGGGTAAATGATGGTGGTGGGGGTTAAATGCTGTGTGGGCAGGGCTGAACAGCCAGACTGTGCTGGGAGCCGTCAGGATTCAGGTGGGAGCTGAAGGGGATCACAGCAAGGACAGCTCTGCTCACAGCCACAGTTTGCTGAGCCGTGCCCGTGCTGCTGGGATGCCATTGTGTTCTGGAAGTGGAGCTGCTGGGAGAGCCCAGTGCATCTCTGTAAAACCCAAGAGAGTGCCTAAAATTAGGCAGAAAGGACTGATGCATGTGAACCTGGGTGTGTCCTCCTCCAGGCACCTCCTCTGTGCCCAAGGGAGCAGGTAGAGGACAATGGAGCCCCAGACTGGGAAAGTGGAGCTGCAGCAGTGGAGGGCAGCTGGAAGCAGGTTCCTTCCCTCAGTAGGTTTGAAGTTGAATGAGAAAATGGGCCAGTCAAAAGCAGAGCTGAGCTACAGCCTCTGACCAGCACTGCCCTGCTGGAAAACCTGGGCAGGAAGCACGCACAGAGTCCCTGGAAGCTAGTTAATTAATTAATCAATCAGATCTGGGGGGGTTTGGGATAAATTAATTGTACTATCCTACCTCCCCCTTCTCTGCTGCATTAGCTGTTTCCACTGACTCAGCAAAGGGTCCAAAAAGCAGTTACCAGGAGGCTCCATCCTCAGGCCAGTGTGTCAGACACAGGTTTATTTGAATGCTGGTTTTCAGTGAAAATGAAAAGTGTTGCTTAGACTTAAAGGAAAGTGACAAATTGGTTGTTTGTGTGAACACATCCTTGAATTCTTCCATGTGAAAGAGATCAAGACTCTCTGCACTGCTGGTGTGGTGGTGAGAGCATGTCCATGGCCTCAGCTCTGAACAGAGAAGCAAGATTGAGGAGGCTGCCCAGTGTAGCTGTGGATGTCCCATTTCTGGAAACATTCAGGGTCAGGGCTTGGAGCAACCTGGTCTAGTGAAAAAGTGTCCCTGCCTCATGGCAAGGGGTTGGAATCAGATAAGCTCTAAGGTCCCTTCCAACCCAAACCATTCAAAGATTTCATGATTTCAAGAATTATTTCAAATTTAAAAAATACTTAATTAGGGCAAATTAAAAGAAATACCTAAAAGCATTCCCTGTAAATCTGTCTGAAAGCTACTGAGGCCATTTATTCCAGGCCAGGTTCCAGGGAAGCTGGGTGGAATGCTGGAGCAGCACTGGGGCTTGTGTCAGTCAGCCATGGGGGTGATGGGCAGCTCCCATGGGGAGGGGAAAAGTCTCCTTTTGCTGAGGGGAATGAAGAATTTTATTCTGTGAATAGGACCAAATCCATCAGTCTGGTCAGTAATATGGGATGGATGGAAACAAACACAAGGGAAAAAAACATCAGCATTGTCTGGGAACGGGTTTGGCAGAAGAGGGTAACAAAGTGTGTGTTCACCAAAGCTAAAAAAAAAAAAAAATCAAACCAATTTTTAAGCTGTTTTCTCTTCTTTCATTAAATCTGTTTGGTTTGGGTTTTCTCAGCCCTTCAGTGGTGGGAGGGTGTTTCCCTTTTTCCCAAAGATCTGAGAGCCAAAGGGGGCTCCTGGCTGCCCCAAAATGCTCCCAGGGCCCTCAAACCACCTCAATCCTCCCATGGATGGATGTGGTGAGTGTGAGTGTGTGTGTGTGTGAGTGTGAGACACTCCTCAGGTGCCTTTGCCTTTCTGGTTTGTAAAACCCTTGCAGTGTTCTGATGTACAGAATGGAACTAGGAAAAGCAAATGGAATTATTCTACCATGTAAAGTCATTTTCTGTTTGTTGGTTTGGTTTGTTTTTATTTTATTTTCCCCGTAGCGGGCCCTGTGGCTTTCCCTGCACACTGCTGTGTGTCCGTGGAGAAATTAATTCCTTTTGGGGGGTGGGGTGGGGCAGGACATGGGAACAGGCTGGCAGGAGGGTGATGGCATCACCATCCCTGAAATTGTGGATGTGGGATGTGGTTTGGTGATGAACATGGTTGGATTTGATGATTTTGGAGATCTCTTCTATCCTTAATGACTCCATGAGTCTGCATTCCTGCTGCCTGTCCCCTGCTCCCAACAGGGCAGCTCCCAGCATGGGTGGGGGGCACGGGGGGCATTGGTGTCACCATCCTGGGAGCAGTGACAAAGATTGGATGGTTCTGGGTTTTTCTGGAAGAGATGGATCTGTGCAGCTCTCTGAGCCAATGGTTCTGCGTGTCCCTTTGTCCTGGTGTTCCACCTTGGACTCCCAATGCACAGGATTTTGTGCTTCTAAACTTAATTTTCCTTTATTTTAATTAATTTCTTTTTATTTAAAAATTTGGAGTATTTTTCTTTATTTCATCCTCCCTTCATTCCCCCATTATCTCTGCCCTATTTCTTCCCCCTGCTTCCCCCCCTTTTTTTCCCCCCCTATTTTTCCTTTTTTCCCCCCTCCTTTTTCTCCCCATCCTTCCTTCCTTCTTCTTTCTTCTTCTTTCTTCTTCTTTTCTTCTTTTCTTCTTCTCCTCTTCTTCTCTTCTTCTCTTCTTCTTTCTTTCTTCTTCTTTCTTTTTTCTTCTTCTTTCTTCTTTTTTCTTCTTCTTTCTTCTTTTTTTTTGTCCTTTTTTTCCACCTCTTTTTCCCCTCCTCTATTTTTCTTGTTTCCATATTTTCCCTTTTCCCCTCCTTTTTTCCTTTATTTCCCCACTTTTTATTTTTTGTTTCTCTTGGTCTGTTGGCTTCGCGGACGGAGCGCGGTTTGACGGGGGCGGTGCTATGCAAATGAGATGGGCGGGGAAATGCAAATGAGCAGGAGGGTTATCCCTGTCTGCGGTATGCAAATGAGGGGGCGGGTTCATGCAAAGCAGCGAGGCGCTCCCGTGACAAGATGGCGGCGGCGGCGGCGCGGCGGGCTCAGCTGGTGCTGGGGCACTTGGCCGGGGTCGCGCCTGGCCCGGGGGCCGCCCCCAGGGCCGTGCCGTGCTCCGGGGGCCCCCCGCGGGCCGCCAGCCCCGACGATGTGGTGGTGGTGCACGGCCGCAGGACCGCCATCGGCCGCGCCCGCCGCGGCGGCTTCAAGGTACGGCCCGGGGGATCCTGCCCGCCGGGTCCCCGCAGGGGCTTGGCATCCCCGCTGGGAACGGGGTGCTCCCTTCACCGCCTCCCCTCCTGGGTGCTGGAGCACTGCTTGACCCCCAGACACCGCTGCTGTGCTCTGGGAGAGTCTGAATCCCAGCGCTGTGTGATGGTTTTAGTGGTGAGGGTGGCAGCGCCAGTGGCATCCACCGAGAGCCGGGCGTTGTGTCCCCAGCTGCCCTGGCAGCGGTCACAGCCCGCTGTCACCTGCGCTGGCACACGGAGCACCCGCGGTGTCCCTCACCTGCACAGCTTGGCACGGACCTGCCACCCTTCTGGAACCTGCTTCTCCCTGGGTGACATTCACAGGGTGCTGGGGAAGAACACGGTGCCAGGCTGACCCTAAAGGGCTGCTCGTTCCTTGTCACCCTCCCAAACAGGTCTCCCCATGCTGGCCGTGCTCCCCACCAGCTGAGGAGTCAGCCCTGCTTCTTTCACAAAACAAATGGGGCTCCTTTCACTGGGTCTTGTCACATAAATCTCTGTAGCTGTGTGATTTTGAAGGCCCTGCAGAGTGTGTTCCTATAAATCCAAGGAAGGTGAGTAAGCAGCAGTACCTGAAGGAAACCCGGGTTAAAAACATGCAGATAGTTGTGCTGTGGTAGGGAAACAACCACAGTGAGCTGAGGAGTGGAGTAAAGCTGCCTTAGCACCACTGGCCAGCCCTCTGAAGTGCTGTAAGGCTGAACTGGTGACAGGGCACTTACTGGTGGTCACTGGTGGTGCTGGTCCCCTGTGCTTTTAGGACACAACACCTGATGAGCTGCTGGCTGCTGTGATGACAGCTGTCCTTCAGGATGTCAACCTCCGTCCTGAGGTGCTGGGAGACATCTGTGTGGGTGAGTGACAGCCTCTGCCTGGTGAAACCCCTCTTCTGGGCAGCTCTGTGGGACAGGCTCCCCATGTGGGTACTCACAAGTCTCATGGGGCTGGGTTAGTGTGTAACATTAGGTTTTCATGCCTGTCCTGTTGGTGGTGGGGCTCTGACCTGGTGCTGGGCAGTACTGAGCTGTGGTGATGGGAACATCCCTTCAATGCCTGTGAGGGGAGTGCAGCCAATTGACTGGAATTGTGTCTTTGCACTCAGGGAATGTGCTGCAGCCTGGAGCTGGTGCCTTGATTGCAAGAGTTGCACAGTTTCTAAGGTAAGCTCTCAGCCAGACTGAGGTTCTTCCTCTCCTCAGTGAGCCATGGAGCAGCACAGGTCAGAGATTGCAGTGGGGCTCATGCACTCCCAGGAATTACAGCAAATCACCTTTTGCCTAGAAACTGGACTTTGATCAAGCTCTGAGAACACTGATGGCAAAGAGACAGGGAGGCAGGTGAAGCTGTATGATCTGTTTGTGCTGCCTGTGTTGGGCTTCTGAGAGGCACATGATGTTCTGTGGGCTCCCAGCTGCACTCTGAGGCTGCACCTCTCTCTGCTGGTCCCAAAACCATGGATGGGCTCAGATCTTTCTGTCTCTGCTCAGCGCTGGTCAGGGGCTTGTACTGAGCTGGATCCCAGATTCCAAATATTTCTGCTGGATCCAGATTCCAGATATTTCTGCTGGATCCCAGATTCCAGATATTTTTGCTGGATCCCAGATTCCAAATATTTCAGTTTCTGTTGCCATTCTTTACTTTTGTCAATCACTGCACAACTACCACTTAAAAAAGGTGCAGGCACAGCCTGCCATAATTATGAATATTATGAATATTACAGAACTTTTCAGGGTTTCTGGCCTGGGTCAGAGCTCAGGATCTCCAGGGCCTTGCTTACAGAGCACCTTCTGAAGACAGACCCATGGGGAAACAGCACTTGGACCCACTTGCAACTGAAGTGAGGAAATTATCTTTGCAGTTTGCTTTCCCTTGGTGCAGGATCAAATAGATCAAGAACTGGGTAAAGGGATCTGCCTGGAACTTGAGGGTTAAAGTTTAATCAGGTGGATAAATGCACTCTTTAGAGCTTTGGGTTGTTGTTGTTAGTTTTTATCACTGAGTCTTTGCCAACATTGCCTTGTTTTCCAGTGGCATTCCAGAGACAGTGCCGTGCTCCAGTGTGAACAGGCAGTGCTCCTCCGGGCTGCAGGCCATTATCAACATAGCTGGTAGGTGTTGTGGGCACTGGCATCAGACTCAATCCACCCAGAGCCTGTCCCACCCCAAGGGTTCATTCCTCCTCTCCTCCAGTCTCTCTGAGCAGTAAAACACTGATAATGTCTTGTGCTGTAGGGAGTTTGCAGTGTGGTGTTGTTTAAGTACTTTTATATCCTCGAGTAGCCAAGTTTATCTCTAGAGAAGTGACTTGGTTTTCTGGGGATAAGTTCCATCATCACCTTCATATCAGGCAGCTTCCAGAAGAATCCTTCCAGCTCTCTCTGGCCCCATGTTAGCCTTCAGCCCCATCAACTCCTTGGCCTGGCTCTCTGGCAGGCAGGAGGGTGAGGAAATGCCCATTTGGCTGTTGTGGGTGCTCAGGTGTTTGGAAGCTGCAGCTGGGCTGGAAATGCTTTTGCTCCTGCTGACAGTAAGAACGTTTATGCACTGCTGTTACAGGTGGCATCCGAAATGGATCGTATGACATTGGCTTGGCCTGTGGGTAAGGAAGGATTTTCACAGTGCTTGCTTAGGCTTCCTGAAGGTAACACTCTGTCCCTGTGCAATAGCCTGCCAAAAAATTAGCTTTTTAGCTAATCTCCAATTAACTAGCCTCTTGAAAGACCAGCAGCTCTCTTGGATGAAGAAATTAATATCCTGTGTGTGCTAATGAGTGTTCTGCAGACTTACAGGGTCTGTTCTGTGCTGGACAGATGAGCTGTTCTGTGCTTCAATCCTAACATCACAAGCTGTGTTTATTTTTTGGAGGATTATGTAAACATTAGGTTGGTTTTGGGGAAATACTAGTGACCACATACACATTGACTTCAGAAGAAGGAGTGAAAAAAAACTGTTCAGTAATCTTGAGGCCACAATACTGGGTTTCTCTTTTTTTATAACTTGATGATTCTGATATTTCATTAATTATTCATTACTGCACACAGTAATGTCCACCAAGATGTTGTGCTTAAAGGGACTGATGGCCTTTGCACCCCTGGCTGTGCCAGACACTGGGTTTGGCTGTGGGAAGCTCTCTGGCCTCTGCCCTGCAGAAGACATACAATCCATAAGTTACAAATAGCTTTTGGGAGCTGGGTTTATCCCAATCTCCACTCTCTTCCACAGAGTGGAGAAACCCTGGATTCAAGCACAAAAGACAGTAGCTGGGGTTTCCCTTACTTAAAACCCAGTCCTGTGCCTTCCTTCAGGAGTAGATGCAGCTGAAGTTAATGATGGAGTGTCCCATCTTAGAGCTAGTTTAAATTGCTGATAGCACTTAGTACAAGCTGCCTTACTTTCTGCTTGCCTTTCATTTTCCAGGAGTAGTTTCTTTGTTATTTATTCTTCATGAAGGTATTTGTGTGGTGCAGAGTAGAATTCAAACTCTCTTCCCATTGTAGGCTTCATGATCTAGACTGATCTTACAAAAGCTCATGAGTCTTAACTGAAGGCTTTGTATTTCTGCAGTAAATTTGAGTATCTTCAATGTGTTACTTCATTTGTGGGTCAAAGATTGCACCCTGTGGGATCCATGCCTGAAATTCTTTCTATTGCAAAACACAAATGGTGCAACTCACTGAAACCTCTTTGCCATGGTTTGCTCAATACTTCTTTTTGTACTGCCAACCTGTTCTTAAGATCTGAATGGTATTTTTATGTCTGTTGGCAATCTCACTGAAAACTCCAGCCTTTGAACCTCATTATGTTTGAGGACAAGTGTGCCAGAATCATAGCAATTCCTTCCTAGCTGTGGAAACACAAGAAATTAACTGCTGACATTGGTATCCTGTTCTAGTGAAGCAAGAACCAATTGAAGCTCACAATCTGTTTTCATTTCATAATAATTCTTGAATTGATGATTAAAGAGCTTCTGCCTCAGCCAGTTCCTAATTAGCAGCTGTGTTTCTTTGGGATAATGGGAAAGCATGTTGTCAGGATACTGAGTTTTGATCAGTCTTAATGGAGCAAATCAAATTTTTCTTGTGTTTAGAGTGGAAACAATGTCCCTCAGAAGTGCAAATAACCCTGGTGATATCAGTTCCAACATGATGGATAACCCCAAAGCTCGAGATTGCCTTATTCCTATGGGGTAAGTGTTTCCCCTTCCCACAGTTTAAGGGTCTTATAGATGCTCTGTCTCCTCAGTGACACCACAGTTACAAATCAACCTGAATGTGGTGAGCTTGGAGCTGTGTGTGTTGGCATCCTTGGCTGTGGTGGAAGATTAATGATGTGAAATGGGGGGGAATCAACAACTCTGATCAAAGATTTTCTTGTCTTAAGATCAGTGGCTTGTTGAGCAAGGAGAACAGATTTGAACCTTGTTCTGGTCCTAGATTTGATTCAGGATTAACTTCTGCCAGCAGTTCTGAGTTAAGAAGGCAGCAGCTGGCTTTCAATGTGGCCATTCCTGCTTTAACAAGTGTGAGTGTCAGTTTGTGTGACTCCAAGGACAATCTTGTGCTTAGCCATATTTTGGCTTTCAAACTCAAGCCATTGCTTATACCTCATGTGCTCTTGGTAGAAGCCAGTTCAGCTCCATGAGATGTGTCCTTGCATTAACTCTGTGATGTTTTTCCCCAGAATCACCTCAGAAAATGTGGCAGAGAAGTTTGGAGTTTCCCGGAAGAAGCAAGATGCCTTTGCCTTGGCTTCCCAACAGAAGTAAATGCTGGTTTTGTTAGTCTTTTGGGGTTTTTTAACCTTTTAGTTAAGAAATAAGAACAGCTAGAAAGCACACTGCTACTCCTGGTGAAGTGCAGCCTTTGTGTTGCCTTCCAGTCCTTAACAGTGAGCAAAGGAGCCTGAGGGGTCCAGCTGAAAAGCAGTGCAGGGTTGTGAGTGATGGGGGAACTGGAGTCCAGAGCTGTGCTGGGACTGTGGGACTGATCTCACACAGGTGTCACTGGGCACACAGACCCTGAACAGTGAGTGCCCTGCTTGTTCCAGCATCCAAAGGTCCCTGCCATGGCAGTGGGGGTGGGACTGATGATCTTTAAGGTCCCTTCCAACCCAAACCATTTTGTGTTCTGTGACAGAACCTCAGGGAGGTTTCTGGAACCAGTGCCTGGTGAGGTATTTTCATAGTGACTTTGGCTCAGGATCACTGGAACCTGAACATGGGAGCAGCAGCAGGAGGGGCCTTTCCCATGAGGGAATATTTGAGTGTGGCTGTTGGTGGGGAGCTGCTGAGCTTGTGAGAAGAGTGGCTTGTCCTCAGTGCAGGTGTTTGGCTCTGAGTGAGTCCAGTCCTAGCTCTGATAACCTTCCTCTGGGTTAAATCACTGCCAAAAGCAACTGACCCCAGAATCCATGGGGCTGTGCTGCCAGAGCAGTGGCAGGTGATAAAGTTCCTGCCATCAAAGAGTTAAACTTGCTTTCAGAGCTCTGTTCAAGCATCAGCCTGGTCCAGGTATTTATCTAACACAGGAAGCCACTGCACAGGGTAGTTAACCTTTAAATTCCGGCCCTGCTGCTCAGGGAACTTGGCATGCCAGCCTTTGTCACTGCCATGGAACTGATAACCAGAAGGGTTTGTGAATGTGATCCTCAGCTCACATGAGGCAAGGGGTGACTTTCTGGCCTTGGTCTCAGGACATCTGTGGAGTTACTGACCTGTCCTTCAGCACTTTGCTCCAACTCTCACTTACCTGGGAGCATTGAATATTTTCATTTTTTATGGGTAAAAGTGCAAAATGATGAAGGGATAAAACAAGCTTTTAGTTTCCAATTTGTATTCCCTGAAGTATTTACCTCTGGAAGGTGAATCTAAATAAGCTCTGCTTTGAAGAGCTTATTTAGATTTTTAAAATATCCTGGTGATAGGAAAGATTAAATCTACATGGCTAGAGCTAATTCAAGTTTAGTTAATTGTATTCTGCCTTGTCATGACAGTTGTTGACTGCTGCTAGTTTAGGGTTCATTTATTCTCTTACAGTTGTGATGTGGCTATACCCTTGAAAAAAATAAAACTTCATGTTGGGGGCTGGTGGTGGTCAGTCAGTTACAGAGGTGTTGATGGGAACAGAATGGGGATATTGCTCTGAAATGAGGGATCCTGTGACCCAGATTTAGGGACAGTGCCCATAATGTTGATGCAGAGGTAAAAGTGTCTTTCCATGAACGGAAATAAGAATTTGCCTGTTGTCTTGACCACCATTCAGTGATGATGTACCAAATTCCACCTTAGTTCATTCTCTAACTGCTTTCCTTCACTTTAGTTCTCCTGCACTTTACCTCCAAAATATTTTAACCTTTCATACTCTTTTTGTTTTACCAGAGCAGCAAAAGCTCAGCAGATGGGACTGTTTAAAACAGAGATTGTTCCAGTCAAGACCACTGTGGCAGATAATGAGGGCAACAAAAAAACAATCACTGTGCACCAAGATGAAGGGATCAGACCCTCCACAACACTGGAAGGCTTGGCAAAGCTGAAACCTGCCTTCAAAGAGGATGGAAGCACTACAGCAGGTGAGCTCAGCTGTTCCATTTGTGCTGTTCCTCTGGTTTAGCTGCCTTTACTGGAACAAAAAGCATGTTAACAGGTCTCTTCCCACAGGGAATGCCAGCCAGGTCAGCGATGGAGCAGCTGCTGTTCTCCTGGCAAAACGCTCCAAGGCAGCACAGCTGGGACTGCCAGTGCTGGGGGTGCTGAGGTCCTTTGCTGTGGTGGGGGTGCCACCTGATGTGATGGGCATAGGGCCAGCCTATGCCATCCCTGTTGCTGTGGAAAAGGCAGGTGAGAACCAGCTGGCATTCAGGCAAAGCAGATCAGACTTCTTGGACTGGGATTTAAGGTTATATTATTCAAGCATGTGCAGCTGTTTGCCCCAGGAACAGTGAAGTTAAATCTGAAACTGTAAAAAAGGTCCTGCCTCAGATTGTTGGAATGCCTTTCCCTTGTACTGGTGTGTAAATTGTCATTCACTCACCTTTGAGAAGCTCAGGAGTAAATCCGTGCACAGAATCAACAAGAGCTGACATGTGGCAAGTGTTCAGTGTTCACTTAGTGCTGTTTTCTCTATTATGGCCAGTGTGTAGGGGGTGGTTTTGTGTTTGGTTTTTGATGGATTTTTCTCTGTACAGTTTTGTCATCTTACTTAGGTTTTTTACCACACTCATTGGATTAAACAGCTTTATTGGCTGATGGGCTGATTTAGCCTGGCCTGGCTACAGTCCCATGCCCACCTGTAGCTTTATCTTTCACTCTCCAAACACCTTCAATCCTTAATCCCTCTGCAGAGAAATCACACTTAATCTGAGGAAACCTGGCAGACTCAGTGGCACAGTGCCATGAACTGGGATGTTTTGCAGTCTTTAGACACTGCTGTACATAAACTTGTTCCAGTGTAGATACTCCACATGGAGCTGAGGTTCCTCTTTCTTAGATGGAGTAGAACTGGAATTCATAGAGGGAGGCTGTCAGGCAATTACTCTCTTTGATATAGTCCTGAGGCAAAAATATCTCCTTTTAACTCCTGACTTTTCTGGCCCATAGGTCTGACTCTAGATCGGAAGAGCGT
>JAWWMS010000120.1:4536604-4549645 GCA_035048045.1 Chlorospingus semifuscus | reverse complement strand
TTGCTTGGCAACTGAATGTATTTCAGCTCAGTCTCCAGGTTAAGATTTTTAACTTGTTCCACATATTACATCTTCAGCCAAATGTTAATAACATGTGCAGACTATTTTCCTTTTCCTTCAAATAAAAATGACCAGGGCATTGCTTATACAGCTTAATATTAGAAAAAAAGAAGTCCACTAAGTAAGAATTGGCTATTGTGCTCTCATACTGACTTGCAACATCTGTTTCATCAGGGCTGTGATTTATTGTCAGGTTGTCTGAATGTGTGTGGGCTCAGTTTGAAATAAGTGAACAGTTTTAGCTCACTTCTCTGCCTTGGATCAGTTCCACTCCTTTCCCCTGAGAACGATGGTCTAGCTGGGCTCAGGCCTCTGACCTGCAGGAGGAGAGCTGAGAACAAATGAAGACAAGAGCACCTCCATGAAATCACTCCCTGTGTCTTTGCAGGCTGTGTACTGTGTGGAGAAGCTGGGCATTCCCATGGAGAAGGTGAACCCCCTGGGAGGAGCCATAGCCCTGGGACACCCCCTGGGCTGCACCGGGACCCGGCAGGTCGTCACTCTGCTCAATGAACTGAAGCGCAGAGGGAAGAGGTGAGTGCTCAGATCAGCACTGGCCTCACACCTGCTGGCTCTGCAGCTCCCACAGGCTCAGGGGTCACCAGTTTGGGTTAAGCTTTCTCCATCCCCTGGATGAGGTAACTGTCCCTTTGGGTTAAGCTTTCTCCATCCCCTGAATGAGGTAACTGCCCCTTTGGGTTAAGTTTTCTCAGTCCCATGGTTGGCTTTGAACCTGAATTCCCCAGGGCTCTCCTAGCAAAACAGGAGAGCAGTAGACAGCTCCAATTTATTGTATTCTTTATTTTTATTTTTTCCTTGGATGATGTAAACCTGAGCTGTGTTTTCCTTTTCCTTAATTCCACGTGCTCTTTGTTTCAGAGCATATGGAGTCGTGTCCATGTGCATTGGAACCGGCATGGGCGCCGCAGCCGTGTTCGAGTACCCGGGGAAGTGAAGTGAGCTCCAGTGCTGACACACCACCACCACAGCTCCCTCTCTGCCTTTCCTAGGCATGGCAAGTGATTGCCACTGAAATCAAGCGGGTTCTGGGATTTGTTACTAGATCTACAAATTTTAGGCAGAAATTGTGAAGTAGAATTAATGGTGCAGTTCTGCAAAGAAGGTGAGGAAATGCACAACTGGCACATGGCTTCCTGACATAACTAATTAGCTCAGCTGAAATTCAACTACGGTCCGTGGTGTGATGATTATGAATGATGTGGTGATTATTTTAAATTTAATTGATCTTTTTACTCTGTGAATATTACCGAAGGGTAATAGTTCATGGGACAGTATTTTTGTATGACAAATTGGCAAAAAGAGTCACTCAAAACGAAGACATCAGTCCACGTGAAAAGACTTTTCCAGCATTTCCTTAAAAGGTTTCACCATTTTGTAAGAAGTTTAAAAGAGCTTGTTTTGAAGCAAAGACTTGACATCCTTGCCTTTACAACTGTGTCAGAAGTTGTCTGTGTCTTAAATTGTCCCTGCACTGGAGGATGGGCTGTAGCTCACTGCTGGTGGAGCTGCTCTGAAGCCTCTCTCCAGTGGGAGAAAGTGGAAGGACTGAACATAATTTCCACAGGAAATGCCTGAATGGAAAGGTTCTGGTGAATTGCTAGAAGCCAGGGTTTGGATGTGGCCATTCCTTCTTTTACATGTCTGAGTGTCAGTTTATGTGACTCCAAGGACAATCTTGTGTTTAATCATGTTTACCTACCTAACATAAAGCAAATAGCAGCATTACATTTGCTGCAAGCACTACATGAACATCAGTGACAGCTCAGTCCTTCAGTGCTAATGCAGACATGTTCTATCTTGTGTCTTTTGTCATCCCTTACTTCTTCTCCTGTCTGAACAGAAAGATCACTGAAACTCAGCTTGAAAAAGAAATTTACTCATTGCTGCTTTGAATTTGTAACAAACTGAAGTTCTTTGTCCTGACTTTTGTTTTTGCACTTAATAATACAATTGGGTTCTTGCAATACAATTGTTTCCTTTTCATGATGATTTTTAGTTGAAGGTCATCATGAGTTAGAGCTCTCTGATATTTTCACAATCCCATGCTGAAACCTGTCTCACCCAGCAATCACACAGACCCTTAGAGCCAAAAAACTGAATTAGTTAGAGGGAATAATGAGCCATTTATAAAAGCCTTTTATTTAATGGAAGTGGAAAATTTAACAGACTCAGAAGTGGGAATTCCAGTGACCTTTAGCTAAAATAATACTAAAATAGTTTAAAGAGAAGTGAGAGTAAATGAGAACCATGTGGGGGGAAAGAATGAAAATGAAGAAGGGTTCCTCCCTCTGTTGCTGAAGGGGATGTTCTCAAGGCCCAAGCATGATGAAACACACAGGTTGGTAATTTTCCAAGGAGACCAGGGAAAATTCTCTCTTCCCTTTTTCATGTAAGGCACTGAGAAAACAGCCTGGGAAATGCTGGCCTATTCACCAATTCTTGTTTTATTATGTGTCAATGTCCATTTTAATGTCAAACAAATAAATGAGGCAAAACAAAAGCTACTTTAAGGTATGAATAGTCTTCAGCTGTGATTCAAGGTATGCTGGGCTCTGCAGAGGGCTTTGGCCTGACTTACACAGCTGCTTTGCAATTTAAAACCTTGTCCTGTGCCTAAAGCTGAGCTTATCACAGCAATAAAAGTAAAAGTACAGAGTGTGATTATGACTGGTTAAGGTACCACGAGAATTTCTTTCCTCATAACCTAAATTTTCATTCTGCTAAAATTCCAGTCCCTACTAAAAACAGAAGTAGATGAAAATACAGACTCAGCTGCTGCCACATCTGCATCCAACCTGTTACCTTGACATTCATCCCACATTGTCCTGCTTAATGCACCTTCCCACAGTGCACTCCTCTCCCTCTGAGGTGCAGCTTGCAAGGCTTCTCTTCCAGCATTCCAGAAATGGTCACAATTGCTTCATAGTCAGTGTTGCTCCTAAAATGCACAGCAAAAAGTTCAGTTACAGCTACATGCAGCCCTGTGTTTAGGGATGAGATGAAAATGGGACAATGGTGTTCTAAGAATGCTCCAAGTCACAAGCACAGGTCAGTAATGTTAGTGCCAAGTCCACAGGGCTGTGTTCCATGGGTACAAAGTGTTTGAAAAGGATGTTCAGCTCTGTGCCTGAAGACATTGGATTCATGTTTTGCAAGAATGAGAATATCATCCTACTTGGGAAATTCTGGTTCAGGTGATTAAATGAAATGAAGCTCTGCTGGGAGCAAACACCTGCACTGCCTTGATGTGAAAACTCCTCCCTGTGACAAAGTTTGAAGGGAGAAGTTTCTGTCACTCCTCTTGAGACAAGGGGCAGTCAGAGGAATCCAAATTGTAAATTAACATCAAAAAGGTTACAACAACTCTAGTTTTGCACTAAGTTGAAGAGCATTATTTGCCCAAGGCTAATGCCACTCAGTGCTCCTGAGGCTGTTCCTGTGGAGGACTTCTCTGTGTCCAAGTGCCAGCTGTTGTAAGGGCCTCAGGCAAATGCCTGTTCTGCCAGTCTTTTTTTTCTTTCTCATAAAACAATTCTGCAAAAAGACCACTGAATTGGAGAGGTGAATTATTAAAATCACCTCACACCTTGCATATAATTATCTCCTACTGCCACATTGATCCCACACTCTGCTGTGCTGGGAATCCATTCTATGGAGCCCCACAGATGAGCTGGTTGCTAAACAGAAACATCTTTGCTTTCTGGTATTTCCAGGCATTTTCAGCCATGCTGATTAGTGCATTTGTCAGACAAAAAGAAGTGCTTCAGGCATATTCAGCAGAATTCCAGAAAAATTTAGGCAGCCAGGACCCTGGGGAGGCTTCTGGACCACCATGCTCCTCTAAGTAGGGACAGTTTAGTGCAGCTGCTCAAGGCTCCATCCCACTGCAGTGTCAGTGGCTTCAGTGATGGAAATCACTGGATTGTGTTCCAAGGAGATGGGAGTTATGGCAATAACTCACCTACAGTTTGCCTGAAATTTCCCTGTCAGCAGTTTTCAGAGCTCACTGAAATCACTAGGATAGACTTCTTTTAACTTGCTGCCACCATGTGATAACCTCCAAAAATACTTTGTAATGAAAAATGATTTTTTTTAAATGAGTTGCATCTCCCTAATCAGAACAAAGAAATTAAAATCTTTTGGTCATGATATATAATGGAATGTTTTGAGTTGGCAAAGACAGCAAACCTCATCTTGTTTCAAGCCCCTGCCCTGGGCAGGAAAACCTTCCACTAGAACAGGTTGCCCAAAGCCTCATCCAGCCTGGCCTTAAACAATTCCAGAGATGGGGCAGCCACAGCTTCTCTGGCAACCTGTGCCAGGGCCTCACCACCCTCACAGTGCAAAAGTTCTTTCTCATCTAACCCTGCCCTCTGGCAGTGTGCAGCCATTCCCCCTTTCCCATCACTCCAGGCCTTTGTCCCCAGTCCCTCTCCAGCTCTCCTGGAGCCCCTTGAGGCACTGCAAGGGGCTCTGAGGCTCCCCAGAGCCTTCTCCAGGCTGAACAAGCCCAGCTCTCTGTGAAGAGCACAGTTTCAGTCACAATTACAGTTAGCTGTACCTTGCAGCAAAGCTGATCTGCAGAATCTCTCTGGTAGGTGCCTCCCCTTCACGTGCCTCCAAAATGCCTTTGGTTGGGAAGATGGAAAATACCTGCATGGCCTTAGGGCTTTTCTGTTCATCTGCAGTGGAAGGGGCAAATGTCAAAGCCATACAAGACCCTCTAACTGTGTACAGCAAGTAGCACTCATGGCAATGCATCTCTGAGCAACTAACACATCATGTCTCACACTGTCAGACGGTTTCTGTGCATGTGCCCAGACTCTGTTTTCATCTTCTGATCAAGGGCAGTGATCAGTGGTCTCCACATTGAAATAATAAGGCCCTGATCTTCTTTCCTCTGGAATCTGTTATTAACATCTATTATTAACAGCATTAGGCTCATGCTCAAACAACCCATGAGGAGCTGCTGGTTCTTGTTGCCCCTCAGGACTGATTTATAAATGAGCAGAGCATGTCCAAGAATTGTGAGGGCTGAGACTCAATCTTTTGGTTAGATGTGGAGTAACTGCTGAAATCAGTAGTGGTACAATAATGTCAAAAAAGGGAGGGGAAAGAGAGGAAGGAAAAAGCCCACATCAGTGAGAACAAAAGCAGACCATGTTTGCACCCAGGATCATCACATATTGCCCCTATACTGAGTGCATGCAGTCTGAGTGAAACTCTGTAACAAGGAAATCAATTGCAAAACCAGAATACCCAGCAAAGCAGTCCAGTAGCTCCTGCAGCCACTCCTGTTATACAGGAAGACATGTTCTGTCTTGGTCTGTGCAACAAAGCAGGTCTGGAAATCAACCGTGTCACAGGAGAGCTCCAGGACTGGAACAGTGAGGTAGGCAGTCACTGGGACCAGCTGCAAAACAGGGGAAAGGGAAAAGAGAATAAAACCCACCTCAGTTTTATACAGCTTTAGTAATTCCTGCTCTAGCTGGATCATTCTTAGCCCCAACCACTGAATCAAGAATCATTGTTCTGTGTTCTTTCACAACAGAGTCAATTCCCATTCTACAGCCTTGAGTGAATGAAGTTGTTGCTTGTGCGTTACTTTTTTGGGACAGGTTTTCAAACCAGACACTGTGATCTTAATGAAGTAACACAGAGTGAACATTCCCATTTGTTTTTAGGGTTTTCTGTGGAGCTGCAGACATTACAGCATCTCCTGGTCCCTCAGGACTGTGTATGGCCCACTGTGAGTCATTCAGTTTGTGCAGATTGCCCAAGGTTATGATTCACTTGACTGCATCTTAGGTATGGTGCTCAGTCTCACACAGGTCATGCCTCAGAAATACCTGGTGTGAAAAGAACACAGAAGTCCCTGCAGTGTGCTGGGTGCTGCAGGCTGGGAAGGGGCTATGGATTTCTGACTGGAAGGGATCAGTCTTTACATGCACCTGGGCTTTGACCACACTGCAGGAGCTCAATGGACTCAGGAGCCTCTCCAGAAGCCCTTGGTTGCTGCAGGAGGCATTGCCTGATGACTCAGGCATGGCTTGTTCCCTGAGACAGCCCTGACTCCTGTCTCAGAGTCATCCTGAGACTGGGTGTGTGGCCCTTTGAGTGTCACCTGGGCTGCCATGCAGAGCTGGGGTACCAGGGTGTGACCCCAGCCTGCACAGCCCACCTGGGAATCACCTGCAGAATCAGCAGAGAGCAGCCCCACAGCCATTTACCTTCCCTGGATGACCCCATTTACTCCAGAGTAATTCAAGGCTGAGTAAATGCGAATCCCAGTCAGAGATGCTGCTGAAACAGCCCTTTCCCAGGGCCCAGAGACCTGTCCTGACCTTACCTGGGTAGAGCAGTTACTGTGCTCAATGACCAGATTTTGATGAAACTTCAGCTTTCTCTCTCCACTCTCGAGCTGGAGCACTTGGCATCCAGGAAGCAGCTGGGTCTCTGGCAAATGCTGATACCTGAGTAACTCCAGATTTGTGTGGAATGACACTTGCACCTGTGGGAAGAGGAATTCTGATGACCATCACATAAGATGACAACAGTGTGCAGGAAATCCAAAGTACACAAAGGCCCAGGCACACATTTTCCCACTGGAACCCAAAGGTGTCATGCCAGCAGCCAAATTCCCACTGGAACAAAGCAATACAATTAAAGAAAAAAAACACAGCTATTTCCTATGAATCCAGTACACAAAGATGGAGTGTAAAGGTGAACAGCTGATCTCTGAACCACAGGGGAGAAACAGCCTCTAGCAAGCCAAAGGTTTTGAGTTCCTGAGGGTAGAAATACCACATTCCCAAAGCTGTCTTAGACATCTAAATCCTCTTTCTTCCCCCACATGCAGAATTAAGATGTGTCTGTCAAAATGAACACAGCAAAATGAGAAGCACACTTCAAAAATGCAACAGTTACTCATTCTTTGCAGGTTACCTAATTCTCTACTCTGGGACTTCATTTCCTTTAATGTAATTTGTACACCCAAAACTAATCAAATTTTCCTCTCCTTGCACTGCCCACATCTAATTTAAGGAAATGAGGGAAGACTGCAGTCCTTGGAAATCTTTTAATTTGTCCAACATATATATGGCTATTGATTTAAGTGAGCTGTAAACCCACAGGGTTTTCTGCAGGAGTTTGCAACAGGTCAGAGCTGATAGGAAAAGCACATCAGGAACAGAAAAAGATTATTTGCAGAAAAAAAAAAATCTGCACCTGCAATGTAGCAGGCAAAATGGCAGTAATTAGCATTTGCTAATACAGCACTATTTCCCCTGAAACTGGGAGATTTCTATGCCAGTTGTGTTTTTCTGTGTTCCTCCAGGCCACACTAACACACCAATTACTAAACTCTCTAATCTGGCACAGGATTATTATTTTTGAGCCTACCAGCATGTTTTGCTGTGGATAAAGTACATGTTGCAGTTGCTGTTTCCTTTCCTCCTTCTTGCTGTGGGATGTTTCTGTGCTCTTTTTGGGATCTGAGCTGGAGAGGCTGAAGGGCATAGAGGGTGTAGACAGAAAGAGCCTGAAGTACAGCCGGACCTTGGTACAATTCATGAGTTTCAAACTCTGAGTAATTACTGCATCTGTCAAAACCTGGGGGAGAAATGATTCAGAATTGGTCAGTTTTAACTCCCTGGAGAGGTCTGTGTTGCTCTGTTTGGTCATGGTAAAATCTGAAGGATTTTACCCCAAAGCAACCCACTATTTTCTACCTCTGTTACTCAACATTTCTTGAGTGAAAAACCAAAATAAAAGTAACATAATAAAGTCTAAGTTTTCAAATGCCAAGGGTCACACAACTGAAGTGACTCATTTTGCTTTTGGACCTTTATGTCCTGAAAATCAGAACTTATTTTTCTACTTACAAACTCCCTTACAATGAAACAAAAATTTGAATAAAACAGGCATTGTCTGAGATCAGCTTTTCTTATTCCTGGTGAATAAGTGCCTGTATGCTTTTTTTTTCTTTTGTTCCCTATCTTTTTATGTGCAATATAGAAAATGAGGCTACTGGTGATTAGGAAGCATTTTCACATCCATGTGCACACAGCTCTGAACTGTCCCAGCAGCACAGCAATACAAAGCAGCCAAATACACCAGTGTGGGAAATACTCACTCCAAAGAAAGGCTTGGCAGGTAGGAGATCACTCGCCACTGAATAAAACACCATTCCTCTCTCGTGATCCATCTCCACTTCCAACCTGAGTGTAAAGAAGCAGGGCTGGTGACATCCCTGTCCCAGCTGAGCCCTGCCATGAGGGTGGCAGCTGTGACTGTGGCACTTACAGGGGATGTCTCAGGACAGCCTCCACGTGCACTCGGAGCGGTGGAGCTTCGTAGCCATGGCCGCGCCGCACCTTGCTGGGCACCCCCCTGGCCAGCTGCCAACAAGATGGAAACAGAAATCCTGTGAGAAAGGGCAGCACTGAACCTGAAATGCTGCTTGGAGCCCCAGAGGCTGCCAGCCAAAATAGGCCTCTGCTTGGCAATGATGGAACAGCAGAGGCCAAGCAGTAGCTGGACTATGAATGGCTGTGGGTGATACAGGTGCAGGGAAGGTTTAGGTCAGATGTTGGGAAGAAATTCTTCACTCTGGGGGTGGTGAGGCCCTGGAACAGGCTCCCCAGAGAATCTGTGGATGCCCCATCTCTGGAAACGTTCAACGCCAGGCTGGATGGAGTGTGGAGAAACTTTTTCTAGTTAAAGATGTTGCTGCCCATGGCAGGGGGTGGAGCTAGATGGTCCTTTCCAACTCATACCATTCCAGGACTCTATTATTCTACATTCCTTTCTTCAGGAATAAGGATTATTAGGGTTGTTTTTATTGAACATTCTATTAGCATTCATTCAGGTCACCTTGCACCTTTGCAACAGTTCATGTCAGAGAATCACTGAACCATTCATAAAACCCTGATCAAGCCTCACATCAGCAGTTGTTGAAGAGGAAGTTTCCCAGAGGAGAGATATGCTGTCCAAATTCACACAGGAAGGTGGATGCAGAGCCAGGAACAGGACTCAGCAGTCCTGAGTCTCACTTCCATTGTTAACTATTGTTAGCAATAAACCTGATGTTGTGATAGCATTTCAAACCCCTGGGCTTTTGTCTGGGGTCTGCTGCCCCAGACAATGCAAGAAGATGGTGACATTCCCACCCCAGAATGCTTCCAAGCTCCAAGAGAAATGCAACAGATGAACAACCCTGGTTAAGGAAGGATGTACAGGATGGCAGGAACAGGACTGTTTACACAGACTGGCCAGGTAACAGCAGTAGCCTGTACATAAATTGCAGGAAGGGAAATGATATTCCCCTTTGGCCTTGCTGTGACAGCCAGTTTACCTTGCTGTCCAGGCTCATGAAGCCCAGCAGCAGCGCGTCACAGCACAGCTCAGCCTCGGTGTCCGGGATGACGGGCGGGGTGACGGAGATGTAAACGTCGCTGCTGCCACCTCCTGGAACCACCTGCGGCCGGGAGAGAGCGTTCAGGGCACGGAGCCGCCGGGGATTGCACAAGAACCTCGGGACTCAGCTGCCAAAACGGAGTTGCACAAGCAGCATGCAATCCCCCGGGCACGGGCTCAGGCTTGCACGAAAATGCCAACATGTGACAGCCAAACTGACAATTATTTCAACTGCAAATATCACTGTGGCCACTTTTCAGCATCAACAGAGTTTAAGCACGGTCACAGACCAACTCTTTAAGTACACAAACATGTACACATCTGTTTGTTTTTAAAAATAACCAGTTCTGCCCACTCTTACTCCCTGGCTACCTCAGGTTATTATTCCACAACTTTCATATATGAAACATTTTTTGAAGAGTTACAAGTGTGAACTAAGAGTATTTTACAGTTCAGTTTAGTCTTGGCTATTTTTTAATTTTACATGACAGCAGGGAATGTAATCACATGCACTAGCCAGCTGCAGTGGATTTTCTGGGATTTACAGGTTGACTAGATTATACTTTCTTTAGGTGAATTGTGCAGGTTAAATCCTGATATTGCTGCTGGCTACACCCCACAAAAGCTGCCTCCACAGTGAGGCACTTGTTTGTCTGACCTTTCTCAGCCTCACCCACCTCAGAGCTGACTGCAGCTTCATTTCTGTCATCATTCCTTTTATGTAATCTTCAGCTCATTTTAACTCATTTTAACTTGCAACTGAAACCCTTTGGCAAAAAATATTTAAAAGTAAAACTGGCACACTGATGTTTTGGGCAAGCTTGTCACTCATAGCTAGATCTTTCCAAAGCTGTCTTTATTTTATGATATTCCTAAGGGATTGTGACACTGTGTATTTGCACAACTCACTTGTGAAGCACTGTGGGTTACAATGGTTTATCCCATGAGTTATCTACAGAGCACCCCTTTCCAGCAGCCTGATTTCCAGCTCTGCATGTTTCCACAGCTTCAGGCTGGCACATTTCACCATGCCAGCCCAAGTGAGAAGACCAGAGATGCCACTCTGGTGTACAACTAACACTTCAGTCATCAGGTCACTGCTCAGATGTAGAGAGGACACTTTCTGTCAACCTTGCAAACTCCTCTCATTTATCATCTCCAAAGCCTTCCTTTCACTGCTTAATAGTCTACCTCAAATCAAACTCACAGCTACCTCCTTTTCCTTATCTGTGTCCTCTGCCCTGCAGAAAATGTGCTAAATCTGTGCCCAAAGAAAATGTAAAAGCTTACTATCTGCCTTGGAGCAACGGAGTAGGGGCTGTCTGCAGGCACCCCCTCATGAGGTCGGAGGAGTACAGAGATATTTTTCTCTCCTGCAGACTCCTGGCTGCTGATTTCCATCTCTTTGCTGTCAGAACCTGGAGGCTGCAGAGACACAGGGGTGGGGAATGGTTAAAACTGTTACACTGCAAGGGAGGAATGCGAGTGATGTGCACAGGGAACTGCTCAGGAAGCATGGCCAGCTCCAGTTTCTTTCTGGCACAAGGGCTGGACACGTGGATGTGTCCTGTACATTAATTTTCTCATCCACAGAGTAGCTCTTCTGAAATTGCTCCTGAATTCCTTGGAAAATGTGCATGCCTGGGTCCAGTTCTACCTAGAGAAGCACCCAACTATGACACCTCTGGCCCACTCTGGGGAAGTACTGGTCCCTTTGTGCTCAAGAAAGGTTAGAGCTCTGTTCAAAACAACTGTGCATGCTGAGCTGAAGCAGAGAAAATGTGATTTTAATATCTTTTGTGTGAAGCTTTTGCCAGAGAAATATACAATATCCTGGGGGATACCTTCTCCCTGTCACTGCCAGCCCCTCAAGACACTAAATTGCCACATTATAATCAAACTTCATGTGTAATAGATGCTACCATATTCTAACAGAACCAATCTAATTTTAGCACTGGGATAATACCTCCATATCATTAGCTGCAATTTGAAATTTGCAGGGTAGGTTCTGCTCCCTGGCTACAGCATATGTTGACACCAGAAAGCACCCATGAGAAAAGCAGAGCCAAATTAAGGAGTTTTAGTTATTTTAATTCTTTCATGTAATAATGACAATAGTTTGTCACTGACAGTATTTTAAATAGTATTTTTTTTGCTTTTTTAACACGTTTAAGGAGAGCTAATTACTTATAGCTCTCTCTGGAAAGAGATTGCTGATCCCCAAAGCCACCTACCCACATATTCCATGTTTGACTGGGAGAGGAGCTGACATTTCTTTTAACAATCCAGCTCTTAGTTACTAGTTCTATCTCCTGTTATTGTTTTCAACCTTTCATGCCAAAAATCCCATCATGTATCTCAGCAGCAGTATAAGAAACAGCCTAAGAGCTGACCTCATCTGTGCTTTCCAGAGCTGGATAAATGCTCCCACAGGGAATGGCAGCTGGATCCAGCTTTAACACTACCTCTGACTCTGAGGTGCTACCACTTGATGCAGCCTCCTTTCCAGCCATGTCCACAGGAGGAAAAGGGTCTCCAAAGAGCACCAACAGGTCCACCAGCTTCTCATCATCTGGCTCTTGGTTGTAAACTTCCAAGTCCAGGCGGATGTCTGAATGGGAAAGGAAAGAAGGACAATTACTTCCAGTCAGTGAGAGGGCTCATGGCTTAGTTGGTACCAGAATATCAAATTTGTGTCTGGCAACAGGATTTGTATTGAAATGTATCTCTTAGGTTTCCCATTTTTGCTGTAAATTAAAATTATTCAAGAGCTTGCTATACTTTGGCCACTTTCTATGTCCTAAACTATAATCAAAATAAATGATGAGTATTTTGTTTAAGCAAATGGATCTAGTAGAATTTAAAAAAAAAAGGTGATTGACTTTGCTCTGAAAAGCTTACAATTTCACTCAAAAGACTAAACAGAAGAGCCAGATGATGCCAGTAAAAAGCAGGTAGCACAGCTGACTGACCAGGCTTAGTGCTGTAAGTAATTCCAAAAAACAGGATGGAAAATCCTGAATTCCCACCATTTCAATGAGGGGAAACCCAGCTACATCAGGATGGGATGTGCAATTGCATAGTGGCAACACATTGAGTCACTCTCTATTTTTTTTTTACTAGAAACATCTTCATTAGGAAACAAGTATGCCTATCAATTAACAGGTTAATGGGTCCTTCTGCTTTTCTTTCTAGAAGGAACACAATGAAGGCATCAATGTTTGCTGTACAAAAGCCATCCTTACCAAAGGGAGTGGGATTGTTGAGCTGGACCCTCCGAGGCACAGGGAACCCTCCTGAGACTTGAGTGCCAAACCTGGACAGGGAAGCTTGCTGTCAGTGCATGCAGAGAACAAAGTGTCTGAAATCACTGCAGAGCTGTTTAAAAGTGGAAATGATCTGGCTGCACTGGAGTGGCTCTCAGGTAAGGCATGGCTGCCACAGACATGTTTTATGAAAAATCCTGTCCTTAGGATTTTTCCTCCTGAGAAGCTGAGAGGCCTCAGGAACAAAATGTAAACATTGATTATCTGCTGCTGTGGA
>JAWWMS010000120.1:4508967-4533631 GCA_035048045.1 Chlorospingus semifuscus | reverse complement strand
TATGACATCACTCCAGGACTATGACATCACTCCAGGACTATGACATCACTCCAGGGCCATGACATCACTCCAGGGCCGTGATATCACTCCAGGGCCATGACATCACTCCAGGGCCATGACATCACTCCAGGCTCTCCAGGGGCCCAGGACAGAACAGAACCTGCCCAAGCCTCGATGGGAGCTCAGCCCTGACCCTGTGGCACCAAATCCTCTCCCCCCTGCACAGCCACCACACAAAATCATACAACAAACCCCAAAACTACTCTGCAACCCACAAAATAACCCTGCAGCTAAAATTAAATACAAAAAACCCCAAACCAACCCTACAACCAATCCAAACACCACCCCAACCACAATTCCCACCACAAACACTGAATAAAACATAACCCTTCGACTAAAATTAAATACAGCAAAACCCAAAATCCAGCCCTACAACCAATCCTAACACCGCCCCAACCACAGACACCAAATAAAACATAACCCTACAAGTAAATATAAATACAACAAAACCCCAAAACCAGCCCTATAACCAATCCTAACAACCCCAACCACAAACACCAAACAAGCATAAACCTACAATTAAAATTAAATGCAAAAAACCTAAAAACCAGCCATACAACCAATCCTAACCCCACCCCAACCACAATTCCCACCACAAACACCAAATAAAACATAACCCTACAAGTAAATATAAATACAACAAAACCCAAAACCAAACCTACAATCAATCCTAAAACAAGCCCAGCCACAATTCCCACCTCAAACACCAATTAACAAAACCTTTCAATTAAAATTAAATACAACAAAACCCAAAATCAATCCTAACCCACCCACAACCTCAATTCCCAGAACAAACACTAAATAAACATAACCCTACAATTAAAATTAAATAAAACAAAACCCCAAAACCAGCCCTACAACCAATCCTAACACAACTCCAACAATTCTTGCCACAAACACTGAATAAAACATAACCCAATAAGTAAATATAAATACGAAAAAACCACAAAACCAGCCATACAACCAGTCCTAACCCAACCCTTACCACAATTCCCACCACAAACACCAAATAAAACATAACCCTTCAATTAAAATTAAATAAAACAAAATCCCAAAACCAGCCTTACAACCAATCTTAAAACAAGCCCAGCCACAAACACCAAATAAGCATAACCCTACAGCTAAATTAAATACAAAACCCCAAAACAAGCCCTACAACCAGTCCTAACTTAATTCCCACCACAATTCCCACACAAACACCAAATAAATCATAACCCTACAATTAAAATTAAATACAGCAAAACCTACAAAACCAACCCTACAACCAATCCTAACACAACCACAACCCACAATTCCCACCACAAACCCCAAATAAAACATGATCCTACAGCTAAAATTAAATACAAAATACCCCAAAACCAGCCCTACAACCAATCCTAACACAACCCCTAACACAAACACTGAATAATGCATAACCCTACAACTAAAATTAAATACAAAAAAACCCCAAACCAGACATACAACCAATCCTAACACCGCCCCAACCACAAACACTAAATAAACATGACCGTACAATTAAAATTAAATACAGCAAAACCCCAAAAACCAGCCCTACAGCCAATCCTAACACCACCCCAGCAATTCCCACCACAAACACTAAATAAACATAACCCTAAAGCTAAAATTAAATATAACAAAACCCAAAAACCAACCATACAACCAATCCTAACCCAACCCCAACCACAATTCCCACCACAAACACAAAATAAAAAATAACCCTACAATTATAATTAATACAGCAAAACCCAAACCAACCCTACAACCAATCCTAACACAACCTCAACCACAATTCCCACCTCAAACACCAAATTTACAAACCCCAAACAAAGCATTTAAATACTTCAATCATACCTCAAATAAAGGTATGATTGAAGTATTTAAATGTTTTGTAAAAAACATTTAAATAAAAACCCCAAAATAAAAAAAACCCCAAATTTAAATAAAAACCCCAAAATACAAACATATAAAAAACCCCATAAAACCATAAAAAATCAATTAAAAACCTTTTTAAAAAACCCCAAAAACTTTATTCTTAAAACTAAAACCCCCTTATAAAACTATAAGAAAACCCCTCTATTTCCCTATAACACAAAAAAAAACCCATTAAAAAATTAAAAATTCAAATCAATGTCAAACAAACACCTCCACAGCAGGGTCAGAGTGTGTCAGCACAGGAAGTCTGGAACTCTCAGCAGCCACAACTCCAACCCCAGCTGTCCCTGCCTGGGGCTGGGGGTGGGACAGGGGGGCCTGTGGGTGATTCCCAAACTTCCAGGACTGCACTTCACAGCCTTTCCTGGGATTTCCAGCCTGTCCTGGGATTTCTCAGCCTGTCCTGGGATTTCTCATCCTGTCCTGGGGTTCTCAGCCTGTCCTGGGATTCCCAACCTTTCCTGGGATTCCCAACCTTCCCAGGCTTTCCTGAGATTCCCAGCCTGCTCTGGGATTCTCAGCCTTTCTTGGGATTTTCACCTTTTCCTGGGATTCTCATCCTGTCCTGGGATTTCTCAGTCTGTCCTGGGATTCCCAACCTTTCCAGGCTGTACCTTCTAAGCCTATCCTGGGATTTCTCAGCCTGTCCTGGGATTCCCAACCTTCCCAACCTTCCCTTCTCAGCCAGGGGGGAGCAGCTCAAGCCACTCCAGGCCATGCAAAGGCAGGATGTCAAATTTCAATTCCTGCAGACCAGAATTGTGTCCTTTGGTTGCCCAAAATCTGCCTTTTTTGAGCCTCAAATCAACTTTGGCTGCTGCATTCCTGGCTCCAGAGGGCTGGGCCCGGATGGAATGTCACTGATGTTATTTCAGTTCTGGCTCTTTACCCTCCTCCTGACACAGTGCTCCAGGGGGAAAAGGGATTTAAAACTGCTCAGCTTCTTCCATGATCTAGTATTTCCCCTTTTCCTACACCCACAATCCAGAGGAGCACGGGGCTGACACAAAGCCCTGCCCCTCCCTGCAGAGATCACTCCCGGGGGGATCCTTCAACAACCCAAATCCCAACGAAATCCCTCCTGCCAGAGCCCCAGCAAACCCAGGTGTCACCATCACGTTCTCTGAAAAATCCCCTTGCCCAGGAGTCTTCTCCTGGAAAGCCTCAGAGAAAAAGGAAACCAATTTTATCTCATTTGCTCCTCCTGGGTTTTGCTGCTTTGGAATGTGGTTTGGAGATTGTTTGTCCAACAGGTGATTGTTCATTAATGTAATGTGAATTGTTTTTGACTTAATGAGCAATCAGGGTCAGGCCGTGTCGGACTCTGGAGAGAGTCAGGAGTTTTTAATTATCATTCTTTGTAGCCTTTTGTAAGTATCCTTTCTCTATTCCATAATATAATATAATATAATATAATATAATATAATATAATATAATATAATATAATATAATATAATATAATATAATATAATCATAAATTAGCCTTCTAAGAACATGGAGTCAGATTCATCATTCCTCCCAACGATGGGGGACTCAGAAAATACCACAGAAACTATTTCTATAGAAATTCTGCTATTTCTGTAGAAAAATAGATGTCTGATGGGGATTCTCCCCTTCTGCTCCACCAAGCAAGTGGCCAGAGACAGCAAGGAGGGTGAAGTTTTCCCAATTCAAGCATCACATGGTGGGTGGGCACAAGGGTAGGTAAGAGCATAATTCATACTAGGTGGATGAGGGAAGCCCTGAGGAGCTTAGGGAGGTGCCTGAGGTGCCACAAACTCAAAGGCAAAGCCCAGACAGCAGTTCCAGGGTTGTATCCTCTGGTTGTTGTGCAGCCCACGGGCTCAGAGCTGGGATCCCACAGCAATGCTCCCAGCAGTGGGGCAGCTCTGAGTGTGACTTTCCGGGAATTGTTCCCAAGGCACGTCCGCGTGCAGTTGCACAAACCAGGGCTCCTCCAGCCAGAGGGGGGACGTGTCTGTGGGAAGGCTTCGATGGTTGAGGTGTCTGACAACAGGAGCAGGAAGGAAATGAGTCATTCAACCTTTCTGCTTTGGCTGCACCGGGCTTGCAAAACTGATGAGGAGGCACCAAAAGCCAATAAAATACTTCCTCAGTGGGCAACTTGTGTGGTTCTTTCTATATCCTGATATCCCCTCAGTGTTTTCTTTTCCAAAACCCAAATAACACCACTGGCCAGAGGGATGAGTCTGCATTTCACTCTAGCAGGTGTAGAAATGTGTGATTTTGGAAGTGGCAGTTGTACTTTTATATATAAACTTGAGTTCTACTCTGCTCTTAAAGCAAAGGTTCATTATGCCCTTTATAAGAAAGATATAGAGTGTGATCTCAGACTTAAATCACCACCTCTCTGAAGGGTATTCACTCTATTTTGAGATACTTCAGCATCTTAATTTGGTCTGCTTCATCCTTTTCAAAGGCTCCTCTCTCTTCAGTGACAGTTTATTGAACTGGGCTCCTAACCTTCATCTTATGAAATGAAACTAGATCCAATAAGAAGCTAAATCAGAGGTGATGAATACTCTTTTTGAAAACACTTGATGAGATTTTACAAGCCCATCCTTTTATTAATTTAGGAAATATCTTAATTGAAAAATTAATCTAGTAATAAATTGCCATCTAGTCTGGGTTGTTGGTTTTTTTTGGATGAAGTTTCAGTTTGTGTTGTTCTCTTCATCTCATGTTTGGCTGTTCAAAGAGCATGGCTGATTATAAATTAACACCAAAAATGCTGGCTGACAATTAGGATCAGAGAGACACAGGAATTCCTTGCATACCTTCTGCATAAGCATCTGCTCTGGAGATGTTAGGAGCTCAAGAACATTTTCTGATTCTGTATGACTTATTCAGATGGAGGTGGAGGGAAGTTCTGATGTCACTGTGTTTTTATGTCATGCATAGTTTTAACTCTTTAGAATCAGAAACAAAAGTGCATTACTTGTAAATCCCTGATTACCCATATTGCACGCTCTGCAATCACAAGATCCTCACGTGCAGTTTAAACTTTTGGGGCATTCTTATATCTCATAGAATTTTCTATAACATAGGTGTAATTCAGACTTTCCACCTTTTCTGCACATTTAAAAGTCACATGAACCGGTTACAGGGAAAAAAAGCTGCAATTAGGTAATGATCTGAACAATTGCATCTAATTATTGTGATTATCCCAGTTGCAGGGAATTAAGCTGACAGATGAAGTATATTAAAAGGAGCCATTATGACATTAATCATCAACCCTCCCCTATACTTAACCTGTATACCCCAGTGCTGTGGGCTGGAAGGAGGCCATGGTACAAGAAAGAAGAGACACATGTCAAGCATTCCTGACAGCAGATGTTTGGCCTAAGGACTGTGATCTTTAAAGGTCAGAAATCAGTTTGCTGACCTGGATATCACTGGCTGTGGACTTGGGGTCTGTGCTCAGCTGTGATCTGGGATCAGAGAATCACAGAATCACTAAGGGTGGAAAAGCCTCCAAGATCATTGAGCCCAACACTGTGTCCACCACTAAACCCTGTCCCTGCCCCCTGCTGCAGATCCACATGGCTTTTGAACACTTCCAGGAATGCTGATTCCACAGCTTCCCTGGGGAGTCTGCTCCAGTGCCTCACCACCCTTTAAGTGAAGGATTTTTTCCTAATATCTAATCTGAACCTCCCCTGGTGGAACCTGAGGCCATTTCCTCTCATCCTGTCAAACACCAGAATCAGCCATTAATGGATAAAAGTGGCAGGACCCTGGGGCCCATCTCCTGCTGTTCTTTCCAAACAAGAGATAATCACTCCATGTCATGTTTTCATTGCAGCAAGTCTAGTACATCATTAGTTTCCCCAATTAGGTTATTGTTTCTCATTCATGCAACAATAACTTCATGTTAATGGTCAGATTCACAAGCTCATTCTCACAGTTATAAATGATAGCATTGTGGGGCTGATCCGTGGTGTTTACTGATGCACTGAACTGAGAGGCTGATGAAGTGAATGCACCATGTTTGCTTTGAGCTTCTCATTCACTGTTCACAGATGAGCTTTTCAGAGCTTTAAAAGAAGTCTCCAGGGTCCCCTTCCCCCAAAAAGTCTTCCTATAAGTGTTTTAGACTAAATGTACTTTTCTGTACAACTCTCTGGTAAAGACATTTTCGTTGTCCCAGAATCAAAATATTTAAAGCCAGGGAATTTAACGTAAAAGGGTTTACTTAAACCTACATTTGTTAAAGCATGGAAATGCATAACAATTACTCTCAGAGACTCATAAAATCTGTTCTGTAGTGGGAGAAATGAGGTAAACAAATGCGAAATAAAACTTTCAGCACAAAATTAGTCTGAAGACAAAATTGGTGAGATGTCCAAATACCAAGCACTGGCAAACTGATGTAAAATTTTTCAACTGTCTCCTTTCTACTGAAATTCCAAGAGTTATAATGAACTCCTTGGAATAAGCAGAGGAACCTAGGGCTTTAATTTGTAAATCTTCTGCATACCTTGCTTTTAATTCCACTTTCCTATAATTTTTTAACCTGAAGTCAATGTGAGACTTGTTGAATTGGCAACTGTCTAAGTCTTTATTTGTGACCATACAGTAATAAATGACTCCTTTGACTGTTTTATTGCTTTCTTTGGTGGTTAGAACTGCTCTTGATTACTTAGTCTAAGTGGAGGGAAAACCCTTCTAGATACTTGAGATACAGTAAGTCAGGTAGGTGTATTTCTGGCTTAGCAAGTCAAATTTATCTTCTGCTCAAGCAGAAATACCTCATTAATTTTAATGAGAGTTGTACATGATTCTGCCAGCAGCAGGTTTAGCTTTGCACATCCCAGCATCTGTTGCTTCCTTTTCCTGTGGCCATGTACAGCTCTCCTAAATGGGGGTAACTGCTGCAATAAATGGTTTAAATGCAGATGTATACATCAATATCATTTACTCTGAAGGTACTTTGGCACAGCAGTGCATGGTGATAAACAAGACATCTGCCTGCCCTTCCTGTTCCCTGAGCTGCATGACACTGCTGTTAATTCCATTCCAGGTTAGTTTATAAACTACAGTGAATTAATCTGTCCAGTGACTTGTCCATAAACCCAATCATCTCACTGTTCTTACAGTCATGAATCCCATTCATGAGCTTTTTTTCAATTTATCTCCTAAGGGAAGCTGATTTCCAGAGGTGCTGATCTCCACCAGCTCCTGCAGACCCACGAGGCTGCTCTTCCCCACAATTCTATGTGTCCCTTACAAGTGAAGGACCTGCAGCTGCTGCAAACTGGGAGTGCTGGGAAAATTTACAGATAGGTAAATATTGGGTGGAGCAGACTCAGGGGCAGGATCAGTCCTAAGAATCCCAGGTCTTGCATGGGCAGGGAAGTGTTAGCAACAAGAGCCGTGTCCACCTAATGAAAGACAGCGCTGATAACCAAAGAGTAATGATTGCCTTTGTGGCAGGTGAGTCACCAGGGCACTGGAGCTGCCTCCACAGGGGTGTTCAGGCTCCTTGGTGAGAGTTCTGGCAGTTCCCAAAATGTAAAAGGCAATTGACAATTTGATATTTTGCTGTCTATCCACTATAAACTTATTTATTCAGCCTAGTGGAAGGTGTCCCTGCCCATGACCAGAGGCTGGAATGAGATGAGCTTTAAGGTCTCTTCCAACCCAAACTCCTGTGTGATTCTGTTAATCTATTTATATGAGAGTAGGATTTAGAGAGACCTGATGATCTGAGAATAGTAGCACACCTCATCTAAACCAGTAAACAGACTGGGAAAAGACATAAAAATCCTATTTCAGTGAACAGCCAGACCATAAGTAAAGGGTTTGAGAATTCCTGTCCCACTTCTGCATTGACATGAACTCTATTTAATATGACATTTTCTTTTGTGTTGGTTTTTGTAGTTCTCCTGCTGACAAAAACAGCCCCACGTGGCTGCCAAAGCTCCCTGCTGGCCCTACAACCCCCAAATGCTTCTCACACTGTGTACCCATGGCAGGAATCCTGAGTCCTTTCTGCAAAGCAAACAAAGACCTTTGCTGTTATCCTTTGGAGAGGTGGTTGGGAACATTTCAGTGGGGTGAGGAGGGTGTGTGTGAGATTCTGAAGGGCAGAGGGAGCCAGGAGGCATCTTCTCCATTGGAAACACTCGGTGTTGGGGCGGTGTAGCATTCCTCTGAGATGAAAAGCTGCTCCTTCCACTGTGTGCAATTAAGTCAACACTTGAGTCATGCTTTCAGAGTGGAGACAGGTAAACTGCTTTGCTTTAGTTTTGCTGTGATTTGTGGTTCACTGTGGAATTGAACCCTGCAAACATTTTTGCCTCTGAGCTCTGTGACTGCTCTTTGCTGCCTGGGCTGGGCTGTGTGTGCAAAACAGAGAATGAAAAGGGGTGTAGGAGTGAGAGAAATGGGAGAGCTCCTTGACTTTGCAGGGCTCCAGTTCAGCTGATGATCTTGGCACCTTTGCATATGGACATCTGTGTTGGAGGGTGTGTTACAGAGGCTCCTCACCCAGCCTGCCTGACATTTAACTCCTTCCAGCCTCACCTCTCTGGCTGGAGAGCAAAGGGGATAGTCAGGATGTGTCCTGGCTTTAGTCCTTGTCCCTCAGTGAAATATCACAGCTCTGACCTTGTACTTTTCCCAAAAGCAAAGCTGCAAAGGTGGCAGCTTTGCTTTGGGAAGGCAGTGCCAAACCCCAGCCCTTCTCCAGGCCTAGAAAAGCCTGGACTTTGTTTCTCTGTGAGCACAGTAGTGGTAGTGTGGACAAGAAAAAATGCAGATTCACATGACATTCTTAAATTGCTATATTATTCTTAGAATATTTTTTATTAGTAGGATTTCTGCAGCTCACAGAAGCTAACATCCCTTTGGTTTCATTGTTATTGTGGATGTATATTGTTTTCAGCAATGCAAAGGAAAGGGAATTCAAGCACATGCAGAAATACAACTCAAAGGACTGCAGCTTTCTGAAACAAAGCTGTGATGAGATCTGTGCTGTGGGATCTCCAGTTCTGGGTGTCTGCTGCAGCATATCAGTGCTCTGATGGGGACTGCTGGACTTTCTGATGAATGCAAGAAGTGCAAGACTGCCTGGCTTGAATGCAAGAAGTGTCTGTTACTGCCTGGCTTGCTCTGAGCACACACACACCTCCAAGGATTTAGAAATGGTGATGACTTAGTTTAGGGTGGCAGAAAGGTCCCCAGGTGCTCCCAGCAGCCTAAGTGGTGATGCTTCTGGATGTGCACGGAAGCAGGGAGAGTAAATGGAATTGCAAAAAGTGGAAAGCACAACAAAGTTTTGTGAGACCTCCTGACAGGCACCATTTGGATGTGGCACTTGGGGATATGGTTTAGTGGTGAAGATAGTGGTACTGGGTTAATGGTTAACTTGATATTGGGAGGCCTTTTCCACCCTTAGTGATTCTATGGTTCCAACTTCTGCTTCAGCTGTGACCATGGAAAAGGCAGCATGGCAAGAAGGTAGAGATACAGTGGGCTCTCATGAAGGGTAAATGCAGGGGATGATCTTCAAGTCTCAAGGGATGATGGCAGAGAAGCTCACTTGTATTTTCCTGGTGAAACCCTGTCCAGCCTGAGGTAATGATGGCTGTGTTCACAGCACAGTGATGGTGCCATTGTACCCCATGCTGCTGTGAAGAGGTCCTAGCCACAGATGGTCCATGTTATTTCTGGGAGTGATGGAGCTCTCTCACCCCTTGGCCACAGAGGGCACAGGGACACTGACCAGTCCATCTCTAAGGATGGATTTGTGCCAGGCAGTGTGAGGGTACAATGGGGTGTGACACAGAGAACAGGGAAGGAGTTACTACAATGCCATTTTGTGTCACCACTTTCAAACTGCCCTTCTCTCCTTTTCCTCTCTTGTGAAAACCATCATGTCCTCAGCCTTACTGGAGTTTCCAGTCTGGCTGGCTCCTCCAGCAGCCTTCCTGTGCACTCCCTCCAGAACTCTTCCCTATCAGCTTAAAGGGTGACAGGCTGTGAAGTATCCTCCCAAAATCCCCCTACCTTGAAGCTTTTAGGGCTGTACCAGGAATTTTCTGCTCCTGCCTGCCAGCAGCTCTCAGTTTGCCCCATCTGAATCAATGTCTGTGGGTTTGAAATAGGAATGTTCCTTCCTGGGTCCTTTGGAAAGTGTCTAGCAGGAGATGAGCCCTCCCCATGCCAAGCTGGTGACTGTGAGGTAGAAGAGTGGACTTGGGAGGAGTCATGGGGTGAAATCTCTGCTCTTTTATTGCTCCACTTGTCTGGCTTTGTTAGTTTTGTCCTGGCATGAAGAGTTTTGCTATATTAGGGCTGTTTTTCTTGGGTGGTGGCAGCAGCCTTGTATTTGTGGACTGTAAAACTCTCAGAACAAGGTCTGGTCTCTCAGAGGAGCAGCCCAGTTCCTGGCAGGGAGGCACAAACTGTCCCAAAGTATTTTTCAACACATGTTTTCTAGATCTGTCACCATAGGAAGAGACTGTTCTGTCAGTGGAGTTGCTGAGGAGAGAGGGCTTTGAATCTGCCAATAACTCCATCAAGTGTTTGCATCAGATTAACCTAAATAACCAAAAACATACATAAACAATAATAAACCAATTACTAAAAACATTCAAGTAGACGGAAACTTTATTTTCCTACACTTGCTTCCTTTCCTTTTCCTCTTCACCATCTTTCTATCCTTCAGAGATACCTAATTCAGGAGGAGGGAACAGAGTGGAAGAAATCAGTTCCACTCACTAAAAGCCTCAGGACAGTGCAGTTTTTTCTGTCTTTCTGTCTCAAATGCAAAGCTCAATTTTTTTTTCTGCCCTAAGCTCATGACTTTGTGAGCGTTTGTGGTTACAGTTTCTATTTCTACACTGGCAAGTTCTGACTGGGTTTTTTTTAGTTTGTTTTTTTTTTTTTTTTTTTAACTTGTGAAAAGAATTATGACAAGAATTATTACCTAAATAAATGGTAATAATTAAACTCTGACCTGTGGCATCTCCTTAAGACCCCTTCCTTGATTTGCGGACCACCGAGGACGGACTCAGAGCAGAAAAATGCGGCAGCCACAGGAAAAGAAGCATCGCCGGGAAGCTCCAGGGGCAGGAGGAGGCCGGGCCAGCGACGGAGACGCCAAATCCGAGCAGGGAGGAGCCAGGAGCGCTCGGCCGCGCTCGGGGCGCGGGGCAGGCAGCGGCTGCGGCTGCGATAAATGAGGAGGCACAGCCGGGACACAGTTCCAGCCCAGGGCACGGAGCTGCCCCTGCCGAGGGAGCTGCCTTCCCTGGCGGGCACCGCGGCAGCGAGGAGCGGGGGGAGCCGGGCGGCTCCGGGCCCGCAGCAGCGCTGATCCTGGGCACGGCTGCTGCCCCGGCCCCGCTGCTGCTGCTGCTGCTGCTGCTGGCGGCTCCCGCTGCAGCCATGGCATCCAATGGCACTTTCCTCGCCTGCAACAGTAAGTCTGGGCAAGTCTTCTTGTCTTTCAGCTCTCTTATCTTGTCCTAGAGCTTTATTTTCCCTCCTCTCTTCTCCTCCCTTCTCCACTTCCCCATTCTCTCGTTTGGATGTAATGGGGCATTTCAGCGCTGGTGCAGAGAGCGGTGGCGGAGTCACCATCCCTCGATGTGTTTAAAAAAAGACTGGATGTGGCACTTGGTGCCAGGATCTAGTTGAGGTGTTAGAACATGGGTTGGACTCGATGATCTTAAAGGTCTCTTCCAACCTAGAAATTCTGTGATTCTGTGATTTTTCTCTGGTAATCTGTGGTGTCTTGGCTGGGGAAGCATGTGCAAGTTCAGAAAAGTGGATCCAGATCTCCTCCCCTTTATGGGAAACTGAGAGCGGGATGGGTGCTCTGCTGGATAAACTCTGGTGGAGCCGGCAGAGCCTGGATAAACACCTGGGCTCGGGGGCTGTCCCCGAGCACAAAAGTACAAAATAAGTACAAAATAAGTGTGTTTCTAAAAAATTATTATCTAAAATATTATTGCAAAATTATTATTAAGTACAAAATAAGTAATGTTTCTAAAAAAAGAAGTTCTCTCTGCCCTTGCAACAAGTCAGATTTAGGAAGGTTCTGTTGGTGCCAAGCCTGGGAGGCTTGTCTGATCGGGTAATAAAATATCCCCCCTTATTCCCTCACCTGACTTTATGTATTGCTTTGCTACCACTTTATTGTATTTTACTTACTTTGAGGAGCAGAAACAGCTCAGGGTTGTGACAGCTACAGGTTGAACACCTGGGCTCAGGGGCTGTCCCCGAGTACAAAAGTACAAAATAAGTATGTTTTCTAAAAAACATTATTACAAAATTATTATTAAGTACAAAATAAGTAGTGTTTCTAAAAAAAGAAGTTCTCTCTGCCCTTGCAGCAAGTGAGATTTAGGAAGGTTCTGTTGGTGCCAAGCCTGGGTGGCTTGTCTGATCGGGTAATAAAATATCCCCCCTTATTCCCTCACCTGACTTTATGTATTGCTTTGTTACCACTTCATTGTATTTTACTTACTCTGAGGAGCAGAAACACCTCAGGGCTGTGACAGCTACAGGTTGAAATGGAATATTTTGATCCCCAAGAAATGGGAAAAGCCTCCAGTATTTCTTCTATTTCATTAAATGGGTGCTTTCTTACTACAGATAAGCTATAAACAAAAACAAACTAATAGAGCAATAAGTGATTACCCATGAACAAAAATCATTTTAGTGTTAGCAGCAGAAATGTGAGAAGATTCCCCCAGGCTGATGAAATCTTCACTCTGATTTTCCCAGATGGCAGAAATCTGACAGGAGGGTGAACCAGAGGTTAATGTTCTACTTTTTGTAGGTATCTCATTCATTATACAGCCACTGGGAAAAGAAAGCTGAGAAACACATCTGGAACTGTTAAAACATTTCCCATTTTGGCCTGTGGGTTATTTTTCAGTGAATATTATTTAGTCCTCTGGGTTTAGGAACCAAGAAGAATTCAGTGGCTGGTAATCTATTATTTTGTCTGAAGCAGAAAAACACACAAATGCTGAATGAGCCAAGAATTTTAAAAAGTATATACTGAAATTCCTTGACATATAACACACACACAAATGCCAGGGTCACTGCAAATGCCACACTACTTAGATAAGAGGGGTTGTTCACGTGTGGATTTCTTAGTGGGATCAGAGTTTGCTGTGTAGTTTGTCAGAAATTTCTGATACAGTGAGTTGTGGGTATGCTTTGTCCCTGGCTCTGTGTTGAAACTCAGCTTTCTTGAGGTTGAAACCTTTCTTTCAGGTTCTCTCCCCCCCCCCCCCAAAAAACCCCACATAAAACAACAGCTGTATTTTCCATGTCAGAATTAATGTGGGCTATTAATACTCTTTCTCTTGCCTCATGAAGTTGGTTTGTTTCTGAACTGGGAGCCCTTGTGCTCATAGATTGTAGAATAGCTGATTTGTACTATGCCTTATTCTTATACACTGACTTTTCACCCAAGACACTGTGTGCATTGTGAGAGGAATGCTCTCTGCCACAGTCCAGGGGGAGAATCAGCTTGTAAAATCCCACAAGACAGTCCATTTCCTTGTTTGCTCTGCCAGAAAGTCCTCAGGATTAACATCTATATTGAAATTTCCAAATGAATCATCTCCACCTGCCCTTGTGAGCACTGAGGAGGCTCCTTCTGCACTTCAAGCTAGGAGGTAACACAGCTTGGGATCAGCTGGGATCTGCTCTGGAGCACTTGGTGACTTTGATCTCCTTTCCTAGCAACAAAATGCTCCCAGCACACACCTTTGATCTTTGGTGCAGGCTGTGCTTGATCCACCACGTGGGAGTTTTGTAAGCCACAGCTCCCCGTAGTCCAGGGGAATTTGGGATACTGACACATCCCATTACATTGAACAACGTGTCCCTTTCTCAGACAGGACAAGTAAAATTCACTCTGGATCATTTTTTTTTGACACAAAAGCTGCTAAATTTTCCATCTGAGCTATGTATTTTAGTAAAACTAAATCCCACAGTTGGTTCTGAGATTGTTGCCGGTGTGTAAAGCCCCATCAGGCCCAAAAGTAGCTAAGACAGGGCCAGAGGATGCTTAAGGAAAAATAGATTTTAATGGGGAAATGAGAAAGAAAGAAGAGGGAAATGCAGTCACTTGGAAAAGTGCTGCAGGTAGCAGAGATGAAAGGATTCAGCAAACTACAGGGAAAAGCAAGAGAAGGAGATGTGTGGGGAAGAGATTGTTGGTGTAGGAATGGAAACTCAGCTGCCTGGATAGGTAATGGGAGCCAAAGTTATCAATATTTTGGGAACAAAGTAGAGTTTCCTGTACAGGGACATAAATTAAAAAGGTATTTTGGAAGGAAAGCTGCAGATAAACACTTGGTGATCACACAGGGTGGGATTCAGCTGGGTCAGCACCAGTATCCCTAAGAAATTTTTGGTTTATAGGGATCTAGGCAGGAGGATTGTATCCTACACAAACAATCTCTTCTCCTAGCCCCTTGTTGGCACTGTAGATAATTAAATCCTGCAGACTGACCCTCAGCCATGTGTCTCTGAGTGGGTGGAAGGGCTCAGTCCTCACCAGCCAAGCCACCAGACCAGAAGGCTGCAGACCTTGGTCAGACACAGAGGTTTCTTTTTTCCTTTTTGCAGGCAGAGAAGATTTTGACACAGTTTCTTCTAAACTGAAATACTTCCACCCCTTAAATGAGCCAGCCTAAACACTGTGTGTGGGGAAATTCTCACACCTCAAGCTTTCCCTCACATGGTACATTTTAAAGCCCTGTACCATGGTGCCTTTTAAAGCCCACACAACAAGTCTCAATGGCTGGTTTTGGCTAGAGTTAGAGAAATTCCAGATAAATCTCTTAGGGGGAAAAAAATTCCCTAGTTTTGCATAATTCAGTTGTGCAATTTAATTATTGCACAAATTTTGCCCTGCTGCAGAATGTTGAGAATGACCTGTGTTTTGTCTATGGAAGAAATTTCAGCTCCTGAAGAAGATGTGGAGGGAAAGCTTTTAAGTGGCCTTTAAAAAATGAGGTTGGGACCCACCTACAACTGACTTTGAGTTTATGAAGAGAACATCTTCATCTGCATGTTCCCAGAAACGTGACCTGGGAGTTGGGCAGCTGAGCTGCTTGAGTGCTCCTGGCTGCTGATCCTGGTCCTATCCATCAAGTTGATATCCTTCTTTTCAATTACTTTATTTCCACACAAGCTACTGGAAAAGCTGTAATTTATTGCAAGCCAGTATTTTTTTTTACACTTTCTTTGCAGCCAAATCTCTCTGTGCACTGTGACGAAGGGACCAGTGGAAGCAGCAAACCAAACCTTCAGTCTGGTTTTGGGTTTCCAGTTTTAGCTGGGTGTTTTGTTTTACCTGGATTTCATCAAGAGCTCAGGGCAGCAGCTTTTGATGGGTCACAGCCTGTTCCCTGCACTGATCCAAGCTCCCTGGGAGGGACCTGGACTGGCAGGAAGATGTATGAAGGTTTTCACAAATAAGGGTCATGATTTGTCTGTCTGTGAAATGTCTGAGCAGGCAGCCTGGCTTTGTTTACACCAAACAGGGCCAGGGCTCTGCACTGTTTAATTTCCAGCACATTCTCCAGCCTGGTTTTGATCCACAGCAAGCTGGCAGATGGCATGGCCTGGGTGATGGGATTGCAGCCCTTCCCAGTGGGCACTGTGGATATAACCACATTAATACTCTTTCTCTTGCCTCATAAAGTAGGTGTGTTTCTGAACTGGGAACCCTGTTTTGGGGAAAGATGGGCTGCATGGACTTGTCAGAGCTGGAGGAGGAACCATTCTCCTCCCAGAGACAAAATGAGACAGCCAAAGGGTACAAAGTGGGCTGAGAAATGCTGGGCAGTGCTGATCCCATCCCACAGCTCCTGGGCAGAGTGCAGGCAGGGGAAGGCAGTGATCTAGAGGACAGCGAGATTTGGGAGAACTCCTCCTGTATGAAATTTAAGGTTTAATGTATATGGTTTCTGTCCCAGCTCAGCAGGACCTCTCAGCACTCAAAGGGAGAGGGGCAGAAAAGCCAGCGTAAGGTTTGCTGCTGGAGAATCCCGTTCTCAGTGTGACCACAAGGTGGAACTTGGTACATACCACATGCTCTGCAGAGGCACCCGGTGGGAACCAGCAGCAGCATCCTTGCCCAGGGATGCATCTGGACTCAGCACTCACTCCCTGACCTCACTTCCCCACAGGAGGAAAGAGGGAAAGTGCTGGTGTAGAGGATCCACAGGCATTTTTTTGCTGGAGGTGAGAAGCTGTGCCAACAGCAAGGCTTGGTTCTCAGAGCATGTGAGGGGTCACTGGGGAGAAGAAGCTGAGAGCAGTGCGTGGTGTCCTGGAGGAGGAGGAGGAAAGAGGGTTCTGCAGGTGGAATATGGCAGGGCATGGATGAAGTGAGGAATGGATTCCAGAGGGAAGGACAGGGCAGGTGGGACCCTGCAGATGTGGAAGGCACCTGTCTGTCACATTCTTTAGTAAGAAGAATGGCATAGTGTAAAATAGACTGGTTTTTTTTCCTCTTGGTAACAAATACAGGGTGTTGCAGACATCTTTTGTGAAAATCCTTTCTTTAGGATTTTTCCTGCTGAAAAGCTGAGGCCTCAGAAACAAAATGTAAACAATGGTTATCTGCTGCTGTAGAATGCAACAGGTGCATCTGTGATTGGTCTCGTGTAGATGTTTAGATTTAGTGACCAGTCATAGCAGAGCTAGCGCTCTCTCTCTCTGTCCGAGCCAACTACATTTATTTTCATTCTTTTCTATTCTATTTTTAGCTAGCCTTCTGAGAGGAAACCTGTCCTTCTATTTCTTTTTAGTATAGTTATAATGTAATATATATATATCATAAAATAATAAATCAGCCTTCTGAAATATGGAGTCAAATCCTCATCTCTTCCCTCATCCTGAAAACCCCTGTGAACACGGTCACAACAGGGCAAGACACAACCTTTGGCCTCTTTAGGGGGAAAATCTCCCCTGAACATAACATTTATTATTTGATATGTAGTTCCCATAGGCATTACTAGTTCTAATTTGCATCCATGTGCATGATGTGATGGGGAAGTGGTGATGACATCACCAGCACAGGTATTTTTATTCTGCTCCTAAATTATCACAAGTCTGGGCAAATCAGCAGCTGAGTTTTGTCATGTCATTTTTGTCAATGTGCTCTAAAGAGACTGTGATCAGAATTAGGGTTGCATCACTTTTGGTGTTGCCTAAATATGATGGTGGTGAGAGAACAAGTGCAGCCCTAATAAAGAACTCAAAAGCCAACCTGCTTCTCCCAGTGTGAAGTGGTAATAGTGCTTCCTTAGCTCCCATGCTAAGGAAGGAAAGGATGTGATGGAGATTAATTAATTTTGGAAAATCATCTGAAGAGCAGCCTGTGGACTGTAGTGTTCTCACATAGCCCACTTCCTACCAGACACTGCAGCCACTCCATCTGCAAGTGCCTGTTTCCTGGATATTCACTTTCCTGGATATTCACACCACTCCAGCACTTTGCTAACTTTGGGACCATGTTCTGCCATCCTCATTCCCATTGATTTCCATTTGCTCTGTGAGTAATCCAGCTGGAATCAATAGAGGGATGAGCACAGCAAATCCTGGGTATGGGGACATGGATAACTTCACTCATGTGACCAGGGCCATTTATTTAATTGGGATTGGTCACATGGGTGAAATTGTACGACCCACTGAGGTGCAGTTACCTGCAGTGAATAAGGCTTGAAGAATTTTTCCACGAGCCATTTACAGGAATCACTTCCTCCCATGCAGGAGTGTGACAGCAGCATGGTGTAACATCAATACCCATGTCACCCTTGCCCATCAGGCTTCTTCTGTGAGTTGTGACATTGTCTTTAAATGACCTCAAGACCACAATAAATCCAGCTCGGTCATTTCCCAAAGCAGGGAATTTCTGTCCCTGTTTATCTCATCTTCATTTTAAAGTCACACTGATTTGAACTGCTTTACATCTCTGAAGCCTTCACAACAGCAGAACTTGCACATTGCTGTTCTGGAGAGGTGACTAACTCATTGCATTCTGACCCTGTGCTTAGTGTGTGAGCAGACTTCAAGGCTAAAATGCTCTCCAAGGGCAAGGAAAGCTCTGAGCAGAGCTGTCACTGGCACTGCAATTAGAAATTAATGAGAAAATGAAGCACAGGGGCTCTGTGTGTTCCCAGATCAATCCCTATGGGATGCTGGTTGCTGCTGGACAGGAGAGCTGGTGCATAGAAGCAAATTGTTTTGCTAAGGCAATTACAGGAGACTTCCCCACTCCTTTAATTAGATCAGTCCTCTCCAAAGTGCACAATGTGAAATATGGGAAGTGCTCAGAGACTGATAGCTAATAAATATCATCTAGCCATTACATCATGGTGCTCACCTACTTGCCAGGGCAAAACAAAGCTTCCAGCTCCCAGGGGAGTGCTATGGAGATTACAGCTCTGACATCCAGCCCCTGTCTGTGCAGGGGGCCCAGAAAGGCTGGAAGTGTTTCCCAAACACCCACTGACAATCTGGCTAACGTGTTCAGCAATGTCCCATCCAGAAATTGCCTTTATTCTTCTTTGCTGTCTGTGATCTGCAATGGCTGGGTGTAAATAATAGTTATTAGATGTTCTGCTGTTCAAGGCCATGCAATGGCTCTGTGTTGTCCCCTGAGAGTCTCTCACCTGTGGTGTATGGCAGTGATTAATGGCTCTGACCCTGTCCTTGTGCTGGTCAAACAACCCAGTGCTCGTGAGGGCTGGTAGGGCTTCCTTCAAACTGCTGAGAAAGAAGGGGAAAATGTCTGGATTGACAGACACCAGAAACAGAGATAATGTTTATAAAACCTGTATTGACTGTGATGATGGGCTGGTGATGGAGAGCCTTCATTTAGGTTGAAAACAGTGGCTAAACCAGTGTGGTTTGATATCAAGTTTATTGGATATGTGCTGATTCTGCAGTAAGGGACATTTACCCCCGTTTAACCCGTGTCCCTGCAGTACCTTCACCTTTACAGCAGCAGCTTGCAAAGGCAATGACAAAAAAAAAGACCAAAAATAAAAAGAAAAAAATCCAGTCTGTGACAACATGTGTGTGTACAGCTGCTGTTTTCCCCTTCAGAAAAGGTCATGGCTAGGGGAGAAATGGATTTTAGCCCCAGCCATTGCCAGGACAATGGGGAATGGCTGTCAGTTTCAGCAAAGGAAATTTATACTGGTCATAACATAGAAATTCTTCTGAAAACATCTGAGCTCTTGTATGGATATCTGAATTGGTTTTGGAGTCTCTGTCCCTAGAGATATCCAAACTCACCTGGACAAGGCTGCAAGCAATCAGATCTACCTTTGAAGGTGACTTCACTTTGAATGGGTGGTTGAACAAGAGAGCCCCAGAGGTTCATTCTAACCTGAATTATTCCGTGATTCTGTGTAATCAGTCACTTGAAAAATCCCTGAGGAGGCTTATTCTTATACCAGAGTGCAGGGTAAATCTGAATTACAATAATAAACCCAAAGCTATGCAGAAATGTGGGGTCAGTGACTCACCCAAGTCACACACAGGAAATCGGTGGCAGAGAAGGCGCTCTCCGCACTCTTAGGAAAACACCCTTCAGTTGGTGGAAAAGGAAGAGGATTAAAACTGAGTTTCCGAGCATCGTTTGGGTCCCGTGTGCCCTGGCTAGGAGGTGTTTTCGGCACCCGTTCAGTGCCGGTCAGCGGGAGCAGCTCCGCTCAGAAGGGAAAGGTGGAGCCAGGCTCGCCGCGGGCAGCACACGCTGACAAGCCCACGGCACTGATTAGGAGCCACAAACAATATCCGCGATTTCTCCACCCTCTGGAAAAGATGCGTAAAATCCCGCTGGTGGAAAACTTGTTCCTGATACCTGGGCAGCTGCCGGCAGGCTCCTCGGCTTGAGTTTGCATCCAGCGTGTGCAGCAGGAGGAGAGGCTCGCCGCGGTCCCACCCCCAGCCGGACTCTGCCCTGCCCTGCCCGCCTGCGCTGCCGCTGTCCCGCTGGCCGCTCCTCGGAGCCCCGTGTGACACCGCCGGAGCTCCTGGATGAGCAGGGACCCCTGCAGGGGTGGCACGGCCCCCCCAGCCCTCCCGACGGCCGCCGAGCCCCAGGCTGGATCATGCAGTGCATCTGCAGGCAGCCCAAGCGCACCGCGTCCCAGGAGAACATCCTGCTGGAGCAGAGCCGCAGAGTGGCCGCGCTGAATGGCATCAGGCTGGGTAAGGGACAGGGACAGGGACAGCGTGGGCACACCCGGCAGCCGCTTCCCTTCTCGTTTCCCTGCGCGGAGGCAGTGCTCCGCCCTAAATCCAGCGTTACTTTTAAATTCCCAAGGTTTCCTTTGTTTTCGTTTGCTTGTAACCACACGCCAGATGTGTGAACAGCTTCGTTGGAGGCATCAGAGAGTGTGGGCAAAGGCTCCGTTCCCAAATCTCTCGCTGGGTTTCTGCACTGCCTCTGATTGAGGGTGTTTGGGGAGGGCAGTGCCATTCTCCTGCCCGGTTTCAGCCCTCGTTGCTGTAAGAGCCCAGGAAAGCAGGCAGAGGCTGCCGATGAAAGAGGAAACCCGGGGAGTTTCATAACTTGTGTGCCTGGCTATGAACTCACTGCTGGTTCCTGCTCTCCGGAGGCACAGCCCGAGTGGATGCAAGTGGGACGTACAGGGTGGATGCAAGTGGGAAATAGCCATTTACTCACCCGAATTCATTAGATTTTACAAGAAGGGCTTTCTGCCCTTTAAACCAGCAAACCTGAGTTAAATCTGGTCTGTAAGCAGGCAGGAGGAGACTTGTTTTATAGCAACTGTAATTAAGTTCTATCAGATCAGCAGATTTGTGAGAACAGTGCAACGATACAGATTAACACTGCCATCCTAACGAGCTCCTCAGTGAGCTCCTAGCATGACAGGTACTGTTTTATTGGGCTTCCTGCTTGCTGTAAACCTGAGCTACATGAGCCAAAGGTTAACATTTCTGATATCTCAGTGGCTGAAGCTTCTTAGAGCAGTGTATCAACACGATGGTTATTGTGGTGCTGTGTGTGCTCAAGGCACTCCTGCCTTGGCCAAACATGATTTTCTCTCTGAACATCACTGTGTGCTGAATATTGTCTGTTCAGAAAGTGTGTGATTGATGTTTTGTAAGTAGGGGGGTCCTGACCCTTGAAAGGCACTCTGGAATTTTGCATGCTAAGTGTGTATTTGCTATTTTACAGAGGATGCTAAGCAAGACACAGTCTTGCCACATGCTTCAGGCAGGATTTGCATGTCTATTTCAGTGCAGAGATTGTGCTTCTCATGCTAAGTGTTGTTATATAGTTGGGAGTCAATATCCCTGTCCTGTTGCACAGTGTTTTTAACTTTTATATGATGCATGTGTACAATATGTATGAGTCTGATTTTCATTGCTGTGAGATGGAGCTCTGGACCACAAACCTCCTCAGCTTCAGGCTTTGAGCAGTCTGGTCTAGTGGAAGTGTCCCTGCCCATGGCAGGGGGATAGAATGGGTTGACCTGTAAGCTTCATTCCAACCCAAAATATTCCATGATTCTCCATAGGGTTGATAGGAAGAAATCTTCAGGTTTCTGCTGGGAAAAGGTGGTTTGTTTGGTTGTTTTTTTTTTACTGGAAAGCAGTTTAAATAACCAGCTGAGAGTAATGTCCCACTGACACATCAGGGTGTGTTTGTGGTATCAGCAGATCAGAGTGTCTTATGCTGCACTATGGCCCAACAAAAAGCAGGTAGGAACACAGAAGTTAAGTGACTCACCCAAGGAAAGAGTCTGTGCCAGTGCTTGCTTGGGCATAGGAGACAGAGCCTGAAGCACTGGGGAAGAAGAAGGGGAGTTTTACAGTGTTACACTGACTGGGCTGTGCTGGTGAACAGGATGAAGGGCTCTGAGCTCTAGCTTGTGTCTGGACTCTGTGGTTCAAGCCTGGAGGAGAGGAATCTGCCCTTGGCCACCAGCTGTGCCTATCCAGATTTGTGTTTATTACATTGGTGCAGCTCTTTGGGATGTCCTGGTAGCAGGACACGTTACAGATGCTGCACACAGGGTCTGTGGAACAAAACATGCCCTGGTTAAATGGAGTCCTCATTCCACACTTACAAACATCAGCATCCAAAGGATTTGATGGGTTTCCTGCCCTTCTTGTCATGCCACCCCAGGATGACGTGTCCTCCTCGTAGTCCTGTAATGACTGAGAGTGGTTGGGATCTGAAGAAAAAGAAGGAATTGAGCTGGGAGCAGGGATAGAAATGTGGGTGAATATGGAGAAGGGAGAAGTTGGTTTCCTCTCCAGGGATCTTAATGAGCTGCAGTCTGTGCACTTGGAGGACATTTGCCTTGGAGCAGAGCTCTAAGCCAGCTCAGGAGACCAAGAACCTGTGAAGCTGTTGTGGTGTGTGTCCTTCCTCCAGATGATCTGGCCTCTCATCAGCCCCTGGGAATGCTGTCCCAGGTCCCATAGCTGGCCTCACCTTGTCACCCTTCTGTGCTTTGCAGTATTCAGATTTTTTCCTTCTCTCCATTATTTTTTTCTGAGGTTTTCTGTGGGGGAATCATTAAAATTCCCCTCTTAGGAACCTCCATACCACTCATGAGCTGGGGAGCCAAGCAGTGCTGTAGCAGGGAAGACAATTAATGAGATGTCTGTTTTAACTTTGAGGAAAGAGAGAGGCCAGAGCCACCTTTGCAGGATCTGCAGCTTGTACTCTGATGCTTTCAAGTCTGGATGTTTCAGCCTGGCTCAGCTGTGGGCGTACTCCTTGAGCTCTGCAAAACCAATAAACAGTGTGAGCTGCTCACAAAGTGGACAATGGACACCCCTAATATTTATCTCTGATGTAAATCTCAGGCTTTGGCAATCTAAAGTGCTGTCTTTAGGCCAGTGTATCCCAGTTACAAACTCACAGTGCTGGTTTTTGCTGCTGCCACCATGACCCACGCTGGTGCTTTGCAGCACCTGGCATTTCAGTTTCCTGGATGGAATTTCAGGAGACTGGGAATTTGGCCACTTGGATCTCAGGGTTTTGTTTTCCAAGCAGGCCTGAAGTGATGCCTGGTAATTTCTTGTCTTGCCTTGTTTAAAAGCCAGTGATCAAAGCAGCTGTGTTTCCCAGAGAAGAACCAGCCCAATGTCACAGGGGACACTGCACTGAAAAAATGTTATTTGTGAGACTCCACATTATGTTTGTGTAATGAGGAATGTCTCTGGAGTTGAGTGTCAGGTGGCCAAGTGGCTCCCTGCACTGTCAAGGTGAGGTAAGAGAAGTTTCCTCTGAGCTGGGATGTGCATGGTCAGCTCTGCAGAGTGAAATGCTGCTTCTCCAGCTCTGAGCCAGCCTCTCATGCAGTGCCACAGAGCTGCAAGGTGCCTGTTACAGACAGCCCAGGATGTGTTTCTTGTGTTTCATACTCTCTCCCTTCTCAGCCTGCATGCTTCAGACCTGTAATTAATGGTTGGTTGGAGGGACAGATTCTCCAAGGTATTTAGGTATGTGGAAGTCATGCACTGCTGGGTCACTTAAAACCATGTAGAATGCCAAATTTGTTTTCAGAGTCTCAGTAGGTGCCTGTTTCCTCTCTAGATGTCTTAAATGCCTTCCTAAATCTAGGCTAAGTTGTGAAATCTGAAGTTCCCACAACCAGAAGGTTTGATTGTTATTACTTAACATTGCATTGGCCTCATAGTGTAAGAAAGACAAAGACCCTTTGGATGGTTGAGCAATGAGGAGATCCTGGCTGCTCCTTACTGCTGTCTTGGTGATTTGCTGCTGCCTGTCACCAAATCAAGCTTCATCTGATCTGCAGAATTCCCATGTGGATAGGAAGGCACTGCTTGCCAGAGGAGGATGAGAGATATCTTTGTGTATTCCTGTTTCCGCAAAGGAAATTTTGTTGCAGAAGAGATCTGAAATCACTTGAAAGTTCCTGACAGCATTCCAGTTACAAGTTATGAAATTTTCCTTTCTGTGCTTCTACTTCTCTGTTGTTGGTTTTGTTGTAGTTTTTTGGCATCCTAACAGTATTTTACCTTTGTAAAACACCTGAGAATTACAACACAAAGTATTCAGACTCAATCTGAGAAGCACACAAGGCTTCAGCGTCTTTTGTGATCATGAGGTGACCATGAACCCATGGAGGATTTCTGGGTCTCTGCTCTGCTCCCCAGACCTGGCTGCCCCTGTGGAAGGGAAAACTCTTTTGAGCATCATTTCTTGAGCTATCTCTTAAAACATTGCCACTTCTGTTTCTCCACAGGCCTCAAAGATGACAAGGACCTGAAGTTCCTCCTGAAAGGCAGCCAGCTGCTAAAAGTGAAGTCAAGCTCCTGGAGGAAGGAGCGGTTCTATAAGCTCCAGGAGGACTGCAAAACCATATGGCAGGAGTCAAAGAAGGTGCTGAGATCCCCAGAGTCGCAGATCTGTGAGTAAAGTTTGCTTTGTCAGAGGTGCCTGGGGTGAACCAGGACCATTATGTGGTGTGGAGGGAGGGTTTGGAGCATATGGAAACCCAGGGCACTGGGAATATTTCTCTGTCTGCTCTGGGGTGCCCTGACCCCCAGGGCAGCACTGATTTTGACCCTCACTCATGGAGAAAGTTTCCCAGACTTCAAGATAGACTGGAATCCACAAAAGTGTGAAATAGATTATAGAGAG
>JAWWMS010000120.1:4475180-4492662 GCA_035048045.1 Chlorospingus semifuscus | reverse complement strand
GCAGTGTCAGGGGTGGTTCTGTTGGAGCAAGGGGGATCTGTAGAGAAGGATGTATTCTTCCTCTGAAGATCCAGTGGCAGAAGAGGCAGCTGCTGTTCCTCTGGGGAATCCAGTGGAGAAGCCGTGCTGGAATCTCAAAAGCTCTGGATTATATCCGGGTAGGAATGCTTGGCTCCTCCCTCTGGGCTCACATCTCCCAATGGGATACTGTAGTTCTTATCAGCCATGCAGTGACATTCAATAGCTGTTATCAGCAGATGTCCCCTCCTGAGGAAGGTGTGACTGTGGTCACTCAGAGAGAGAGATAAGGCAAACTGCCCACTTGACAAAGGTAATCTGCCATACAGATGGTAATGGAAAACATCTTGCATTGCAATCTGCACCAAGGGGTTGTTCTGCACCCCGGGGTGGGTGTGGGGTGCTCCCAGCACAGCATCCTCTCCTCTCGGGAGCTTCATGACTCAAACTGGATTTTCTGGGAAGAATCAATCCAAGCCAGACCCTGGTTCAGGGCTCTGGAGTGTCCTTGGGAAATGCAGCCTCTCTTTATTTTGGTTTCCATGTCTAAAGAAGAGGAATATTAATATTACCAGGCTGAGACGGATGTGGGGTGAGGTCATTGCTCAGCACCTGCCAAGATTTTGAAAGTCAGAAAGTTCAACTTTCCATGAGACAAACAATACTCACTAACAGTTTACAGATATCTCCATCACTGGGAAGTACTTCAGTGCAGGGTAGCTCTGGCAAACACTGTTTCAGGGTTATGTTTACAGCCCCTAAGGCTGTTAATGCCCTTTTCTGGGGTCATTTTGAAAGGCCCAGTTTAAATGTTACAGCACTATATGCCTCAGCTGGTTTGGCTGATCCTGAGCTTTACTCTGATTAGCATTCAGATTGGGCATTTATTTGGAAGTTTTTCTGGAATTTGGAAGCATTGTTTCCTATGTGAGACATGGAAGGTTATTACTGGAGATCAAATTCTTACTTTGATCATTATTTTTCCTGTTGAAAAGTAGATATTTTTCTGGATGACCTTTCTTATTTGACAGTAAAACAAATTAGACAGACAGTTCCGTGATGCAAAAAGCAGGAATTTTTTTTTGGTGTTTAAAACTGCAGTGTGTCTCAACTGTCTAACATCATTTTAGAGACTGAAAGAAAATAGAAGTCTCAGTTCAAAATATCTGACATCACATTAAGATCATTCTCATAGCAGTTACTCCTGATCCAGATACACTAAAGTGATTAAAACCCAAGGTCTTATGAAATATTATCACAGTGCAGCACAGTAACAGACCCTGTGCATTTCATCAGGGGAAGAAAGACCCACAAACTTTGGTTGGATTCCACTCATAACAAATTCTTAGGAGATATTGGTAGAAATCCCTAAAAATATGCTGAAGGTGAGTTCAAAAATTATTATTGATCATTCTTTTGGAGTTCATTGCTCCACACTGAAAATTTAGCAAATCCATGACAATGACTTTACCAAGCTTCTCTTGGGAGCTCTTTTCATTCTTTCCTTTATCCCCTTTTAACCGTCTGGAGCAGAATGTACTTTGTGTCATAAAAGAGAAATCAAACTGTTTCTGGCTGTGGCCAGGAACTCCTACAGGGTAAAGAGAGCTGCTCCAGCCTTGGCCAGATGGTGAAAAGCTTCTCCCAGGTCACCATCAGTTGTATCCCAGCACATTTTCCTCCTGCCAAGGCTCCATTGTGCTCTGTGGGAGCAGGAGGTGAGCTGGTGGCAGCTGCTCAGGGTGATTTACAGCAGCTGGAGAGGTGGCTCAGAGCCTTTAAAGAGGATTTCCCCCCTGCCACGTGCAGCAGAAGGTGTTTAGGTGTTCAGGCTAGGCAGTGACCTGGGAAGGTTTCCTTACATCCCCCTGCAGCTGGATTCACACCTGCCTGCGCAAAGCTGACAAAAACAAGGACAACAAGATGAGCCTGAAGGAGCTCAAAGACTTCCTGAAAGAAGTGAACATTGAAGTGGATGACTACCATGCCAAGAAGATTTTCCAGGTAATGGGAGCAAGCAGAAAAAGGGTTTGCTCATTGGTGAGGTCAGGGTGTCCCACAGCTTTCAGCTTGGCTTGGAGACCTCACCTAAAGTGAACTCCTGGTCTCTTTTCTTGTACCAAGGAAGGGCTCTCAGGTTTTGGTGCTCAGTAATTTATTGCCCAGAATAATTGATTCCCACTGAGTTAGACCAGAACAATGCTTTTGATGAGGGTGTGTTAAGATCTTTATTCATAATCAATGCCTAATTTTGCCACGAAGCAGAAAATGTGATGCAAATGTGGATAAAGCCAGAAAAAGGGAAACAAAGTTGAAGTCCCAGGGGTTTCAGGAGTTTTGTGTGCCACAGCTGCATGTCATACCTAAGTTTGGCTGTATTTTTTTTGGTTACAATTGTGAACCCAGATCCTCACCTTCTCAGAGGAGAGGGCTGCAATATGTCAGGTATAAACAAACAAGCAAACAAACAAAAAAGTGCAAATTAAGAAAAAAAACCTTTCCAGATTCATGATAGATACACAACTTTGCACCCAAGCCTGGACTAGTCTGATTGATTTAATACTCCCAAGGCACATTTAATCTGGTCAGGGATGTACACTTCTAAATTCTCAAGATTCAGCTTGCTGGCTGAGCCTATCAGAAGATAAGAAAGGGATGAAAATTTCTCAGTTGTTAAGCTTTGGATTTCTCTCTAGAGAATCCATCCTGCTGAGGTGAGATAAAACATCTGGATAATTTCCAAACTTCCATCCTGTCTGAAGCAGGATTTGAATTAATGTGTGTGCAGTTTCAGAAATGTTTTTTTTTTTTCTGATCAGTGGTAAACACGTGGGTGGTTTTAGGCAGGAGTTCTCCTGCTCCTCCATGTGAGCAGGAAGCCTTCCCCCAAAGGAGGTCCAAATTTCCTTGTCTTTGCTTTTTAGACATCTCTCTACTCTTCAGGAATCAGGGGGAAGGTCATCAGCACATCTTAAAGAATTTCAGCTCACAAAATATTCTAGTTGTACTGCCTGCTCTGGCTGGTGGATCCCATTCCCATTCCCAGGAAGGTCCTGGAAGAGTGGAAATAAGGCTGGGAATCCCCTGCTTGAGCTGCATGTCTCCACTGGAAGGAGTTGCCAGCACTTCCTTTGCAGTCGGTGCAGGTGAAGCCAGTGGGGAGCAGAGTGTGAATCTCCTCACCCCAAAGGATACATCTCACATATAGGAGATGAAAAATTCCCACATCTTCACACATCAACAACCTGAAAAAAGCAAAAACACCCTTTTTTTTTTTTTAAATTTTCCTTTTTTTTATTTTAGAGGCACAGTCTTCTCTTATTTAATGAACCTCTTCTGCTGTCCCAATAGTTACAAGGGAGCTCCAGGAGAGGAAACTTGATGAAATTAATCCTTTTTGCTTAAAGACTCCAAGTAATTGCTAAACCTTGATTCAGCCCGTGGAAATGCAGGGAGTTAGTTGAAGTACCATCATTAAGCAAGTAATTTTAAAGTTTCCTGTATAGCCCCTGGAAAGAGAGGCTCTTTGGAGGTTAATTCAGATCTCCTGAGGGCTGATTTGCCTCCAGGAAGGGTCTGTCCTGCTCTTAAAGCAATTATATTTTCAGTTTGCATCCTGCCTCAGCCCAGATGGACTAGGGCATTACAGCCTATTAAAGGGTGATCTTTTCTGTCTCACAGAGTTGTTCTTCATTTAGTCACAGGAAGGAAGGGTGAGCAGGGGCTCAGGTGGGGGCTGCAGGGCATGTTCTCACATTATTTTTGCCTTTCCTCACATGACTCTGTGTCCACATCCAGGTTTGGGACACTGGAGTAGAACATATTGCAATGCAGCCAGAAATGATGCAAAGCTCCTGCCATTGCTCACTTCATTTTAACCTGAATGTTCATTCTGATGCATCAGAAAGGTGGTTTTGCTGCCAGGCCAAGGGTCATGCAGGACTCACGGCTTGTGATGCATACATGGGAGGTAAAACATACTATTTTGGGTTGAGATTCTCTAATGTGGACCTCATGTGGCCAAAACAGAAGGAAACCACTTTTATAGTGAGCATCTGATCTGTCCTGGAGTTTGGCTCTGGTGCCATTGCCCTGTTTTCATCACAGCCTTTAATGGCAACTAATGAATAAACTTCCCCAGGCACACCACTTAAAATGCCAATTTTCTAGGAGGAATATCTTGTCATTTTCCCTGTCGTGTCTTAAAGAAAAGGACATTTGTAATTCACAACATCCCTGCTGTCTCCACCAGCTGCTTTCCCTCTTTATATTCCTTTTGCAGTTGCTAAGCATCATGTTCAGCTCAGCTTGAGGGATCTGCCAGAGCCACGGAGCAGGATCACAGACATGGAAGGCAGTGAGAAAAAGGCAATTCTTGAACTCTCAAACCTATTTTGGAGGTGTTTGTAGTACTGAGCATGTCACAGGTTGTCCCATCCCTGTGAGGAACACGTAGCTTCTACCCAGCAGGTTCTGAAGTCAGGACAAGTTGAACTCTGTTTTTCTGTCACTTCAATTTGTGAAATGCTAGGCATCATGATAATGTTCTTTGGCTTTATATGTGCTCCTTAAACAAATAGTGAAAGATTTGCAGGGGATGAAAGTCCCTCCTTATCATCTTGGGACACTGCCAAAGCCACTGTGGCCCTTGCTGAGATCACTGGCAGGGCTAGGCTGAGATTAGTGTGATTAGTGGTTAAACTAAGGCAGGCATTTTCTTCATAAAAGCCAGGAAAATAGCTCTGTCACAGGGGATCAAAGATGGAAAGCAATTTAATTCCTCTGGTTTGACAAGCTGAAGAATTCTGCTAGGAACAAACAACAAAATTAATATCGGGATTTGCCACAGGAAAAAAAAAAAAAAGCTGTTTCTGATGAAAAATTGAACCTGGGAGTATTTAAAATAAACTAGAACAACTTGTTATTGGAAAAGCTGTGTCCTTGATGGAGACATTAACATGTCTATCTCAAGCTCCCCATCTTTCATGGTCAATCAAGTCCTTGGCTGTGGTGCTCTGTCACAGATGGTATCTACTGGAAAAGTTCAAACCCCAGAGGAAGATGGAGAACCTGAATTACAGTTCCTTGTGAGAAGATTGTATCTGATTTGAAATCTGTGGGGATTTTGTTACCTGGCAGCTTTTGGATGAGAATGGAAAATTTCCATGGATAGGTGGATTTTTTGATACCTAAACATGTACATGTTTAGCAGTTGTGAGGGTTTTAAGTTGTTTTTGATGCCATCTTTGCAAACAGCCCTACTGTGAGTCTTGACAGCCTCTTGAGGTCTGAGCCACTAAGGTCAAAGGAAGGGTTCTTTTCACTTAACTTCCTGGATTTTTGGCTATACTCTCTATTATTATTGAATAGAATTAATTGTTTCCCTTTGTTCCCCCTGAGATTAAGATTCTTTTGACCCTTGATTTGTGCTTGGATTATTTTGAGCTGTCCTGACTGAAGGCCACCAAATGATGGAACTCGAGGCTGGTGCTTTTGAGTTCACTCACAATGTATAAATACTAATAACTGTAATTTTTGTGACTATTGGCCTTGTCAATGAGAACCATTGTCATTGACCACGTGCTGGCCAGTAACTCTCTGCAATTATTTTGTGTTCTGCGTTGTGTAGCCCTGGTGCAGATTACGGCTGGCCTATGCCAGAAGGAAAGAAGGTTTTCACTCCTTCTCCCCTCTACGTTTACAGCACTGTGACAAGTCCAAAACAGAGGCTCTGGAGGATGATGAGATAGAGGAATTTTACAAGATACTGACAGAGAGGAAGGAAATAGACAGCATCTTCCAAGTGTACTCGGACCCAGAGGGGTTCATGTCCTGCCAGAACCTGGTGAGGTTTCTCTATGAGGTGCAGCAGGAAGAAGATGCTGTTGTTGCTGCCCCTGCCTTAATTCAGAGATATGAGCCCAATGAAAGAGGTAAGTTGAAAACCCTGGCTGGTTTGCCTCAAAATCTTGCTTTTTTTGATGAACTATGAATTGCATTGCTGTTGCTTTTTTCCCTGCAGTCGTGTGCATTATTTTCTCCCCACAGCTGCTTCTAAAAAACCACTCTCCTAGGGGGGCATTAACATATTTATTTATTAAAATTAAATTGAAGAGAGGGATTTCCCAGCCTCTCCTCTGCTCTCCTCTCCTAGCATCTCTATGAGGGGAGGGCAGAGGAGAGGCTGGGAAATCTCTCTCTTCAATTTTATTTTGGGTGCACTGAACAGCAGGAGAGGGATTGATACAGATTTGACTAGAGGATGATAAAAACCCTGAGGGAAAGACTCAGATGGGTTATTCAGGTGCCCAGACCTCCTGTGGCTTTTCAAGGCTGAGAATGGAGCAATATTTGTGTTCTCCAGGAGCTGGGGTGGAGGCAGATGTCCTTGATGGTGGGCACCTGTAAAGCCATCTGCAGATGGGATCTCTGAGGAGAGGCCAAGGAGGTGACAGCTGTTTAGGAGGCAGACACTGAGCTGTCTGTCTGCTCAGATTGTGGGTGAATCATCAGTCTGGAGCACCTTGGAGGATGGGTTCCAAGAGCCAGCTCAGAATCTTGGGCTGGTTTTCCACTATCCTGCTATTCCTTCAGGAGAGGGACAATGCTTTGCAACTGTCAGGCTTTAGGATTAGGCTGAGATCTAGTTCAGTCCCTCAAAATTGGGAGTAATTTTGTAATTCCTCTTTGCAAATCATGTATTTTATTGGATAATCTAGGCAGGATTTATCTGGCTGTGTTTAGACATCTGACAGCTTCTCTGGGTTGCTGCAAAGTAACCTTGAAATGCTCAAGCAGAGATTTTCATGCTGTAAATCTCTGGAGACAGATGAGGTAAGGTCTGTCTTTGACACTTCTAAGATGTTATCAAGGACAAGTAAAGTGTAATAAAAAGCCACGTAAGTCTCATAAAAAGCTGTGCTTGGGAAGGGCTTTAAAAGCATTTTCAGGCAGCTGAAGGTGTCATCCTTGTCTGGAGAACATCATGTCTTTGCCTTTACTGAATTCCTGGGGAGCACATTCTGCCTCTGGGATCTCCTGGAGAGCACAGGCACCGTGGTGAAGGTGGCAGCACGACCTGGTGGCATCTCATTTTCACTGTGGGGTGTTCTGTCTGTTTGTCTGACAGCCAAGAGGGGCAATGCCATGACCAAGGATGGCTTCCTGATGTACCTGCTGTCAGATGAGGGGAACATCTTCAACCCCTCCCACAGGAAAGTTTACCAGGACATGACCCAACCTCTCAGCCACTACCTGGTGTCATCCTCACACAACACCTATCTCATGGAAGACCAGATCACAGGGCCAAGCAGCACTGAGGCCTATATCAGGTAAAGAGAGTGGGTGTTTGTGTGTGTTTGGGAGTTAATCTCTTTCTTTCAGAAGACATGAGTCTGTGCTGATGGATGCAAGGGATCAAGAAAACTCCCACCAGACCAGGTAATATGGGCTGGCCCATGTTTCCAGGGTGAGCTGTTTCCAAACCAGTTCCCTGTCACAGCTCTGTGACCTGAGTCTCATCTGGTGTCCACCTGAGTGTAGGATGTATAATTACTACATTTGGAAGCAGTATGAAATATCTGCAGTCACTGGAGGCTGGATTACAGCCCTCTGGCCTGGTGTTCTTTAAGCATGATGCTGAGGGGGTGTTGCATTCCCCAAAATATGGCGCAAGAGAGTGCAAGGAGCTTACAAGATGGAAAGATTCCTCCTGGGATAGGGCTGCAGGTCTGGGAGAAGCCAAAATGATGCATAGTGCCATGGTGCTTATGCTCTGTGCTGCCTTTTGGGAGAGGCCCATGGGGACAGGGACTGTCCCCACAACCATGCTGGGGTTTATTTTGGAGAGTCCTAGTTGGAGCAATCAAAAAAAAAAAAGAAAAAGAGGTGGGATGTGAGCAGGGTGAGTGATCAGCAGAACTTACACCTGGTGCCTTTTTATCATCTCAGATATTCCCACAGGACCCCTACACTGAGCTCTAGGTGTTGCCTATGTCTGCCTTTAACAGCATCTGATGTCTCATGGCCAGAGGGGTGCAGTGACCTTTAGTAATTTGCACACCCACAATACATTACTCTTGTTTTTATCAGGTGGGGCAGTGTTTCCTCATGAGCCAGTCAATGGCTGTATTTCTGCCTTTGTTTATGACTTATCTCATTCTCAGGAGCAACGACTGACTGGAGTCACAAGGTCAGAAGTGTTGAGAGTGAAATCTGGCACAGGTTACTTCTCAGTAGCTCTTTGAATTCATCTTACACAGTCTTAAAATTATAAATGTATGTTTGGGTTGTACAAAAAAAAAATCCCATTATTCTGGAACAGGTTTCCCAGAGATGCTGTGGATGCTCCATCCCTGGAAGTGTTCAGGCCAGGCTGGGCAGGGCTCTGTCCCTTCCCATGGCAGGGGGTTGGAACTGGATGATCTTTAAGGTCCCTTCCAACCCAAACCAGTCTGTGATTCTATTGCAACGAGTTAGAGGAATTGTGTGATCTGAAAAGTTTAGGGAATTACTGTAAAAGAGGCAAGATCACTTCCTAGATAGATGTGAGGGAATCTATATTTGAAAATAAATTGAAATGGAAGCATGGCTATGTAGAGGTAGGAATTTCACATGGAAATTCAGTCTGTAGAATTGGTTTAGGAAATTGGCCCTCAGCAGTCTCCTCAGCTGTGGGAGTTCCCAAAACTCCCTCCCTGCCTTTCTCCCAGCTCTGAGGATTCATCCCTCATGTCAAATCCAATCTAGATGAAGAAATCACATCACCTAAACTTTGAGACCTGGCTTCTAAGGCTGACTGTCATTCTTCCACTGCAGCCTCTCTTGATTTTCTCTTCTCTTCACCATCTTTGGGGAAAGGCTTGGGGCACAGTCATCAGTGTCATCTGACACTCACTATGTCCTATTCTTTGGATAATTCTGCCCTGAACTTTCACTACCTTATTTCTCAGATCCTTCTGTGCTTTCCTTGCTCAGCCTTGAGCTCTCCTTGCTGACACCGATTCCACCTGATCCCATCCTTTATCTGCTTTCCTGCTTTTCCAAGCTCCTTTCTTCTCCCTTGCTCCTGAACTTCCCTCCATTGTTCCCAGGCAGTGCCTGTGCCTGATGTAGCCTCACCTGGAGATGGAGCAGAAGGTGTGGAACCCAACCAGTCCCTTCTTTGTTTCCAGAGCCCTGACCAAAGGCTGTCGCTGTGTGGAGCTGGATTGCTGGGACGGCCCCAACTCAGAGCCCGTCATTTATCACGGCTACACCCTCACCTCCAAGATCCTCTTCAGTGATGTCATTAAGGCCATCAAGAACTATGCATTCCAAGTAAGGATGAGGGACTTTTTCTCATGTTGCACAGCCCAGGATTGGCAGTAGAGCTCTTCCCCCTCAGCAGAGAGCAGAAGCAATGACAGCTTCACCTCATGGGGACAAGATGTTGTCCTTCTGTCTGAGCATCCATGCTCTGCTTCCTGCAGAAATCCATCTGTAGGGGTTGTTGGACAGGGAGGGCACCATCAGAGGATGAGTTTGAGCCTGTGCCAGCACAGCTGCATCCTGGACCATCCTGTGCATTTTCACTACAATGAAAATGATGCTCATAATCTTGAGCTTACCTTGTTGGAAATGCCAGCAAGCCCATGATTTGTGTGGCTTTGATGTCTCAGGGTCTTTTTCTTGTTTAGAGGAACCCATGTGCATGTTTTGGATGTGAAGGACTGCTTTTATTCTGCTTTAAAAGGGATGAAAAGGGCTGGAGTCTTGTATGGCAGCAGGCTTCAGAAACTCTTAGGTCTGTCCAGGCTCACTGGACTCTGCTGTTTTCCTTCAGTGCACTGGGGAGCTGGTGCCAAGTTTTGTTTGGGGCCATAAAGGAGTGACAGTGACAATAATGACAATGCCTTCAGCACACAAAATGACCTGGGGGGCACAGGGAACCAGATGAGATTCAGGAATGGAGGAAGGACTGATATCACTTAAGGGTTTGAGCACACCCTGTGATTTCAAACCCCCTTCCCAGTCCCTCCTGTGAAGGTGAGTAGGAAGGTGCTCTGGCCCACAGTGCAAGTGGAGAATGGAGGCACAGAGTCTGTGAGAGGCAATCCTGACCCATCCTGGTGCCATCTCCATTGGACCATCATCTCTGGAAGGCATCAGCACAGATCTGAGTAACTACTTTAACGAATTCCATTTTTAACAAATCCTTGCTTTAGGAGAATATCAGACCCTCCTGTTGACACACTCATCCCAGAGACAGCAGCACTGGGGTTCATACCTGTTGCTGTAGACTGGTGAAAGCACAGGGTTCACTGATGGTGTGTGTTGCTCTCTTGCTGTTCCAGACCTCCCCATACCCTGTCATCATCTCCCTGGAGAACCACTGCAGCGTGGAGCAGCAGAAGGTCATGGCCCAGCACATGACCACCATCCTGCAGGACATGCTCTTGGTCGCCCCAGTCGATGGAAACAAGTCCCAGTTCCCCTCCCCAGAGGTAAGCAAGGCCACTCCAGCACCTTCTGCCTTCTGAGGGTTGGGCAAGAGGGGAAGTTTTTCTTCCTGCTGGGTGCAAAGCTCAAAACTCAAGGGGAAAACCACTGCAAGGAGCCTGAAGGTGTATTAAAAACAAATTGTCCTGCCATTGAGAGTGTCCTGAGGGAGCCACTGGGAATGGCCTGGGTTGGTGGGGATGGAGATGTCCATGGAGGAAAAAGGGAAGGAGGAGGCTGCCTAGAGATGCTCCTTTTATTCCCAGGAATAAAATATTCCCTGCAGCTGACAGGCTGGGAGCTGAGCCCTGGCCTTGCAAGAGGAAAGAGATACACAGCACTCAACAGTGGTTCACCAGTATAAATCATTAGAAATCATTAGCTGACAGAAAAAAACTGGAAATGGAATCTTGATATGGAAAATATGTCTCCGAAACAGGAGCCAAAAGGAAACATTAATCTATTTCCACCCATGTGGTTTGTGCTCTTTCTGTCTTTCTGTCTTTCTTTCTGTCTTTTTCTTTCTTCCTGCCTTTCTGTCTTTCATTCTGTTTTCCTTAGCACTTTGCAGGAACAGACTCCTGTAGGGTTAGCTGTAGGTTAGTTCTCTTTAAATTGCATTTCTTTGCTCATTCTCCAAAACTTGGATGAACATGCCTAGTCAGAGCTGGAAGGAGTTTGTGGGTGAGATAAAGCTGGCAGTCAGCAGGGGAGAAAGGAGAGGAAAACAATCCACCCAGAATATCTTCTATATTATTTCTCCTTCTTCCTTTATCTCCTTTCTCCTTCTGACTTTCCCCTTTTCTTTAGGAGTGTCATGCCTCGTTTGATACAACGCCTGGCACAGAGGGAAGCTGCTCTGGGCTGGTCCCTAAGCACCAGGGCAATAAATTAGGATGAATTGTAATTTTTATTGCTGCTGCTTCAGCAGGACCTTGGCTCTGTCACAGACAAGGTGCCTCCATGGGAGAAGTGACTCTGCCAGGGTGAGGACACTCCCAGCACAGAGATCAATCTTTGCAGGCTCTCACTGAGTTGGAAAAATACATCTTGAGTGTCCCCTCCTGACTTGCTATTTATCCTGGTGCAGGATCAGGAAAAGTGCTGATGGCTTTTCAGCTGATGGCACTGATAGGGTGAGAGAAAGGAGAAACACCAAGCGAAGCAGTGTGTGATTTGTGAGTGGAAGGGGATGACCCCAGCTTCCCAAAGATGTTTTTTTCCGTGCCTGTGCTCATCTAACCTGATTGTGATTGCCAAAAAGACACTTGGCCCCAGCTGAACACAGTGCCCAGATCCACCCTAGGGAATGGATTTGGGCTGATCTGCTCCATTGCAGGGATTGATCCATTTAGTTTAAACACAGAAAAATTGCCAATGTTGCAACAACACCTATCCTTTTCCTTCTGGTACTTTTCCTCTGCCTTCATACTGTGTGAAGTAGGGCAGTGCAAAGGGCTGAAATGCTGATTATTTGGGGGTGTAAAATACATTGAAACTGAAACATGAGGGAAAAACAAACAAATCAACAAACAAACCAGGCACCTCTTGGCTTTTCCCTCCCTTGTTGACAGGAGGAAACCGGGCACAACAAGGGTATTTTTTTATATCAGGAAAAGGGTGGGATCTGCCACTGGGCAAAGGGCTGGAGGCTGTAAACACAAACAGTCGAAGGATTGCTGCCGATTGTGTCAGCAGGGCAAGGTTAGTAATTAAAGGAAGATTGACACCGTTTGGATTGGTGCTAACGATTCACACCACAGCCCGGGGCAGGAATCTGATTTATTCAGCTCCATTCAGGAGCAGCGTTGGGCTACACAGATTATCTAAATACCTCCCCCAAGCTGCTGTCTTGGGTCCCAATAGTGAATTATGTGAAAAACCACATACAGGCAGCACCAGGGTTGTAAGGAGGAGCTGCTGGTGGGTTCTTGTCCTTCTGTCCCAGCCCTGCCAGGCCCCCTTGGCCCTGTCCCTCCATCCCAGCTAGAAATGCTGCAAAGTCACAGTCTTAAAATGAGACTAAAACTGCTCCCAGTGTTGGAACTATTCAGTGTATCCAGGTGTCTGAAACCCCTACAGTTTTTTGTCCCTGGAATTCCTTGTTTATGAGGACAGTGGCTTTGGGCATTACCCACACATTTTGTGTCACTGTGGCTTCAGGTCCATCTGCACATCTCTGTTTCTCCAGAGATATACAGATGGACCTGAAGCCCAACTTGTGTCAGTCTTGTCTGCAGTGCATCTTCTTGCCTGAAGTTCTTGAGCTGAATTTCTTTCAATCTTCCAAACCCTCCTTCAGTAATGTGTTTTTTCCCCTTTTCCTGGAGTCTCTCTTCATCCTCTGGTGCCCCTCACTGCTGGTGCAACACCTCAGTTTGCAGCTGAAGGACATGCACAGATGGAGATGTGACACCAATGAGTGCATCTGATCTGCACATCTCCTCAGGAATGTGAACATGTTATTCCTCACAGCTTCCAGAAGTCTGCAGAGGTAGATATCCTTGTGAGGAAAATTAATTCACAAACACCAGAGGTTTATGTCCAAAAAGGAGACAGAGGAGTCCTTTTACTTTATTTGAATAAAGGAAGAGGCCATGGGGCATTCCCCTGGGGTCTCTCAAATTTTTGGAGAAGCCAGCCTCCCTTTTTATCCCAATTTCCCAGCTACATTTCCCTTCTCTCTTTCCCCATGGCTGAGGTACTTGAGAGGTCCATCCAAAACACCTGATACCAGAGATTCTCCTCTAATGTACAACCCTTCCTTTTAACTTTTAATTCTTACGGAATTTGGGGATTTTTCTTCTCCATTGTTTCTTTCATCTCTCAATGTCTAATTTCATTTATCAGCAAACCTAAAGTTTACTTGTAAAAGCAAATATCTTTTTCCATTCGTCAATCAGTGGAATCCTTCCCATTGTTTTTTTTTTAATCTCCTAGTGCTAGTTCTACCTACCACAGCTTGTTTGTAAAGACAAATCCATGATTCCTCTCATCCTCATCCTGAGGGTGGGATGTCAGGAGGCAGTGCTGACCCTGGGTATCCATGTACCTGAGCACTTCACTTAGGGCTCCTTTGGAGAAACAGAGGAGTTGGAGGTGTGGTCCACTTCTTCCTCCTCAGTGTTTGTCCAAACAGAGGAGGAATCACACCCTGGGAGTGTTTGGTTTTCTCTGTTGACTCTGAAGGAGGTGTTGAAGCCACAGAAAGTTTGTTGAGATGGATCACTTTACAAATCCTCCATTCCCACTGAGATGAAAACTGGAGCTCAGACCTTGCTGTGGCTCTCAGGTGGCTCCTAGGGGCAGGAAGCTTTCAGGTGGGATAAACGTGTGCATGCAGATCTTTTAAAATCCTCTGCTCATTACAGCTCTGCTGCTTCTGATAAAGTCAGTGCTTTCCTTTAAGATGGTTTCCATATCCCAATGTTGTCAGAACCATTTCACCTGCAGAGCTGAGCTTGTTCAGTGTGCAGTGGAAGAGATGGGAGAGCAGATGAGCTCCACTTCAGAGGGACTAAGGAATGCCATTTATAGGGCAAGAGCTGCATCTCCTCCAGCAGCCACTCCACTGTGTGTTCTCAGTGCAGTCCAATGTCCTTGTAGCCTTTCCTGAAGTTGTACTCCACCTTGGGCTCCCCACAGACAGCTGGAATGGCTTTATGGTCCACTTGGAGAACATTTATTGGGTATTTCAGCCATTGCTTCCTCCTAAGACAAGGGATCTGCTCAGCAGAGCTGAACTGATGAGCTGAGTGTATTCTGCCTCAGGCTAGAAATACTTAATATCACATGAAGGGGAACCAGGAGAGATGGAGCAAGGGCACGTGTGTATTTGTGACTGTGTATATCAGCTTATTTAAAACCTCAGTAAAGAAGAAAAACTCTCGAGGTTTAGGACTTTGCTTCCTCTGCAGGGGAGATTCACTGCAATGCTACTACAGGATAGCACCTTTTGCAGGAAATGGGGATGAAAATGCCTCTCTTTGGGGTGAGACTCACCCTTTTTTCTGACAAATAAGCAAATGGATCTCCTCTGAGTTAGGTGGCACATGGCCTGCTCTCCCTTGTAGGCATAGGAGCAGGTCCTGTGCCCATGGAGAACACCATACCCAAGGTTTCCCAGAGGAGCCAGAGGCTGGATAGGATAAACAGCAGCACTGAGAACCTGCTGCTGGCAGCCCTGGAATGGGTTGTGGTGAGGAGACACAGTGGAGGCTGTGTTGCTGTGCCTTCCCTTGTGTAGGGTTGGTCTGTGCCAGGAATTGCACCTCCCACTTGTGTGCAGGCTGAATGGGAGTGATGCCTTGAGAAGGCTGGCCTAGAACAGAGCCTACACAGAGCTAAAGAGTAAATTATGTATTTATTAAAAGGCCTCAATGGATCCACCTTGGGCAGCACAAGAGCCCAGCCCACAGTGAACCAAAATGGTCCCAAAATGCACGAGCGCTCCTGGGGTCTCTCACTTTGATCAGTTCTGCTCCATTTGCATCTTGCAGTTCATTGTCCAATTCCAGCTCCAGCCCATGCAGTCCCATCCTTCTTGTTTTTCTCTCTCCAGCCCACGTTGTTTGTGCTCCTGGGCCTAAGATTTGGATCATTTGTCCTTGGTGCCCAGCTGGAGCAGGAATTGTTTTGTCTCCCTGCTCTGTGCAGAGAGCTCACCAAGATTTAATATGAAGCTCAGAACTACACACTAAAGAGTCTGAAAATCAGAAAATCTGAAAAACAGAAAATCGAAATCACAATGGCACAACTGAATGTCTGCTGCAGTGTCAGGAGCAGGCCAAGCTCTAAACCCCAATCCCTGCTGTGTTTTTCCAGCATGCACATCGATGCCTACTGCAACACGGAGGCCACCACGTCTCTGATCAGGCAGCACATCCCTGCAGCCAGCCTGATCCAGCAGAACGATGAGCAGCTCGTGTACACCCTCCCTCTCAAGGACATGGACAAGTTTGCAGGTATTTGTGGGGTTTTGTGTTGCAGGGATCAGGGACTGCCACAGGGGGTGTTTGTTAAGCGTGGCTTTAAGCTGATGTTCTTGATAAAATGTCAGTTGTGGTTTGATAAAATGTTCTTGATAAAATGTCAGTTGAGGTTTTATATTTATTGTTATTTGGTGGGGAGTCAGGGAGGGTTTTCTCAGGTGAGGGAGGGTTTTGTCACCTCTTCCAGTGAGGATTATGAGTGCTCAACAGCAAGGGCATCCCCTGGTCCTTCAGAATCACCATCCTCTTGCAGAGGGTCCAAAGAGCAGGGCTGGCCTGCAGAAGGAAGCAGGAAAGCCCCAAACCCTACAAAAATCCTGCAAAAACCCTACAAACTCTTGTGAACTGCTAAGACTGCCTTGAAATTCCATAGAGAGAAGGAGCAGAGGGGAGGATTTCACTAGATGGCAGCAATTATCTGAGCAGTCCTGGCCAGGGCTCCTTGTTCTCCTCCCAGAAATAAATGGAATAAATCCTGTGTGGGAAGCCAAGGGAGCATCAATATTGATGGGAACACACAGCTGATATTCCATAAAGGTTTTTTTTTCCCTGTTGCATTGGGGTTAATGATTTATGAGCTTTGCAAAAAGGCTGAGATTGAATCAATTCCCCCAAACTATTTCAGGGCGAGCTGAGGTTGGGAACACACATTGTCAGCTGGGACAGAAGAAACTGTGGAGGGTTGAGGAGTATTGTCAAATACCCAAGTGCTCCTCCCATTTTGTACATTTGAATTTCCCTTCAGCCTTACCTTGGCTCTGAAGCTCCTTTTTTTTAAAGTCCTAATTCATAGGATTGACAAAAACCCAGTAACATTTTTCACCCCAAGGTGCTGTGAAGTTTTCCCACTCTGAACCTCACATTGGTCTTCAAGCTCTGTGCCCTGTCCAGCATCTCCTGCCTGCTTAACCTGGCCTTAAACACCTGGGAATTCTTTTTAATATATTAAAAAAATGTGTATTTTTATAGATATAAAGTGACTCAGTGGTTTTATGTGTAAGATCCTTTGTGCCTGGGCAGGGATTTAGGTAGGATGAGCTGTCCTGGGTATGGTTTTTCCAGGAGAGCTCACCTTGAACCTGCCCTGAGGAAACTTTGAGCCCAGCAGCTTCAGGATGCTGAGCCAGTTTTTAGAAGCAGCACAACTTCAGCAAAACCACATTTCCTGACCACAGAGCCTGAAATTTCACGCTCAAAGGAGCCTGTCCCACCTTGGTTCTCAAACCACAACTTTCTGGTTTATTGGCTGCTCCCACATTCCTGATGTTCTCAGCATTCAGGAGGTTTAGGGGGGTGTGTGATGTGCCTGAAGAGCTCCTGGCGGGTGCTGGAGCAGAGTTTCAGAGCTGCCTCTGTCCCTAGGTTTGTTCTCTGACCTGGACACCCATTCCCACCTGGGGGTCATCACCTATGGCGTGTCCATGACCACGCTGGAGGACGTTTACCTGAAGCTGGAGGTGGAGGCAGAGATTGACCAAGCAGGTGGGAAGGAGCAGGGCTGTGCCCTCAGCTTTGCTTTGCTCTCAGTTCCTGTGGGACTGGCACTGCCAGAAGGAGGGAACAAGGAGAACATCCCTCACAGGGTGCTGCTCCAGCATCTGGGCATCCTTTGGTGCTCACAACGTTCCAGGCTGTTGAAATACTCAAATACAATATTCAATATTCAATACTGTATATTCAGTATTCAAATACAATATTCAATATTGTATATTGAATATTTTATATTCAATATTCAATTGGAAGCAGGAAAGCCCCAAATCCTACAAAAATCCTACAAAAACCTTACAAAAACCCAACAAACTCTTGTCAACTGCAAAGAGCATCGTGTGACTGCCTTGAAATTCCAATTATTCAATATTCAGTTACAAAATACTACTTAAACTCATGAAGAAGAAGGTAAAGAAGGACTAGCTTCTACTTTAAAACTTTCATTTTGTTTTATATATATTACTATATTTATATATATATTATATATATTATATATATTACTATAT
>JAWWMS010000120.1:4441209-4452430 GCA_035048045.1 Chlorospingus semifuscus | reverse complement strand
ATTTTAGCCCATGGAAACAATCACCAACTTTGTGTGAGGAGTTACAAGCCACAAGGGTTTGAGTAGAATGATAGTGAATTTATCACACGGTGAAAATGTAGAATTTTGGGGGTTTTAGAAGGGGGGTGAAAGAGGCAAGATGGAGGGATCTGGGCATGTCCTGTCCTTCTTCTTGGCCTCCATCTTCTGCTGTGATGGTGACACTTCTGGATTGGTTTAGAGTAGAGACAGACTGTCTAACACAGGTGATAGGTATTGGAAAATTATTGTAAATAAAGTGCACGTAGGTTTTAGTATAAAAAACTAACACCACCCCAAGGGTGGTCAGTGTGCCACAACCCAACCTGCTGGACAGACCTCAGCAGGTCAGAGAAAGAATGTATTAGATAAGAGAAAATAAACAACCTTGAAAACCACAGCTGAGGAATCTTGACTTCTTTGGTCACAGGGCTGGGAAAAAAGACTCTTTAATACCTGAGGAGCCATTTCAACAACACAAAACCCAAGAGCAGGTTACCTCGTAGATGACCAGCCTGCCCTTGAAGATGGCCAGGAAGTGCCTGGGCTCCTTGCCCATGGTCACCCGCACCTGCACGGCCTCGTCCCCGTATTTCCTGTCCAGCTCGATGGCATTGAGGGCACAGGCAGTGATCTCATCCACGGAGGCGTGGCGGCCCTGGGGGACAGGGGGGTGACACACACAGTGGGATGAGAGCAGGGGTACAAACCTACAAACCTCTTCACAATTCAACACCTGCCAGTCCCAAAGTGTGTAATACCATGAGATCAGAGCTAAAACTTCCAGATATTTAAATTTCACTTCCAGATATTTAAATTTCACAAGGGGGTGACACACACAGCGTGATGAGAGCAAGGGTACAAACCTCTTCACAATTCAACACCTGCCAGTCCCAAAGTGTGTAATACCATGAGATCAGAGTTAAAACTTCCAGATATTTAAATTTCACTGGCATTCTGGTTTTGCAGACTTCAGAGTCCCATTTTGAAGCATCTCTCTGCATGAAGATATACTTTAAAAAGGAAAGCAGAGATATCCATATAACCACACAACTCTAGGAACTGACTCCAAACTTTGACCTCAGCACTGTAAGCCCCACCATTCTTCACTCTTTCTGTCTGATTTTGCTGGTGCTCAGCCTGGTGCCAGTTTGGGATCAGTGTCCATACTACCTACAAAGGACAGCTTGGGATATTTGAAATTGATGAACAAAGTGTATCTGAGTTCTTCTGGATGCTTGGATTGGAATTTCTGTGTGTGATTGCTTCCTTCAGCTTTAGGCTTGTACAGCAGGCACAGCACAGTGCCCTCTGCTCTGCTTTGACCTACCTGCCACATGTAGATGATGTAGTGGGGTCTGCCTGACCTCAGGTAGGTGTACAGGACCAGGTAGCAATCACCCCCATAGAACTGCCCATACATCTTGGGATTCACTGGCTGCATTTCCAAGTCCTCAATCCTCCACACCTAGGGAACAAAAAACATCTTGGTGAACAGCTGTGGAGTCCAAGTGAGGACAGAGCACAACTTTTTGGCTACCACTGAGCTTCAGGTGTTCCCTCAGGTCCCACAACTGGACGGAAGAGATCAGTGCCTGCCCCTCGTGAGGAAGGTCTGAAGTGCCATGAGGTCCACCCTCAGCCTCTCCCAAGCTGAACAAACCACGAAATGCTTGGAAAGAGGCTGATCTCTGCACCCTCTGCCAGCCAAAGGAGCTGTCTCACCTCGATCTCCCCGGAGGCATCATCGACCATCCTCTGCTCAGCCGCGAGCTCAGGCCTGGCGTGGAGCTGGGTGGTGTCAAACTTCACCTGCTCCACCTTGGCTGCGTCAAACAAAACAAAAACAGGAACAAAAACAGAATAAAAACAAGAATCCAGTGGCTGCACCACGCAAACCCTTCCCACAACCCTCACCCACAACCACTGTACAGCAACTAAGACCCAGTCCAGGTTTGCAAAAAGCCACTCCTGCCCCCAGTAAACCAATGCTGATTCTGGAATATGCAAGAGCAAACCCACTTCAGTGTTGACCTGTGACAGGCTGGAATTGGCCACACAGCATGTTCCAGTGACAGCTAGCTGGTAAAAATATTACTAGTCTCCTGACTGAAAGATCTTAATTTTTTTCCAAATCCATAAATATTTTCCTCCTTTTAAAATGCCGATTTCAGAAATAAAATGCCTACATTTCTCCAGCTCATGCCAAAGAAAGAGAGCATTTACAGACAGCACAGAGAGAAACAGAGATGGAGAGAAAAGAGAGAACTTGCAAGGGAAAGAGATTTGTGGCTCTCAGGCTGTTATTGATGGAGATGTTCAGCATCTCTGTCACCTTCCCATCATTCATCAACAAGTTCTCTCTCTTTGGAATTGTTTAGTCTTTGGGGTTAATGCATTGTAATATTCCCTTCAGCAGTGTGATAAATACACCATTTACACCCTGGGTAAACTCAGAATCATTCCACTGACGTCAGGAGGGGACTGGATGGATGCCAGTGTAAATGAAAGCAGAGCTCCTTATCAGGCTCAGCATTAGCCCTTCATAAAGGAAATCTGGGAGATCTGGAAGTGAGAGATTTTGCATACAATTCTTCAGAGAGGAGTGACTCTCTGACAACTTTTATATTCAAAGTGGCAATTTGGTTCATATAAGAAAATTCAGCAGAGCTGAATGCCCTTCAGTTCATGAATCCTTTCCATCAACTGAAGAAGATGGAAAATAAAAGGCACCAGGAGAGTGTACATTAGATTTTTGAGATCCTGAAGGCAGGAGACAGTTGATGTGAATGATGTTCCCTCAGCTATTGCTTAGCACAGGTAGGAAAGACAAACCCAGGACCAACATGCTCACCAATTTTGCCTGTAGTGTAGACCTTGCCCAGCCCTTGTGTTTCATTCTTTTCTGTCCACCTCTGGAAGAGCTGTTTGAACATGGCTGACTCTGCTCCATCATTGATCACCTCCACGTTGGTGGATGAAGGATAGCCTTTGGCTTGGATAAAACCCTGGTGGGGTTCACAAAGGTCATTAGTGAGCTTCTTGCTTTTTACAGACAAGAGAAGAGGGGGTGTGGACCTGAACCAGCTTGAAGAGTGTCCCTCACTGAACACAGGGTGGGATTCAGTCCAAGATTTGCATTTGCACTAATCAGAAGTAACTGAAGACTCTTGCTGTAGTATGATGTTTACTTCTGTCTTTAGGGGACTGAACCCTACTCCTATCTCTTTTCTGCAAATTTTTTGTCCCTCTCTAAGCCAGGAAAACTGTTCTGCCTGGTAGAGAGCATGGGAGTGAAGGGGTGGAGGCAGCTCATCACACCCAGAGCATGAAGTCTGTTCTGAAGGGACTAAATTCTCACTAATCTTTTTTCTTCTTTTTTCTATTTCTTTCCCTAAACCCATATTATTTCTTTGTAATAGTGCTACCATCAAGTTAAAAGACTATTTCAACAGAGGTGCTTGATACAATATGAGTGGGAAGGAAATGTTCCGTGTTCAGCCACAATGCCAAAATCCTCGTTCAGTTTTGGGAACTGCTCCTGTGTTTATCTCAGAAGGCTCCAGGATGACCCGAGGTGCAGTGCTGGCAGCTGTGGGAAGGAGCCTGATTGTGGCTTTCTGAGCATCCAACTTGTGCTGTAAAAGCTGCAGCCACACACTGCCCTCAGGGAAAAGCAGAGCAGATGGTTCTCCCGTCCCTCCCACCTGCCACACTGAAAGACAGACATATCTTTTGTTCTACATGTGTAGCTCAGGGCCAGAATTTGCAGAGATGATTGCCTACTGAAATGAGTCTGAGTCAAGCTCTTGAAAGGAGCACAGAGGACAGTGAGATGAGTTTTAAGGCATTTTTAAGCTTTTCTTCTCTGAGACAATAGATGCAATCCTATTGAGGCTGGAGTCCCCAGGTAGGACCTTACTGAAGGTGGACCCACTGAAGTTCAGTATGTCCTAGTTAGATCTCATGGAAGATGAAGCCATTTATGGTCTTCCCATAAGTAAATGTCTAAATAAAAGCCGTGTTCCCTCATAGTCTTCACTTCAACATGCTAACTTGTAAAAAAATACCAAATTCCTTACTTGCTCAGGCTCCCTTGAGGCTAATTTTTTTCTGAGAGGAAGAGCTGAAGAATGCTCTGACAGAAAATAAAACATGGATGTCAGAGCCCCTTTATTATCTGTTTATGCACCTTTTTTGGTCAAATTCTTGACCCTACTGATCCTCTCTGACTCCACCATCCCTTGAACCAACAGTTCCCAGAAGTTCACTATCTACCATGCAGAAAAATATTTTCTTTTATCGTGATTTTCTTTTACCATTTTTTTCTTAGTTTTAGTGGCAGGTCTTAGTCCTAGCACAATTTGATGACTAACAATTTTGTATTTATGTCATCATGCTTCCCCTGGACACTCAATTTCTCTGTTATTATACAGGCCAGCTCCCCAAGAGCTACACTTAATTGTAATTAGTGGTGAGATCTAGATCAGCACGTATCAACCGCCCACGACATCGTTTGCACTCTATTACAACTCACCACAGCTCGAGTGAATGCTGCTTTTTTCTCTTCTGGGCTGGAGGCTTTTCCTCTCCAGACATAAATTTTGAAGCCACCTTGGTCTAAAATGTAGCAGTCCTGAGGTTAAACCAAAAAAACAGGAAACAGAAAAAAAAAAAGTGAAAAACTCTGTGCAGGAAAAGCTCATCATTTGTAGCCCAATCAGATGGATCCTTGTTGAAGATTTAAGTTAGATGCATATCCAGCTCATTTCTGAGCCTTGCAGAGCTCTAACCCTGGTGCAGCCATTATCAGAGGTGACAGAGAATTAATTTCTTGGTTTAGAAATGGAGTACAACTATTAATTAATTAATTTCCATGGTTTATAAATGCAGTACAACTACCACCAACCCCACTGGGCAGGGTTCACAGGTGTGGGCACACCTGACCCAGGCTGCTGATTTATAATTTTAACTAGCTGAAGTATGTATTTTTCTTAGGCATTGCTCAAAACTGTCTATTACCCCCTCACAGGAGGTGCTCTCAAACCAAAACACCACCAGCTCTAAAAGGGGCCAGGAGAAGTATATGCTGAAATATCTACCCTAGCCTGTTGCTGCCTGCATTTATGCCCAAATGTGCTACTAAAGGAGCAGGAAAAGTCCAAGTTAGACATCTTCTGCATGAATATTCTGCATGAATATTTTGTCCTCACTGAGATCCCTGATCTGGAGCTCAGTGTTGCATTGCTGTGAATGCAGCAGGATCCTGAACCCAAAGGGGAGGAGGGGTGTGCTGAGCCCATCCCCATGCAGACAGCTGGTGCTCCAAACACACTGTGGGACCAAAGGCTGCTCCTTTTTCAAACTGAACTATGAAAGAAGAACAAGGGCTTCACGTGTCTGCAAAGGGAGGCTGAGATTTTAACAGGGCTGACATCAGGATGAAAAGGAGAGTGGGAGCCTTGCGGCACAGTGCTATGCTGAAATAGGCTGGTCTGCACTGCAGAGAATTAAGGATGAGCAATTCTCTGCCAAATTTCAGTCAGAGAAAAAACCTCTGTTTTCTGAAAAACTCTGCACAGAGGGTCTGTCAGGAAATCTCTTTCCAGGATGGGTCACTGAGACCAGCCACTTGCTATGGCAGGAAAACAAATCTCCCTGGTTTCGTGAGCAGAGTATTTATTTGCTCTGGAGTCAGCAGAGGGAAGGCTATCCTTGAACATCAGGTATTAAGAAGCCTTCATTCCATCTGGAATTTATTCCTGGTATGCAGCTCTCCCTCACTGTGATTGCCAAGCTAATATAATCCTTGGCTGGGAGCATCAATTTGCCATCTCTTCTTGGAACAGCTTCAGCACACCACCTACCTCCGGCTGCTGAGACTGTAGCAGGGCTAAGCCGTCCTAACCGAACAGCAGGGCTAAGCTCTCCTAGTGATGGAAGGCCTGATAATTTTCAGGAAACAGGTGCTCAGCTGAAAACAAAGTGAGCCACAGCCTCCTTTTCTGGCTGCAAAGGCCACTCTGGCTTTGTCTCACCTCGTGCTGGAGCAGATCCTGCGTCAGGGGCCGGGTGGCGATCTCCTGCACCACCAGGTCATTGTCCTTCTCATAGACACTGCAAGACAGAGCCACCGAGCTGAGTTAGACCCCACAGAGCCCCTGTGACAAGGGACAGGGTTTGGAGCACAGGACTCACTGGTAGAGCCTGACGTTGGCTTTCTGCAGCTCGTCGGCTTTGGTGTCGGGGACGGCGTCGCGGAGCTCCCCGCGCCTCTCGCCCAGCACCATCCTCATGATCTGCATCAGGTCTGGCGAGTCCCTCTCGTTGTCAATGATGCCAATCTGAGCACGGCCGCCCCTCTCGCTGTCCCTGATGCTCCGAGCCAGAGCAAGACCCTGCACAAGGATCCACAGGGGTAAGTCCTGACACACACCCCACACCCAGCGAGCCCCAAGCAGTGACTGAGAACCAACAGCCCCAGCCAGGTTACCACAGCTCCCTGAAGCTCCTAGTGCCTTCCAAATTTAGCTATTAAAGAAGCAGATATGTTTGTAATGCCTGATTATTAACTAACTCGTAGGAAAATATTGCTAATTGTAGTTGCTGCTGATGCTGCTCCCGCAGGGCACATGGGAGGAGGCATGTGGGACCCACAACAGGCACTGCCTGCATGTGACTGTGCTCCAGCAGGTCCAGTGGTCCCCTGGGATGGTCTGGGGGACAGATGAACACATGCTGAGGCCAATGAGGCAGGATGCTGCAGAGCTGCAGGACCCCGGCCGCCCCACGGTGGCATTTTACATTTAAATGTTTCAAATGTTCAAAAAACGTGGATGTCTTCTGTGAAAAAAGCAGCATGAAATGTCAAGCAGCTAATTAGGCTGAAATCTCCATCTTCAATTGATTTTTTTTTTTTTGTTCCCATGACTCTTACTGCAATAGTTTTGAAAGACTCCTCTCTTTATCTCCTGTCTCCTCAGACATAGGGGATGATCTGCTTGAGGCCCAAGATGAACCCAGCAGGCACAAACCTGTTCCCCCTCATGTGTTGATGATTGCTTTGTGCCTTCTTCAGCACCCACAGGATCTCCACTGTGCCCCAAAAATGGCATTCCCTGGGGAGATTCCCCCTCTTCCAGTTCATCAGGGGACACCACACACAGAGCAGACCCATCTGCCTTTTAATATTACAATGACCACAAGCTTGGCCACCAGCTTTGCTGATGACCTATTGCTGTATCTTGCTTTATTAGATCTCTGTATCTGGGTTCCTGTATCAGTAAAATAAGGGTAATGATCCCTTTGCAAAGTGCATTAAGAGCTATAGGTCTGACCTATCAGCACCTGGGTTATGTATTCCTGCTTGTCTCATACTGACCAAGCCAGAATTCCCTGATGCTGTAAACAAAAAATTAAAATTAATCTACCCTGGGGTGGTTACAGCAGCTAAACCTACTGGAGTTGCTGACTTTCTAATCCTTGCCATGCAAACAACATCCAGAGGGAGCTGGATGACTTTCTAGGGCTGGAACTAGTGATGTGCCCTTGGCTGCCTGTGAAATGCAACCTGAGGCCAGGTCTGAACTGGAGCAAAGCAATTCCATGGGCCTCTAAAACCAGCAGATAGGCAAATAGAAAATTTATGATTATTTGGTCCTATCTATGTTGTTGGCGAGGAGATTTTCACTGTGAAAACACTGTGAGTTTTTTCTTTATTTTTTTTTCCCTGGGCATCAAAAAAATGCCACCTTAAGCCAAGTGTCTTTTGCCTGTACTCACCCTGGATTTCTCAGCAATGCTGCAGCTGGGTCCATTCCACTGGATCAGCACTTTACCAAGGTCCAGCAAGAACACATCTCCCTTGTTGAAACTGTCCCAGGAGAGCGCTACCTGTCACAGGGAAATGAGAGAGTTTGGCAAAGTGGGGAGGACGAGGAGAGCTGCAGGTGACAAGTCCCAGCCATGGCAAACCTGTCCCTGGGGATGTAAGAACAGGTTTGCAGTGACTCCTCATTCTGCCGGCACTCAGCTCCTCGCTGAGCACAGTGCTAACACCAAACCCTCAAGTGAGGACTTGAAAACTGTCCTGAAGTAGAAGCTCTTGAGCAGAAATGAGATACCCACCAATAAATCTGCTCAAAAATGAGTGTAGGAGGAGAGGGAATGAGAAACGATCCATAAGAAGAGCAGGGTCTTCTTCTCACCTCTGTGGCTGACACGTGCTTCTTGCCCTTGACGTGAAGGAGACGCTTGATGTTGTACATGTTGGTCTCCACGTGCTTAAATCCTGAAGCCACTCCTCCCTTCTTGTAGCTGTTGTGCAGCAGAGAATAAAGATTTAGACCTGGTTAGAAAGTACCTTCCCCTCTATCCTCTGAGAACACCCCAAGATTTTGGTGGCAACTAAAAAATCTATAGGAAAAATAACCTCAAAATCCTAAAATTGCAGTGGCAAATGCTGTGTTGCCTCACTGCTGCTCATGGTCCTTATCAAGGTGTCTGTCTGCCTCTTATGGGTGTTGTGTTGCTGCTGTGCACACAATTATACAATCATAAAATCATTTAGGTTGGAAAAGACTTTCAAGATCATTGATTCCAAGCATTAAACATCCTGGGAGAAGATGAACAGGCAGGTCAGGGATGGCAATGGAATTGTAACACAACCAAACTGAAAATCCTACTGATCATGGCAGTGGCATCCCAAAATTGAAATATTCCATAAGCATTTAATTAAAATATGAAACAGACTTGGCAGAAAACAAACTTCCTGCTAAAATTTTGTTTTCTTCAAAATAGCTGTTTTATTAAAAGCAGCTTAGACAGGAAACTGTGGCCAGAAGCAGAACAAAACTGTAAACACTCACAGCACACTGTGTTTCTCTCCGATTTTACCTCCCAATTTTTTTCTTCCCCTGAACACGCGGTTTGCAGTAGTCACTCTCAGCACTGTTATCACCTCATGGCACAATGCCATCCCCTCTCCTGTGCCAACTTTGCACAATCGTGAGAGGGCACAACCCCCCACAGAAGTCCCACAGCCCTTTTAATGGTTTTTGGTGATGTCTAATCCACTCTTAGATATCCTAGACCATTTTAGAAAACAGATCCATTGTCCACACTACAGTAATAACTGACACAATGCAATCGCCACTTAGGTGAAAAAAGAGGACAATTGTTGATTGTAGTTTTTGCCATGGGTAAAAACTACAATCAACAATTGAGTAATAGATGTATTTTAGGTGGAAGGGTACTGGCTATTGTCAGTGGAAACTTTCCACTATTTTAGGTGGAAAGGTACTGGCTAATGTGGTCAGAAATGTGACTCACAGCACTCTAGACTTGTTTGGCCCAGCTTAAGATACCCACAGAAGGATGCTGTGGTGATGAGTCCACCTGCCAAGATGTGGAAAGAGCTTCCTTTAATTTCTCATTCTGCCTCAGACTTCCTCACTGACCATGGGGATGTGGTTTAGACCCAGATGAATTCTAATCCATGCTGATTTCAGAGGCAGACAGGTTTCCAAACAGACTGGTTTTGAGGGTCTGATTTTCAGTCCTTCATTGTCCCCTACTCATCTTCAAGATGAGGCTAAAAGCACTTTTCTCTCTCAGAAAAGTTCTGAGGAGATTCATGAGAGGTTGTTGAGATGCACAAGACAGAGATATCCAGCCAGACTGGGATGGAGGATACTGACCCAGCATCATCTGAGTTTCCTTCAGCTGTTTGAAACCAAAGCACTCAGGCTGTTTATTGCCAGTGAAGATCTTCCTTGGAGGACAGTAACTGGAGTCCTTCCAAAAACCCCAGAGTGAGCAAAGACCCTGGGATTGGATTCAACATATCGACATATCATATATTCAACAGTATCTTTTAGATAACAAAAGTTCAGTCACTTTTTCCTTCCACTTCAGGAATATTACACCCACTATAAGCCAAATCAGCACTTCACTGCAAGGCGGATATTAGTCTGAAGTGCTCTGAATGGGCACTTGAAAGTCTGTGGAGGAGAGGAACGGAGACCCTGAGGTGAACAAAAGGGAGGTTAGGATTAATTTACTGCAAAAATCTGGGAAAATGACCAGTGGAACAGAATGCCACAGCTCCAGACTGAATAAGTAATTCCTTCAAAATGGGAATTCTTTGTTCTGAATTTTAACCAGCATCAGTGCTGACCCAGGGAGGTCATTCTGTCCCTCTACTTGGCATTGGTGAGGTCACACCTCGAGTGCTGTGCCCAGCTCTGGCCCCTCAGCTTGGGAAGGACCTTGGGACACTGAGCACATCCAGAGGGGACAGCGAGGCTGGAGAGGGGCTGGGAAAGCAAACCCTGTGAGGAACCCCTGAGGCAGCTGGGGGTGCTCAGCCTGGAGAAAAGGAGACTCAGGGGTTGTCAGAACCCAGGACATTCCCCTGACTGCCCTGGAGGACTCGTGACCCTGGCAGGGGGCTCACAGACCTTGGCACAGAGTCAACACCTGTGCCTTTGATTTTAACCCATGGAAATAATTACCAACTTTGTGCGAACAGTTACAAGCCACAAGGGTTTGAATAGAATTATAGTTAATTTGGCACAGGGTGAAAAAGTAGAATTTTGGGGTTTTAGAATGGGGGTTCAGGAGGCAAGATGCAGGAATCTGGGTGTGTCCTGTCCTTCTTCTTCTTGCCTCCATCTTCTGCTGTGATGGTGACACTTCTGGATTGGTTTGGGATAGAGACAGACTGTCTAACATAGGTGATAGGTATTGGAAAATTATTGTAAATAAAGTACATGTAGTTTTTAGTAGAAAAAGATAACACCACCCCAAGGGTGGTCAGTGTGCCACAACCTGACCACCTGGACAGACCTCAGCAGGTCAGAAAGACAATGTATTAGATAAGAAAAAATAAATAGCCTTGAGAATGAGAGCCAAGAAATCCTCTCTTCTTCTTCGGTCTCGGGGCTGGGAAAAAGAGACTTTCTAAACCTCGGGGTCATCTCGACACCAGAGACCTCATCAAGGGGTGCCCTCATCACTCCCTACAGCTCCTGAAAGGTGCCTGTGCTCAGCTGGGGCTGGGCTCTTTCTGCAGCAGCACTGACACAACCAGGGCACACAGCCTCAAGCTGCACCAAGGGAAATACAGGTTGGATATCAGGAAAAAGTTTTTCACAGAAAGAGTGATAAAGTTCTGGAATGGCTGCCCGGGGAGGTGGTGGAG
>JAWWMS010000120.1:4420032-4432939 GCA_035048045.1 Chlorospingus semifuscus | reverse complement strand
TGGCTGCCCTGCTGAGCAGATCTCGGCTGGGCAGAAAGAAAATTTTATAGATAAGAATTAATAAACAACTTCAAGACTGAAAAGTGAAGAGTCCAGACTCGTGCTTCAGCCACACGGGCTGAAACAGAGACATCCTGCACATCTCGAGGCAGCAATGATCAACAGCAACCCGAGAGGGGACCATGTACACCTCCAGAGCCATCTCAGAGCCACCCTGTACAGGGGGGACAAGGGACCAGACACAGCCTGGGGGCAGCCCGGCCGAAAGGAGCCCCAGCGCTGGCCGGGTGCCACCATCCCTCCCTTTGGTGTCCCCGCCCGTCCCCAGGGCAGCCGCGGCTCTCGATTCATGGCACAAAGGCGACCTTGAGCAGCTCCATGCCCTTTCCCCGAATAGCTCCGAGCCCGCAGGGTCCCGCTGACCCCAGCGCCGCCGGCCGGGGCTGCGCACACTGAGCCCATTGACGGGGCAGAAAGGGGCCCTTGTTCCCTGCAGACACAACCGCAGGGCCCCGAGCAGCTGCGGCGATGCGGGGCCACCCGGGCCACCAGCGGCCCCGGGCCATGAGCAGCCCGGTGGCTCCAGTGGGAGCCCCCCGTGTCCCCAAGGCTGCAGCTGCACAGAGCCTGGGCAATGTCATCCCATCCCAGTGAAGGCAGGTCACCCCATGGGTTTGGTTTTTTTTTTTTTTTCCCCTTTTTTTGGCCCTGTTTAAACCTGCTCTGGCCTGAACACCCAGCAGAGCACTGGCAGCTGCACCTGTGGCCCACTAGGCCAGGCCTGGCCTGCGACATTTCCAGCACTGAGGGACTGACCAGAGACAGAGTGAGCTGAGCTGCAACCCGGGGAGGGACTTTCTCAGTTTGTCATCTCTTTTGGAGCAGCAAGGGGTTTTATTGTTTAATATTGTTTAGGTTTTTTTCCACTTTTCTCCAAGGAGGTAGCTTCTCCCAGGCCAGTCGGGGGGAGGGGCCGATTGAATCTGCTTTCCTAGAGGAGCCCCTGTGGGGGTTCTCTCCCAAATTTGCCCTGAACCAGCACAAAAGGTCAAATGCTGCTCTTGACTGACGGCAGAGAACCTGGAAACTGAACATCAGTGGCTAGCCCTTGACTGGATGCTACAGCCAGGGGCACCTGGAGCCTCCAGAGCTAAAATCAAAGCTTTTCCTGCCACAACCCAGGCAGCAAAGCTGGTGGGTGAAGGTGGATGGGTTCCCCTTACACCCACTGGCCTTTGTGCACTGCCAAAATTGTCACTATAGGACACAAAACAACACAAGTGCACACACCACTGCTCTCAAGGTGAAGAAAACTCTAACATTTATAGTTTTCCAAAAGTGACAGTGGATATGAAGGTGAAAGTGCCACCTCTCCAATGACACTGGAAAAACCAACAGTCCATCAAATTTTTCTTCCTCTATAAAAGAATGTAAAACAACAAGTTATTTATATAAAGTGTGTGAGACAGTTTGCTACAAGAATGTAAACATCAGAAGGGTTAGAAAATCTTAAAAAATCGGGGGGACACAAAACCACAGCAGCACTCCTGCTTGCTAAATCCAGCCCTCATTCCCTCTCCAAGCAGCACAGCACGAAGAAAAGCTTCACCTTCAGGAAGGACTACATGACTAATTGAGTGTCAAGGTCACTCCCAAGGCTGGTTAATGATTAATGGCTGGGGCGGCAGTGCCACCATCCCTGGGTCAGCTCGGTCCATGATGGAACCCAGACCCTGCAGGACATTGCTCCAGGCAGTCTTGGGCTGTTTGGGTGGGGAGGAAAAAGCCAGGACTCAGAAAGGGGACAGGGGAGCATTTCCAGCTCCTGAAGCACATTCTGAATCCCGGCTGCTTTGGCTGGCCTGGGTTCTGGCTGTAGTCACAGTAATAAAACAGCCCCAGTGAAATGACTAATGCTCTGTACAGCTCTGGGAAAATAGGAAGCAGCTGTGGCTCCAGCCTTTCCAGTCTGAAAGGCCTAATTACTGGGAATACTTGGACTGCCATTAGATGAGGTAAAGCAGGGGCTGTTGAATTGCTTTCATTGTCTCCACTAGAGTTGAGCATCTGGGCCCAAGTAGGTGCCATTTTTTGTTTGAGGACAGTGGTTAACTCTTGTTTTGCCCAGAGGAGTGAAATTCAACACTGGAGTTCCATCCTGTGGCTCATCAGCTACAGCTCAGGAACAGTGACTGTCCAGAAGTTCAGCACTCAGCCTGGATAAGCTGTTTTATTTCTCTGTTCCAAGAGGAGAAAAAGCAGCTTTTATACCACAGGAAAATCATGGGTAGGGAGGGCCAGCTATGGGGCTTGTCTGCTCTCTCATGTTGTCACACACTCAGAGCTGTAAGACCTTCCTCCAAGCCACGCTGGATGTGCTGGAGCCTGGTGGGGAGGGCAAGGAACAGGATATGCATGGTGGGGATGGCAAAAGAGGAAAAAGCACAGCTCAGCTCATCCTCTTGCTCCAAGTCCTGTGAGGTCCAGGTTCAGGAGCTCAGTGTGGCCCCCAAGCCAAGGCCAGGGCTCTGCCCAGACACGCCTGGGTGACCACAGAGAGCACTTCTGCCTTCTTGGAAAGAGCTGTTGCCTGGCAGCTAAAATTACGTAAAGCAGGCCTTGAAATAAGATGCTATTTCTGATCATGGTGGGCAATTAAACATTGGAACAGCTTATTAGGGAAGCTGGCAGGCTTGGCTTTACTTAATGTCTTTGAAATGAGATGGGTGAGTGGCTGGGCTCAGCTCCTCAGGCTCTGTGGCCAGGAGCTGCTGCTCAGGTGCTGCATTTCCAGCAAGCTGCTCCTTCCCATGGCTTTGGCAATAAAACAAACACTTGGAGTGGCCCTCGTGCTTCAGCCATCTCCACTGGTCAGAAAAGATCCCCTGTCCATGCTATAGGATCATCAGGATGGATCTTGAAATGGTTTGAAGGGGTTTTTGTAGATTTCAGTAGTGCTGGATCAAAATCTGGGGCATTGGATGGGATGAGCCGAGATTGGGCTCCTCTCCTCAGGGTTGGAGATAAGAGGGGACTTCACTGGTTCAAGTGGGGCAGGATTTCCCCTTTTTCCATGAATGGCTGCCAGGGATCCCCACACCAGGAGCTTCCTGACACCACAGCAGACTGGTGTTTTCTGTTCTTTGCTCATGGGCTGGGATGCTGAGGTTAATGTGAGTGAGGATGTAAAGGCATGGGATGAAGAGGTGGTTTAATGTTAATGATGGCCTCTCAAACTGTAAGTGCTCTACCGCCCAGGAGAGGTTTCAATTCCCCATTCAGTGAATTCAAAGGATGCAGAAACCTGGATTCATCGATCCAAGGAATTCCTCAGGCTCTGAAAGAACAATAACCATTTTGCCCTGTCTGAAAAGAAGCTGACCAGTGTTTCTGGGACCCAGCTGCTCTGTCTCTTGAACCTTGGAAATTTACCCCATCTCCAAACACCAACCCAGGCCCTACAAGAAACAAACCTCTGGCTTAGTGTGACTTCTTACAACCTGTGCCTTCACCTCCTGGCCACTTCTGGCATCTCAGACTTAGCAGCTGATACTTGGTCATTCCCAGAAAACCACTGAGGTTGTGAGCTTCACCTTTCAGCTCCCTGTGAGGATGGACTTTGCACTAATCCTCCAGTCCCCGCATTGTTCCTAACATAAAAGCAAAGAGCACAAGGAAATACCAGGCTGCTGGGAAATAGCCACCTTCCCAGCTGCACCAGCCCTCAATCTGGATCTCATCTCCCTCTCTGAATTCCTGCTGATTTAGAAGGGAAGGCATCTCACGATTTATCTCCTCTGACTTTGAGCAGTCCCTGCAGCTGCATTTGCACCTGCCATGAATTCTAGCTCAACACCTCCCTCCATCCAGGGAATATTGTTCATCTCTCCACACCTCTCTTCATGATCCCCCTTGTCCCCCTCTGTTTCTCTCGCTGCTGGTGCAGTTCCAGCAGCCTGATCTTTAAGCAGATGGTCTTGGGAATCTGATTTGTAAGAGCAGATTGGTTTTTCCCTCAAACTGCTGCTATTTCTGAGTCTTCCCCTCTAAAATTTTACCAGCTGAGTGCTTGTCCTGGGAACTATGGAGCTGCATTGTCCCAGCAAACTTCTCACAATGCTGGAACAATGCACTGACAATTAAATCAGAACTTTGACTTCAGCCTCAGCTCCCAAGTCATGTGGTCTGAGTTTCCACATTCATCAGGCTGGCTGTGGAGCCCAGAGCTCAGCTCTGGCCAAGGTGGGGCTGGCAGAGTCCCCTTGGTGTCCTACAGAAGGTCACAGCACCCACGCAGCTCCTGCTGAATTCTTTCCCAGCAAGCCCTTCTTCCCCAGGATGTCTTGGAAAGCAGGAGGCTCTTCCAGGCAGGCAGGCAGGATCTCTGCAGGCTGAGGGCAGCCCTAAAAGACTCAAAGCTTTCCCAAGCAGCTGCAGGAAACTCTCTCTGAGATCAGCCCCTGTGGCTGATAACAAACTCTCGCTGCGCAAACCCACCTCTCTGAAGATCCATGAGAAAAAAAAGAAAAAAGAAACAGGCACAAGAAGCTGTTTAAAACCTTCTGCATTGTGCTGGTGTGCTGCCAGGTGCATTTTTGCCAAATAATAAATTTCAGCTTGGTGCACACCTCCTTCAGAGGTATCCATTGCACCTCCAGCCCCTCTCCGTGGGGTTTGTGAGTCAGCAGCAGCACGGAGCCATCCCAAGGGAAAGGTGAGCAGGCAGCTTGCCAATTCATCAGGAACAAATCTCCCCTTTCTTTTAGCTCTTTCTTCTCATGAAAGGGAGAGATTCCTGGCTCAGGACCAGCCCTGCATCCAAGGCAGGGCTTCACGCAGGAGATGGACACAGAAGGAAAGCAAAGCCATTTTAATTGCTCTTCCTGGTTTCCAGGGAAGGGGTTCAGGTTCTAACTAACTCCTAATTACTCACCACCTCCACAAAAAAAAGTTACCACCCTCTCCCACATCAGCATTTTAACAGAGCATTGTTTAACCCCATGGCTGCAGGTTAAATAAAACCAGAGCTGGGACATCAGGGAGGAGAGAAAATGTGTTTGTTCACAGGGGAGCCCCTGCTCTTCAAAAGCTTACAGGAAGGAGAAAACCAAAAAATTTACATTTTCCCAGCTGAAACTGAGGAAAAGGCCACAGCTTCCTGTGCAGAGCGTGGAGGAAGGGGAGGAGAGGGAGTTAGAGACTGGGATTTATCCACTTTCTCCTGGGTGTCAGCTGCACAAGTCCGAGGAGAGCTTCCCCTGGGTGGTTCCCCTCATCCTGGTGCTTGTTCTAGGGCAGATCCAGTGAATCCTGGACAGGAGGGACTTGCTGTTCCCTTGGCCTAACAGGAAAACCCCTGGGTGGAGAGCTCAGCTTGCCACTCTTCCCTCCTGCTTCCCCAGAGTTTGGGGCTCAGTCCCATCCACTGTGCCCCAACATTCTGCCAGCATGAACTGAGACAAATGCCATAAATAAAATCTCCTTTAAACCCAGCTGCCAGTACCCACCAGGCCCATCCTTCTCAAAAAACAAGTCTGAGAGTTAGGATTTTTGCTGCTGCACGTAACAGTTTTATATTTATTGTAAAAATTCACATGTCTATGTGAGCAAGACAAAGAGCAGCTTTTCCCTTGTGCACAGTTTAATAAGTGCACTTGAATAAGCCCTTAGGACCTTTTCTTTGGTGGTGGTGGAGCAGGGCAGATGCTCTGCCTCCACTCAGACCAGCTGGAGAACTGGTTCCAGAGCATTGGCTTCCCAGTGGAAAGTGGCAACATTAATATTAACTACCAAAAAGCAGGTTTCAGTTTTGTCCCAGTTCAGATCTGCAAACATGACATCAAGCATGGGAAGAGAAACCCAGGACTTCCATTAAAAAACAAAAACCAAAACCAAAACCCCAAGCAGGTTTCCATTCTGGATTGCAAATGAAAAGCCCTGGACCTCAGCAGGTGCTCTGTGGGTGACTCTGCCCTTCCCTCTCTGGCCCAGTGAGGTGTAAAAGGTTTATTCAGGGGGAAGTTTTGTTTCTCAAGCAGCAAAGGGAAACTCATCCCTTGTGAGTGCTGGCTGGCACAACTCTAACTAAAGACAGCTGACCTGTGTCAGAACAGAAGAGGACCAACTAACCCAGGCCAAAATTCCACTGGGATGGGTGATGAGCCAGGCTGTGAGCTGCTTTTTCTGAGCTTTAAGGTGTCAGAAGCAGAGCCAGCCCTGCCAGGATCTGCTCTCAGTGGAACACCAGCTCCAGACACCTTTTTGGCAGCAGTCACCCACAGCAGTGTCACCTCCAGGCTGGTGTTCACCCCACACCTGAGGGGTGTTTGTCACTGTGTCACCCAGCCCCTCCAACCCCAGGGGGGCTCTGAGGCTGCTCTTGGCCCCCCTGGGACCTTGGAGGGGCCACTCAGCTCCTCTGGGCAGAAATGAAAGCAGAGAGAGCAGCAGGTGAGTAAAACATCCCTGAAAATGCTGCAGAAACTGCTTTAGGGAGAGTCACTCATCCTGGACAACCTTTCTCACCTGGAGCTGCCATGGGGAGTTTTGTCTGAGCACCAGGAAGGGAACCAGGCATCTGACAGGCTGGGATGGGTGGGATAGCAACAAAAGACAGTAATTCAGGCTCTGCACACTCCCAAAGCAAAGATGGGTACCCAGACAGTCTCTCCAACCCAAAAAAGAACACAATTTCCAGCCCTGCCTGTTTCCTACCGTGTGCAGCTGTTTTTGTAATAAGTTTTAAATAAAAGGCCAGGCACAAACCTCTCCTTTCATCCCAGGGCATGGCAACAGGACATTTTTAGGTAGAAGAGGTCAACTGCTGTGAATAGCTCCTTCCACAGGAGCTGCCCAGGATGGAGCCCAACCATGCAATTTAAGGTCAGTGTCACATCCCTGACGTGGATATAAGGTAATAACAAGTTCCACTGTCACTGTACCCAGCTCTGCCTCAGATAAGCCTGAAGAGGCTCAGATAAAGGCAGATAACAAATGAGAAGGTTTCTGTTACAAGCAGAGATCCTTGGAAATCAAGGCAACTGAATTGGATGCACATCACCTGATGTGCCTGGACTTTTCAGGGTGAAAGATGCCAAAGACTTTAAATTATAATATTCTCCCCTAAAATGATAATATTCACCCCTTTCTGCATCCTTTTCACACCCAGAATGGGTGGAAATACAGAGAAATGTTTAATCAGCCAGGATAAACCATAATTAGGCCCATTTCCAGGATTGTATTGTATGGAGAGAGAGCTCATGAGAGGAGAGGTTTTACTGAGTTGTGGGAGAGTGTTTCCCTTTGTGACTGAAGGATCTGCTCCTCTGAGGGGACAACAGAGGCTGGAGAATAAATGTGAACAAACAAAGGGATATTTTGGGTGTGGTGTGGCTACCCTGGAGTCCTTCCTTGGGCAGATGGACATTTCACACATGGAAAGCCCAACCTGTGCCTTGTGTCAGCCCAGTGACAACTTCACAAGGCTGACACAAAAATGTCCTGCAGGAGGGACCTTGAGGAGGGTCAGTGGTGGCACAAGGGCTCCCCAGGGGTGACAAAAACACACCTGGGGCAGGTAATACCAAGGTTTTGGCTGTGCCCTGAGCTCCCTTCACTGCTCTGAGCGTTTCAGGTCTCTGCTTCCAAGTGGGTCACCACACATTTAATTCTGTGGGAGCTGAGGGAAGGCTTTTGGTCCAGCAGGATGTGCCCAGCACACAGCTGAGCCCCAAGCATGGGGCAGGTGTCCAAGCTCCAAGCCAGCCTCCTCCTCAGCTGGAGATGGATCACCACAGGATGGGTGCTCCATAACAGAAGAGACAACAACTTCCATGCTCAAAGTGCAGAAAAACTTGCACAGCTCCATGGAAAAGGCCAGGAAGACACTGTGAACATCTTCAGCATCCCTGGCCATGCAAGAGCAGGGATTTATTGACTCAACCTAAGCAGAAGATACAGGAGGAGGCAGGAGATCAGGGTGGCACTGCTCACAGCCATGGCAAAAAACCTTTGCTCCCAGCTGGGAGACTTTGGCAAGTGCTGCCTCAAAGTCTTGCCTGGGAAAAAAACATCATGAGACCTCTGTGTCTGCTGGAGGAGGATAAAGGCATCCTGTTTGTGCAGGGAGGAGGAGGAGGAGGGGAGGCTCACCTGGCTGTGCCAGGAAGAAGGTGAAGCAATAGGCAATTCGGTTTTTTCTGATTTGCCTGTCCTTGCATTGCCTTCCACCTGGCATCGCGGGGGAACGGTAAAACCCCGCGGAAGAGGAAAGCCAGTGCCCTCTGATTGTCTAATCTGCACTTTGCAGGCTCTAATCAGCCCATTTCGCTCGCTGTGTAAAAAGCACCTGGATGATTCACCATCCAAGCGCTGCTCTGGCGGGGCCAGTTTGCTTCAGCTGCTCTAACACTTGTTTACATCTGCGTTAGGGCAGCCTTGAATAAGCGTGAACCTCCCACAGATGCTAATTCATATCAGCCCTCCTTTGTGTTAAATATTTATGTTCCTAATAGGCACGCCTAAGAAAAATACTGACAACTGAGCCTGCAGCTCAACCGCATTACAACTCAATTTTATCTGAGTGCAGCTCGCATCTGGAACGAGCAGGATGAGAAAACATTCTATTTGCAGAGCACAGCAGCCTGGCCATTAGCAATCTGTCGATGAGATGACATTAAAACCCATCCATGAGAACTTCCAAAGACTTTCTGTGGCTGCCTGGACCCATAACTGCACCCCAAAGGCAGCAGAGCTTTTGGAAATCCCCACGGCAGCAAAACACAAAACAATCCAGGCCCAGACAAAGGTTGTGCACGAAATCAAAGCCAGGCTGTGCAGAGGCTGAAGGAAAAGTTGTGTCCTCAGAGCTGACAGGGAGCCCGGACGGGTTCTTGGCAAGCTCAGAGCTGCTCGTTCCAGCCCCAATCGATGTAAATCAGGGTGGGCTCCTTCCAGCAGACACATCCTGCTTTGTAACAGGGCAGGATCTTTAATTTATTTTTTTTTTTAAAGTATGAAACATTAATTTTTTTTTTGTTGCCATCCCACATAAAGTCATCAAACAGTTCTGGCCTCATTAAAACCAGCAAGGGTGCAGGACGTCGCTTACCTTGCTGCAAAGTGCGCTCTGTCCTCGCAGGTGTCCCCTATCCACCGAGCCCTGCGCCTCCTTCTGCTCCCCGCCGAGCTTCAAGGCACTTTTGTTCACTGTTCTGCTACCTTGTCAGCTGGGGAACAGCACTGTTCGGAAATTCAATCCTCTACTTAACCGCAGAGACACTCCTACCCGGAGATCACACCCATTCCCAGGCTCAGAGAGGGACAAAGAGGGAGCCGGTCCGGGAGAGTTTCAACCAACTCTGTTTGCCTCCAATATCCCCTGTTCTGAATTCCCTGAATGGTGATTAAGTGCTGCTTTCATTAAAAACCTGTTCTGTCCAGGTTAGGAGGGCACAGGAGGGATTTTTTTTCCTCTTTTCTCGGTCTCTGCAGGACAAAGCAAGGTGCGGTGCTGCTCAGTGTTAACCCTTGGGGACAAAGAGTTCCAGCTCCGGTCGCTGGCTGTGACTGTCCCCAAAATTCTTTCCCAAATTTTGGCAAAGCTGTTCCAAGGGGAAAAGTGCTCAGGGAAGATCCCTGCTCTTCTTCTCCCTGCAAGGCCGAGCCGAGAGTCCCTGCGCTCCCAAGGAGCCCTGGGTGAGGATTGCCCCGAGGTTTAGGGGTGTAACAGAGCATTGGAGTGTTTAACTGGGCTGCCCTCCCAGGAGAGCAGTAATGATAAACCAGGCAGCCCCAGCAGGGTTTGCTGAGCCACCTTCAGCAGCCCAAAGCTCTGTGTGTGGGCACTTACAGCTCTTTGCTGAGAAAAAAAATTACCTGTGAAGGATGGATGTAATATCACAGACACTGAATGCTGCCTGATTCACTGGCTGGGGATGAGCTGAGGAAAAACCATCTCCTGGCATTCCCAGCTGCTCCTGCCTGCCATGTGCTTGGTGCTGCTGATGGAGGAACATCCCTGTCTGGAGAAGGAACCATGTGGTACCTTGTCATCAGCCACCAGCTCTGCTTTTGGGGGACCCAGGGGTGTGTCCAGGAAATATATGAGCACAGAGACTTTTGGGGCACCCAGGGCTGTCTCCAGCTGTGCTCTGCACATCTCTGAGCATGGAGAATTTTGGGGGACCCAGGGCTGTGTCCAGGAAATATCTGAGGATGGACACCTTTGGGAGACCCAGGGCTGTGTCCAGCTGTGCTCTGCTCCTCTCTGAGGATTGAAACTACACACAACCTCTCAGGACTGGCAGCTATCCAAGGCCTTCCCTTCAGATACATTTTTCCCTTGTCACTTCCTTAATTTTCTAGATTAGCCCCCACAATCTGAAAATAAATATGAATCAGCTAAACCAGGTGGCTGAATAGCTTTAAACCACAGCTCCCACAGGTCCCATCCACTGGTCACTGTCAGACCTCAGGGAGCTGTAGTGGGAGGAGTGCCCAAAATACCAGTGACACTGCCTGCAGCCTGGTGTGCCACTGACCACAGAGAGCTCAAACCAAGGTGTGGCTGGACCTGCTTGTTCAGCCTGGGTGTGCCCATTTCTGAGAGGATCACTGCAGAGGTCTCAGTTTCACGGTTTAAGATGCAAAACCAACTCCTCACAAGCGATTTCTCCCTTTATGTCTGCAGGCTATAGCTCATAAACCTGTAACAGCCTTCACATTTCATTTTTCATTGTTTTCATGTCATTCTTTTCATTTCACCATGCTGAGAGTGTTTGTCTGTTGCAGGGGACAGAGGAACAAGGCTTTGTGTTTCCTCCAGTTCACAGAGGATGGGACCTGAAGCAGGGTCTGCTTTTATCTTTGGAGCCCACCCTGAGCCCAGTGCTGTCCCAGCAGTGAGATCCCACACCAGCAGGTCTGATGGAATGGCTGTGTCATGTCCCTTGCTCTGTCCCTGTGAGTCCATCCGTTTTTGCAGAGGGATGTACAGCAGCATGTTTTCCAAAATTACATTTGGGAGAACAGAGGATGGGGACCTGAAGCAGGCTCTGCTTTTATCTTTGGAGCCCACCCAATGCTGTCCCAGCAGTGAGAGTGACACACCAGCAGATCTGGTGGGAGGTGTTGGAAGGTGGGGTGAAATCACCTGGAATCTTGGAGGATCAGCACCAAATCCTGGTGTTTTGCCATTCCCCTTTTGCCTCATGGACTCATTCAGAATCAAAGATTTCATTGATAGTTGTGTGTCTGGGTGGATTTTTGGTGCTGATGTAAATCAAGGCACTTCCATGGCTGTGGCTACACGAATTTGAGCTCTGGGATGGAGTTTTCATTGCTATACCCAGAGCTTTGCTAATGCACTTCAGGCTCCCACACAGGTGATGCCTGAGCTCCCTGCCCTCTCCCCCTCTCCATTAGTGCCACAGTGAAAAAGCACTAAATTATCCTGGTGAGCTTTTAAGGAGCCCAACTCTGCAGAAATATGTGCAAAGCAGTTTAGAACAGTCAATGCCAAGGGAAAAAAAAGATCTTCATCATAAAACGTGGGCTCATTTAGGGCTGAGCTGTAGGCACTTTTGCTTCCTGCTAATTCTGGTCATGCCATGGGGTTATAGAGCAGAAAACATTATTTCCAAGCAGTTTAACTCAGTAGTGGTGGAAAACAGCCTAGCCTGACTTTCAGAACTGAAACATGATCTGAGATGTCCCTGTCCAGCTGTGCTCAACCTGCTGCTCTCGTGTCCTGGCCCTAATCCTAGCCCTGGTATTCCCAGAGCTCACAGACCTTGTGGTTTGGGGCTTTTTTTGTGCTTGCAGGTGGCAGATGAGGCTGCTGGCAGTGTCCCAGTGCAAGCCCAGGACACTGAGAGCATTGTCCCAGGTCCATGCTGGGGTAAATCAGAGGGAGGAAGAGAGCAGAAGTGCAAGCTCAGGGTCTGGCAGCAGAATGGGCCAACACCTGCCTCAGCCAGGGCCATCCCACCTTCCTGTGCACAAGGGTGACTTTGTGCATGGGGGAACAGGCTCTGCCAGGGATGTGTTTGCAAAGTGACACCTCCCAAAGGTATTTCCAGCCTGCTGCTGGGTTGGAGCTCTGGGAGGAAGAGGGAAGGGCCAAGCCCTGCAAATGAGATAACACAGCAGGGGCCTCCTGCCTCGGGAAAGCAAAGGAAGGAGTTAAAAAAACCTCACAAGCTGCTCAAAACACCATCAGTAGAGGTTAAACACCCTGACCTGTCATAGCAAAAGCACTGCATGAATTTCTGAGAAGCTTTCAGGACAGCTTTCCTCGACCCACCACTCAACCAAGAGACATTTCCCTGCAAGTCCCTCATGTAGCCTCACTCAGACTCCTCTCTGCCCTAAAAAATCATAATGTCCACATGAAAACCTGCATAGTGCCTCTTACAGGTGTAACTGCTGATCTGATAGAGGAGGATTGGGTTATAACCTTCTGCTCCTTCACCTCCTGTGCCCCTGGGTGTGGGGGAAAAGTTGAGAAGGCAATACAAATGCTTGTGTGCTGAGTGCCAGATCATCTCTCAGATGAGACCTTATCACTCCCTGCAGCTCCCTGACAGGAGCTGGGGTTGGTCTCCTCTCCCAGGTAACAAAAGAAAAGAGGAAGTGGCTCCAAGTTGTGCCAAAGGAGGTTCAGCTTGGATATTAGGAAAAGAATTTCTTCACCACAAGGGTTATCAGGCATTGGAACAGGCTGAGCAGGGAAGTGGTAGAGTCACCATCCTTGAAGGGATTTAAAAGATTGAAATGTGGCACTTGGGGACAGGGTTTAGTGGTGGCCTTGGCAGTGCTGGGTGTGACCATGTTCACAGGGGTTCTTGGACTGGGGAAGAGATGAGGATCTGACTCCATGTTTCAGAAGGCTTGATTTATTATTTTA
>JAWWMS010000120.1:4365053-4382428 GCA_035048045.1 Chlorospingus semifuscus | reverse complement strand
CATCCCTGGGTGTGTTTAACAAAGCCTGGATGTGGCACTGGGTGCCAGGGTTTAGTTGAGGGGTTGGGGCTGGGTTGATCTTGCAGATCTCTTCCAACCTGGTCATTCTGGGAATCTTTGAATAGGTATGGAGAGGAGATCTTGTTTTCTAAACACCTTCCACACCACATCTCGATGGTGACCAACAGAACCAAACACGTGGAATTTTCCTGCTCTGATCAGCCAAGGGTAAGCAGGAGACAAAGCAAAATGATTTACATCAATCTCAACCATCTTCCTCCACATGGAGAGGGATTCCCACCTCTGCTCAGCATCCTGTCATTAATGATGTCCCCATCACAGAGCCCACGCTCCTGCTGCTCCTCGAGGTCTCCAGCACGAAGCAGATGCTACTTTGACCTCAAGAACGTGCTCCCTCCAAGCTGTTTTCTCATTTTGCTGGGCCACATTCATGAGGGACAGAGAGAAGTTCCTTTTCCCTGTACTGTGCTATAAATAGAGATCCCTGAAGCAGAGGAGAGTGTTGGAGACACGACCACAGGGCATCTACACAGCTCCACAACATCACCTGGGAGATGATGGCATCATGCAGTGGGGAGGAGGAGCCACAGCTTTTGGAGTGAGGTGGTAATTCAGTGACAGGAAAAGCAGAGGGAGCAGCTGCTGCCCCCTGGAAAATCCTCCTCTTAATTCTGTCTTCTTCCCTGTTGTGTGTGGATCAAGAGCTTCTCCTCTAACCCAGCAAGTATAAACATCCCTTTCCTCATTCATGCTTCACCTCATTAACTGGAGCCATCTGCCTGATCTGGGTCTTGCTGTGAAACAAAAGCAAGGATGACTCCAGTGGAAGTGGGCTGGGGGTGAAATGGCAAAGTGCCCACAGACTTGTCAGGGCTCCCTCACCCACCAGGACTGAAAGCAAAGGGAAAAAAGAGTTTGTATCTTGCTTTTCTCACCTTTGTCTATGTGGACTCCCCCTTTAAGTCTGAATGAATGAAATCTGCATCCACAAACACCTCAAAAGTCAGGTAACAAACTTACCCAGAAGAAAAAACTTACAGGCAGAAAATATAAAAATTGATTCAAGTTGCTAACTGAAGAATGGAAACTGAGATTTGAATTTATACCAAAGAAAACAAAACATAAGTTTTGTTTTCTCTCTCTCAACACTCTAAAGAAAAAAAAACCCAAACCAGTGGTTGGAAGGTGTTGGGGAGCTGCCTGCTGCAGAGCAGGCAGGAGAATATTATAAAGGAGTTCATGAGGTTCAGTATTTTGTGCTCCCAGTGATACATCTGGCTCAGCATCTGAGCTGCAGGCAGGCTGATATACCCACAGATACCACATCTCACAGTGCATCTTCTGCTCTGCTGGATAGCTGCTGCATTTGAAGGAAAACAAATATGCCACAGTTTCAGTAAATACAAGTTATTATTGAAAAAAATGTTGTATTGAAACTTCAGAGACAGAATGGACCATTCATTACCAGTATTAGAGTCACACTTGGACAAGCAGCTGCTCTGTGAGTAGAAGGTTTAAAAGAGAACTCAAAAATTTAAAGAAGTTTTTGGGCTTTTTTCCCCCATTTACAGAATAGAATTCAGCACTGAAAGTAACTGTTTAATCAAAACCATGCTCAATTTGGTGTTTCTTGCAACCCCATGAAGAAGTGACAGAACACTTGACATGTCAAGCACCATCAAATCACCTCATGAAGCACTGATTAATCTGAAGCACTGATTTCATTTTTTCTACTAGAGCCAAATAATAACAACAATAAAAATTGGCTCACACATCCCAATTATTCTGAACAAAATTTCAGTGCTGTGTTGTCAACTACTTTACAAAATACCCTTCCCCCACTTTCCCTCCTTTTGAACAGGGCAGCATTTACAAAAATCAAGATTCCTAATTAGAAGGAAGTTGGCTTATCACATCAGCTTCAGATTGTGCCAGAAGCAACAGAGAACTCTGAATTCCAGTGAAACCAGCAGAAGCTTCCCCCATTCCTTCCCTTCCTCTGAAATCTTCATCATCACTTTTCATGTACCAACTCCACTGAACAGCAAAGACATGAGGGAAGTACCTCCAAGCCATTTTATACTCATTTCTAGTGGTAAGTGCTTGACATTATTGTGCAATTTTCCTTGTCCATTTTTTAAAGAAAGGGTCACAACACATGAACTGACTGGGCCCAGCCAGAAGTGAACAGTGATGTGATAAATAATTAATAAAACACAGAAGAGAGAGCAGATTTAACCAAGTGACCATCTGAGCAGCAGCTTAACAGAATTTCAACAATTCCTACCTGGCAGTGAAACTAATGCAAAAAAAAAGAGATTTAATAAAACAGCAGAGGAATTTAAGCAGTGGGTTGTCAGGTTTCATTTTCTTTCCTGAGAGGCAATTTTCTCATTCCTGGACATTTCATTTCACCAATTTAGAATCCAAGGCCCACTGGTGCTTCCCCCACTTTTCTCATTTCTGAATCTAGACAAGATGCTCAGTGTAACTCCACCAAATTGAAGCAGCCTGCACAGTTCTGAAACAGCTCTCCTGGTAAAAATCACCAGTCCAACAGTGTTAACAATATTCAAACATATTCAAAAGTCTTCAGTGCTCTTTTGATTTCCTTAGAAGATTTTCCTACTTACACTGTGTTAGCACTCAAACTAAAAACAGTATAAACACATATAGAGAATAATCTTTAACACAGCATTTAAAATAGCAATGTCACTGACTTATTTTACCTCAAGAACCACCTGAAAGTTCAGCTATATTGATTTCTTCTAAAAAGATATGAGTATCTGAGTGCCTTTCATTCAGTTGAAGAAAACACTCTTTAATTAAATTCTCTTCAATATATTCTTTGAATTTTTAAAATTTTGTATGTTTTGATCTGGTCATTTTAGGAATGCTGTGATTTGTGTTCTGCTCTTGTGTACAAGTATTGCACAGCTCCAGAACTGCTCAGTGAGGCAGCACCGAGTGAGGATGAAAACTTGAGTGGACACCCATGCAACCTCTCAAGGCAGAGGACATATTTAGAAAATAATTGTTTTGCAAAATGCAATCTGGACACTACTGACTCCAGACCATTCTGACTCACGTTTTTCTACAGAAAAAACAAACTTGCTTTTATGTTTTAGTTTCTACTGAAGTCCCATTTTCTCTCAGGTGTAGTTTTGCCAGTAGCCTCACCTCTTTTTGCTTTCCATTCCCCAGCATAGTGGAAAGGAAATTTTAGTAGCTTGCCATCCCTTTTTTTTTCCCCTCAGATGAATGTGTGCATACATGTTACACACTCCTGAGCTTTCCCTTCAGCACATCCAGGCGAGATTTCCCTCCTTTCACTCAAAATGTACCTTGGCTAGCAGGAGAAGTCTAAAAATACATGTACAATCCCTCCTCTTGGCAGGATTTTCAGGGTACTTTACCTCTGTGAGAGCAGTTTCAGCAGGAACTGTTACAGTTCAGCCTTCACCTCCACACAGAAATCTCCATCACTTTCATCTGCTCTCCTTCCCTCTCTCCCACCAAACTGTTCCTTGTTCTTTCCCCTGAGCTTTTCAGAATTCAAACACAACCAGCAGAATTCAAACCAGAATAAAATGGACTGGACAAGGGAAGGAAGGAATCAGCTGCATCAGACATGAAAAATTGTGTGAAAAGCAGAAGGGTAAAAAACTCAGAGACATCTCCATTTCTGCCATTATTCTCCACCATGGATTCACCTGGATTTGCAATCTCAGAGTCCTGGAAACTGCATGGAAAACTTGGCATTATTTGCCACATTGAACTGAAATTCTTCAGATCATAACACAAACGCTCTCAGTGTTATCAGATTTATAAAGAAGAAATTTGTGTTGCACTGTTTGTATTCTATCTGTATTTGCATCTAAAATCTCCATCCATTCATTTGACTCATTAAACAAAACTTAGTAACTTGGGAAAATAATGGCCAAAAGCTGCTAGCCCTGGCCTCAGCATGTATTGAATGTAAGTGGACTGCTTAGAAAGAAAAGGTCTAAATAATAATGGTTCTTTTGATTTGTTTTTATGTCACTGAAAACCCTTTAAAATGATGTTCAGAAGGTTCCACTATGCTCTAGTGGAACACATTTTAACTTTCCTGTAATCAGGAAAGGGAACCAAAGCTGGGGACAACTCAGCAGTTAAAATTTTACGAGAAGTCTCCATTTTTTTAGTGTCTTAGTCAGGTTTTAAATGTTGGTTGTTTACAGAATGTAAAGTGCCAACACCCCCAACAAAAATATTAGTTTTGTATCACAGATGAATAGACAGTATTAGCAATCCACCATCAAACCTGCAATTTTTTTTCCTGTATCTCACGAGGGAAATCTGTCAGGACAAACCTTTGGAAGCAGAATTAATCCTTGCTTACAAACCACCCACATGACAGCAAAATAAGACAAAATCCTGACCTTCTGAAGTCCTCCATTCTCCTCCACCAAAGGAGGCAGAGCACTGGTGCTGTTGGTGGATGGTGGCTCGACATTGTAGTCACGAAAGCAGCAGAATAAGGTGCTAAAGATACTTCGACTCCTCTGCTTCTTCAAGCTGATATTACATTGGGACACTGGAGGGAAAAAAAACACACAGCAGAAAAATAAATTCATGTGGTACAGATCTGGTTTTCCAGATTACAACAACTGAACTGAAGATGTAAGGTTGCTATACCCAGAAATCTTCATCAAGTCTTAAGATTACTGAGGTTTTCCAGTCATTATATTGGGATACTGGGAAAAAAACCCCCACACAGCAGAAAAATAAATTCAGGTGGTACAGATCTGGTTTTCCACATTACAGCAACTGAAGATGTAGGGTTTCTACACACAGAAATCTTTATCAAGTCTTAAGATTACAGAGATTCTCCAGATGTTACACTGGGACACTGGGAAAAAAAACCCCACACAGCAGAAAAATAAATTCATGTGGTACAGATCTGGTTTTCCAGATTACAACAACTGAATTGTAAGATTCAGTTGTTGTAATTGAAGATGTAAGGTTTCTATACACAGAAATCTTTATCAAGTCTTAAGATTACTGAGATTTTCCAGCAGATTGAGACTGCTCTTCTTCTTTTTTAACACATTTTTCCCTTGCCAGACTCGTACAGTGACATCCTGGAACTCTGCATAATCACACTGAGACAACACAGAGAGTTTTCCCAGTAGCATCCAAGGTGGATACTGTAATTACAGAAAATAACTCACTGCTAAAATTCATCTCTGGACAGAGGAAGCAAAGAGATCTAAAAACCAGAGATGCACTAAATGCCTCCTGTAGTGTTTCTACACAACTACACAATCATGGGTGGAACATTTACAAGTCCTGCAAGGGTCAGGAAAATCTCAGAGATGTTTCTGAGTTTCCTCTGTTTGACAGCATTGCTGGAGGACAGAAGACACAACACAGAGGCTACAACAACAAGGGTGGTTTTCAAGCAACAAGAGCCCTGGCCTTGACTTTCAACTTGTTTACTGGTCTACCAAGATAAAAATAACCCTTAAGTGGTAAAAAATTACATAGAGCTGAATGAAAGCAAGTGTAGCATCTTTAAAGAATGAAAACTGCAGTTGGAAGCAATAGTTGAGAGAAAAGAAATGCACCTAAGACATCTAGGGATTCCCCTAACAAAAAAACCTCCTGAATACACATTAAAATAAAAAGGAATAAAATAAAATGGTTGGAGAAAAGTTTTAGAATGTTTTAAGTAATACTTGATTTGTTCACCAAATATTTTAATGATCTATTACCATGCTTGTAGATAATGCTTATTTAGAAGTATTTCTTTCCTGCTTTGGGTAGGAAATCAACCCCCTCCCCATCCAAAAATTAGAGGGTAGGTGAAATTTTTAGTAAGTCCCATCATTTCCATATTTGCCAAAATACTTTTCCACTTTAGGGCAGTGAGCACTGCCCAGGTTCAGTTATTAATTGCTATAAGAGCAAAGCGTACCAATATAAAAAATTAAATGGGTTTTATAGACTCTCACCAATTTAAAAAGTGCTCTGATAACAGGATGAAGTCAGAACTGTGCAGAGATTTGTGTGCTTAAGGAAGTGTTTCATTACTTTAAAAAACATCTGTAAATTGAAGCCAACCCAGCACCACTTCTCAATATTCCAATCAAACAGAAAACACATGAAGAACTCTGGCCACCAGTGCTACAAGTTACAGTCAAAGGCTAATTCTCAAAATGTCATATTCTGTTTGCAACAACAACACAGGTTTAGAAATCCCAAAAGGATACCTGGGCAGTTGGGAAGGACATTTTCAAAGCACTCAGGGAAAATGGTATTGCAGCACAAGCAAGGTAGGTGCAATATAATCCTGGCAAGGAGAACTCCTTTCCGACATTAAAAATTGAAATATGCTGAAATTAGAACAGGAGGAACAATGCTCTGTGTCCTGCTGCCTACAGCTACTGCCACAGAAACCTTGCTAATAATTTCTGCTTTGTTTTCAGCCTCTGCTTAAAAATATAAGGGCAAATTATCTCATTTGAGGGCAGGGATCAATTAAAGCAGGGTGCTTAAATTGCTAACTCACAACAGATCAATGGGAACACCAAAACCACTCCAGAACTAATACCTGTATCATCTCTACTTACTACAGAAAGAGACAATAAATTGTTTAAATCAACATTCAAAAATCTCCAGACAAAAAATACTGATTGGTCCAAACCTTCTAAGAATACTTGGATAGAATCATACATTTGAAATCTGGTCACTCCCTTCACTTAGTGAAACATTTTAATAAGAAAAAAAAAAATCCTTCATGTTGATTTTTAGTCTTGACAATTCACAACACATTCACAACACAGTACTGTTTCAAATCAGTCTTTGCACTAATTGAAATGTTATTTAACAGGATTTTCTTTATTAAGCTATTATAGAAGCTTTGCAGTGACTTAATAAATGATAATTTTGGATGCAGCAAGGAACAGAAGTTTTCAGGTGGCTTTATGTGCTGTGCTATGTTAAAATACAAGTACTGCACACACAGGAAATGTCTGCACCCATATCTCATTTTTAGCTACTCTGACAGTGTTGTGCATCATGGAAAATAGTTCCTCCCTCCTCAGTTACCCTGAGCCACCTGCAATCTGTGTGCTGTTTACTGGATTTCTTCTCCTTGAAGCAGCGACAGCACAAATGTAGCAACTATAAAGGTGCAAAGAAGCATTGATGTTGAATTACCAACATAAATTTAGGCATTCTGGATGGCAGCAAATTTTGAAGAGAAAAACTGGTGAGGAGAAAAGCTGGCATTCCTTAAAAAGTTCATAGGTAGAGCAGGTACTAACAATAATGGAAGGGTAAACTGAGTTATCCAAACTGCAGGTCTGAGCAGCATCCAGCATATGGAGTTTAAAAAAATAAAATTAAGATTTTCTTTTCTCCCTCCTCCATCAGTCAGAAGTCACAAGCTCAGTTTCTGGAGCTGATTTCCTCCCCAGACACTGTGAACCATCATTACCCCAGCACTCCGAGCACCGAGGACACCTCAGTGACGTTTTCCATCTCAAACCCTGCACATGGAACACGTCAACACCATGGCCCAAAACATCCAGGCAGAGCAACCCCACAGCATGAAAATGTGTTATCTGTGAAAGCAGAGAAGGCTCAGAGCAGCAGGTGCCTGCAGGAGGGCTCGGGAAGGGTCAGGGTGAGCTGGAGCTGCTCTCCCCTCCCACCACCCCAGGTTCACTCCAAGTGCAGTTTAAGGACCTGAACATACCAAATGTGTGTGTGCAAAAATCCTCAACAAATTCCCCTTTCATGGCTTTGTCCCATCACTTTTTACACCTACACCAACTTTTAGAGCCCAAAGTATCACATGGGCTACAGCTCAGCCAAGAGTTCAGCTGCTTCAGAACTCTGAGCATCCTTGTTTCTTACCTCTCTGCAGGCCCTAATTGGTATTTCTGAAGCAGGAAGCACACAAAATATCCAGGATGAAAGGAAGAAATTCCACCTTGAATTTATACACCCACACAATGCTTTGTTCTCTTGCTTTTCTAATAATTCTTAATATCTTACTTGAGGTTTACAACAAGTGAGCATTGGGCTAATGTGATTTTTCAGATCTGATTATAACACCAAGATCTCTTCATTAGAAGGGATTTCAGAAAATATAAATCAAGAATTCTCATATCTTTCCATGCAGAAAATGTCACATGTATCTACATTTAATTCCATCTGCTATTTTAAAGGCCAGTCATTCGAAGTCATGCTGCCTTCCTACAACTTTTCACAGTTAAATTTTAAATCTATATACAGATGCACACATAAACACACACATCTATTTACATACGCCAACAAATACATAACCTTCTCCCTCACTCATTTTGAGCACTTTATTTCCTTTTCCATGTGGTTTAAGGCCACACTGAAGAGGAGAGTGCACAGATCCAGCACTGCTTCACTCCTGGGGGTCTGCAAAAGCTTTTAGTGAAACACTTGGCCAAATTACCTGAATTTGTAAATTATTATTTGCAGCCAGGGTCAGAACAGCACAGTCTAGAAGGGAAGTAACTCTGGTGCAGACTGGCCCCAATTCAGGGTCTCACCTGTAATTTCCAGATGCCATTTCTAAGGACAAGCCTCACTGCCCAGGACCCCTGTGCCACCCAGGGTTTGAGGGCATGTTCATCCCTGAATTGTCTGGAGTCCAAGAACAGTCCCAAAATTGTTCTTATGAAGTCTTCTGGCAAGTCTTAACAACCCCACAGCACTGCTAAGGCAGGGGAGGAGCCCAAGGAAAAAGATAAAGGCAATTTTAAAAATAAATTACTGCAATCACATAAGTTTAAATGAGAGGTATGGAGCCATACTGGGTGGTTTCCAAGAGAACAGGGAGAAAAAGGCCATAACAAACCCCAAGCATTAACACACACAGGTATAATAACCCAAATGTTAAAACACAAATTAATACAAGAGGTGCTAATAGAAATAATCTACAGCATCTTCTCCAAGCTCCTTTCACACCCAGGAAAGAGGAGGCAGAAGGGCTGTGCTGCTCTCCCACCAGCAGCAGCACAAGTTACACAGCCAAGAAAAAGATTTTCCTCTCATGCACTGTACTCTAAAGAAATTTAGCTGAGGGCTTCCCCCATCAGATTTTGCTGTGGTGGTGTGAAATGACAAAAGCAGATTCTTGTGCAGCCACAGCACCACAAGGAGCCACCTTGGGATGAGTGGAGGGCTCTGAGCCCACCCCTCTGCAGCCAGGAGTGAGCTAATTACTGCTGAATTTGTCCTAATTAAATGAATGCAATATCCAGTTCTTCCAAATAATATCAGCTGGGTAATGAGGAGACTTCTCTGCTTACAGATGAACTCAGTAAATGCAATAAAATGAACATCTGGGTATGGTGAGCTCTCACCATCAGTTTGTTTGTAACACAGGATGGAAAGAGGAGAGTCAGAATTAAGTGATATTAAACAAAGCCTTTCTTCAAAGGAAGCAATTTTAAAACCTAAACATGATTAGAAATGCTCAATTTCTCCAACTTCTTAAGAGGATGTATCTGATCTTCTCAGAAAAAGAAATTTTATATCCTGCATGCCTCAAGATAGAAACAATTAAATAGAAAATCATCAACTTGCTGACACAGCTCCTCTTTTAGTGATGTGACCAGGACAGGAATTGTTTTACAACACCTGGTGCCAAATCTGCATGTGATGCTCTCATAACTTTGGTTTTAAAATGCCATTTGTAGTTTATCATTGAAAGGTTTCATCTCCTGTGTAAACTCTGCAGCAAAAACAGCAATAAAAGCACTGTCACATACCTGGAACAACCACCCACAACTGGTTCAACCTTCAAGCTTGTAAAGCCCAAGCAAATTGCTCTGCTTAAATTCAGCATGTGATACCCCAGAATTACATTAATGTCAACTGAAACTGGCAATCTTTCTCCCTCCAGCAGCACAATTAATTAAAAGTAAGGTTTTGGGTTTTCCACTGAAATTATTACTTTGAAGGGAGAGATCCCAGACAGGTTTAGTGGAACAAAGAATCTTTCCAAAACATTTGACTCTCCCTCTCCACCAAGCTGTTTCCCAGGCACTCCATGAGTAGTTTGCTCTGGATGGAGCTGATGGGCAAAGAAAAAAGCCTGAATACATAAGGCAGGTGAGGACATGAGGGAAAAATAACCAAGAAACTTATTTTTACTTTTGAGATAATTTCTTTAGGTCAGTGCCCTTGGATCTGAAAAAAAACAAGTCAACATGATTTAGGAGCTTTTAGGGAATTTTAGGAAAAACCTGAACATTATTCTTAGTAAATGATTCCATGATGCTTTGGAAAACAAGGTTATGAGTTGCACCAGTATGCTTGGATGAAACAGCTACTCAAGAACTGCTTTTCCTACAACTTATCCTTCTATTAATAACTCTTAACAGTGGATATCAGAAACTACAGTTTCACTTCCATACCTCCCAAAGTCCTCTAACATAAAATTTCACATAATACCTAGGACAAAAATCATCAGGATGGATGTTAATTCATCCATCAAATCCGCTAAAGCTGCATGAAGAAAAAAGAACTCTACCTAAGCAAACAAAGCTCTGGAAATGTTTCTGTTGCAGCAGCTTAAAGCTACAATAAACCCCTTATTTCACCCTACATAAATGATTTATTACAGCCCTCAAATCTGAGTAGATTAAATATCTGCTGTTGGTTATTGGATGCTCATATTTTAAGGATCAAAGGTAGTGAAATTCTGAAGTCACTTTTAAAAGACACGCCTGAGAACTCAGCACTGCTGTCTCTGTAAGGGCAGTGATGCTTCATGAAATGCAGCCAGCAAATGTTCAAAACACCAACTGCACACAGAAGCCTCTTAAATGACAAGGAGGGATAAGAAACCATGAAAAGGCTCAAAACAGCTCAAGAACCTGATGGATCTCAAGGCAAATTGCAAAACCTTTTAAAGCTGCTGCTGCACTTCAGCCTTCACACTGTGGTTTGGCTGGACACATATATATGATGGTATAACCTTCATATTTGTGTCAGCTTCTCATATAAGCCATGATTTAAACACATTTTGCAGTATTCCACGAGTGAGGAGAGCTGCTACTAGGCAAGATCATGTAAAAATAAATTCATCTGTCAGAGCCCAACTCTGCATTTATTCAGCCCTAAGACTGAAGGCAGACCCACAGCTTCAGGGCTATCCACATTTCAGAGAGAAGCTCAAAAGTTAAATACTGCTTTAAGAACCCAATTAACCTGCTGAACCATGTTCTGAGCAAAATACCTTCAAATTCAAATTAAACAGGGCAGATTTTGGCCGCCTCCTCCCCTGCTCCAGTGCCTGACAAGCTGACAGGGCTACACTGAGACCACTTCCAATTCTGAGCAGCAGCACATGTAGATCTGTATCTCCAAAGGACTGAAAAGTAGGGCTCCTGTAATCCAGGAAGGAACTAATTAACAAGCAGCACTTTCATTCTTGTGCCTGTATTGCTTGCCACTGAAACAGCCACTGGGATCAGAAGATGGATGAGGATACAAAGGAGAAGTTAGGAGACGCTCAGCTCCCAGCAAGAGGAGCCAGGGAGCTGCTGCACCTTTGCCTTTGACACAAATATCTGAACAGTTCTTAAAGAGGAGCTGAATGTGCCCATCCAGCCTTGCCTGTGCTCTCCTTGGAGCAGCCAGGAGGGATGTGCCCCATCCTTCAAGGATTAACTGTGCACATTTCTTTTTACACAGGGCTGAAAAACTACTGAACAGACTAAAAAAGGTGCCACAAGGATATACAACAATTTTTAATGCACACATGCACAGCTCACAGTGAAATCTTTTCCTACTATTTGCTTTTCTTTGAGAAGAGTGACAGCACTTCATAGCTCCCAGAGCAGCCTGTGAACACTCGTGCTCAAAATACACATATGCTTCAAGAAAATAAGTAAATGATTAAATAAAGTAAGTAAATAAGTAAGCAGCCACGCCCCATAATCACCCTTCCATCAGCTGATAGTCTGAAACATGCACAAAGGAGCAGAACCACTAAGGAAAAAAAAAAGATGAAAACTGAAAGAAATAATTTACTCATCTGACACTACACTACACTCAAGGCCAGGTTTGCAGCACTGGAATTCAGTACTAGCTGGCAAAAGTGATTGAACTCCAAGCTTTTTGCCTTGAAATCTTTCACTCCTGGAGTAAAATTCATGTAGTGTAAAAGCAATGCTTCAAACCAGTTTAAAGGCCAAGTAAAACACAGCAAATAATGAGAAAGTCGCTGCAGTGCCACAGGATTGCCATGGTTTGTAACTGGGTGGTAAACCAAGCTAAATGAAGTATGCAAGCAATGCTGGGGAGATGTATTATGATACAAAATAAACAGAACTTTCTGCAGGGGCATTATGGAGCCATTTCCCTGTCCCTGTAGCACTTCAAGTGTTTTGTCTCAGCCCAATAATTTAGAAACATTACAAAGCAACAGCCACACACTGATACATTTACAGCACCAGCACACCATGACTGCTCCCTTTAAAAATGCTATTTTTTCAGAAAAACAAAGCATTTGGGCCTCTGTGGTGTTTCTGTGCAGTTTGAGCAAGGCTGGAGCTGCTGGATCTGGATGTTTTCCCAGCGCTGGGGTTTGGAGCGGCAGTTGAACAGGAAATACTGCGCAGTCTGTGCATGCATTACATTCCTGTCCCGCCCCGAGCAGCCAACAAACAAACCTTTCTTCTAGTAAAAGAGAGAGAGAGAGAGAAAAAACACACTGCACAAAGTTCACCAGCAGATGTGGCCTGTGAATCCAACCCAGCCTTTTCTGCTGATAAAAAGAATTCGATGTATTTGCAATGTTGGTGTAACGTCACGGTTTGGTGGAGCTGGATCAGCAAAGACCTGGCAGTTTAAAGCTGCAAAATCTGCACTGCTGAGGTTCCCTGAGCTGCTGCACCCACAGCAGAGCCTTTCTCTTGGGGAGGGTTTGCCAAATATTAGCAAGAACTTACAATAAAAAGGATTGTTTTATTTCCATTTTACTCAGCACTTAAGTTTGTTTTCCACCATCAGCCACGCACAGCAACCAGATCAGATGTTTGCATATCTCAACTCGAATCACTCCAAGGTTGGCCTGCTTGAAAAAAAAATTCTGGCAAATATTTAATACTGATTTGTTAAATACTTGGGAAGGAAGACAAAGGAGAAACAAACAAATGGGAAGAGGAGCAGCACATGGGGTCAAAATGGCCGGGTCTCAGCGTTTGTCAGTCAGGGCTGAGCCCCTCTGGCACGGGGAGAGGAGCCGAGTGGGAACGCAGGGAAGTGAATGTAAACAAGCACGTGTTTATGGAGCAGAAATATGTCCAGCATCCGCTCTGCTCCAGCCTCTGCTGACGTGGGACACGCTGGGAAAGGCAGGGAAGAACAATTTGCTCCATCCCCAGCAGCTCAAACCCAGGGGAGAAGCAGGAACAGGCGAGAAACGGGCGGCACCCGGAGCCGTCACACAGCCCAGGCAGTCGCTGCTGCCCACACATTAATGGAACTCACAGCTGGCAGCATCATCATAATATTAAAAAAAGTCTTAGAACCAATGCTGACTGAACAAGGAAGAGGGACAAACAAATTTTTCTTTAGCTTGTTTGGGAGGGTATTTTCTTACTGCACCAGGTATGAACAGACAGAAGGACGGACACACACACAGCCTCTGCAGCCCCAGGCCACATTTTCCTGAAGAATTTATGCCATGAAATTAGTGTGGAGCTACTGAAGAGGTGCAAAAACCTCTTTTTTCTGTGCTCCCCACCCAGCCACGCAGTTTTTACATAATCATTGATATTTCAAGACAAAGAGAAATCCAAACCTAAAAACCATTGCTGGATATGGGACTTACAATCAGCTCATTTCCTCATCAGATCGGTTCAGTTTAATAAACTGGGCTTTATAAGGGTTTTATGGGGTTTTCTTACCCCCCAGTGACCAAATTCAGAGCCTGGGGTTGTGAAATTAAGCAGAGCTTCTTCCTGCCTCCTGCCACACTCAGGCTGATCTAAATTGAAGTGACAGTTTTAGTTCTTTTATTTGACTTGAAAAGTGTAAGACAAGTGGTTCACCAAACACAAAGGTCAAAGAAATTCCTCTACTCTCTCCCCCCCAAAAATACCATTACACCTCCAACCAAAGCCTTAGCAAAACCTTGCTCATCTGAGGGGAATAAGCTTAATTTTCCTAAATATAGCCCAAAGATGTTTCCATAGAGACAGCAACATTCTATATGGTACTTTTTGCAGCAAATACTTCAGCAAGACATCAAATCCAAAGCATTAGTCTATTTTTGCAAGCTTTCTCCTCTCTTTCCTAGGAACAGCTCTTTCTCTAACAAATTCATCTTGCAAAAGTATGTTAAAGGGTCTCTGCAAAGAAAAGTTTTGTTTCTCCATTTTGCCTTATGAATTTTTCATTCTCTCCTGGGGATATTTTTGGGCCAGGCTACAAGTCTAATTCCTGCCAGGGAAATTCACTCATCCACAGTTTGCTCCCCCAAAGACACATCCCTAATAGCAAAAAATCAAACTGGGACATCTTTTCTGCAGTTCCTTTGACTTCTCTTTCTAAACCCCATTTATTTCTCTCAACCCACTGGTATTTTGTGGGTATTGAGTGCAGGTCTCATAAAACATTCACCCTGTGAGAAAATATACATTTAAAATGATGCTGCTTCTGGTGACATGTTCTACAGAACCAAAGCCATTTATATCATGTAAGTTCTGAAAAGATTCTTAATGGAGCAGGGAACAATGTGTGACCATGTATGAAACATTTACCTTGTGTTTTGGAAGCAAAATAGAGGTGGCTTAGCTTCAATAGACACTGACAAACAGAGATGTAACTTTATTTGGTGTCATTACTGTTTTTCCCCATTCCTCCATGCTCAAATTTCTCTGTATTATGAAACCCAGACACAAAGGAATAAAGAGGAATCCCACTCACTTGGAAGAGGGAACTTTCTCTGAATCACTGTATTATCTGTGCTTCAGTCATTAATAGAATCTGAAAGTAACAGCTGTTTCTAACAACTAAAAATGCTCTTAAAATCAATTTACAGGCATCATACAGCAAGTATAACTCAGCAGGTTACTTGAATCCAGCCCTTCTGGGAGCAAAATAAAAACATCAGGTTTTGATTATAAACTTATTTGTTGCAGGGATTTCTCAATAAGAGGTCTGGGTTACACTGGAGTGTATCTGCTGGGACAGAATCTCACTTGGAGAAATTGTTGCCAAGGTAATTTCTTCTCCAGCTTTAGCTTTTATGAAGCAGATTTCACCCTATCTTGGATTACTCTTCATAAATTCTTTTTTAAAGATAATTACAATATTTATAGACATGTAATACAAATGCCTATTACAGAGAGAAAAATGTAATTTTATTTGCTGCCTTCTTCTTCAAGCTGTTGAATCCACCCTCACCAGCTAAGCTGGAAAGGATTTTGATCAATTTACGTTTTCAGTAAAACCTACACATCTTCTGCAACTATTTTAGATCTAAAGTAATTACAATATCAACCACTGTGGGTTTTCAGTTCAATTGAAGTGTCACCTGCAGAACAGCAGCTCTGCCAGGTATCTCTGACAAAAAATTGAAGCTGTAACAGAGCATCTATTGTTACACACTAAGTAAAGAAGTAAGGAAAAATCCCCCACAGAAGCACATTCCAAAGGCTCATTAATAATTTGCTAAAATATCTCACATTGCCCTGGTGCTGCATCTCTCCCTCACTTTTCAAACTCCTTTTTTTTTTTATTTTATATTAACTGTGTTGTCAACTGATTCCAAGAAATAAGCTGGAAAATATTCAACCCTAGCTCTTCTGACCTTGTACTTTGGAGTCATGAGTATTTTATCCATTCAGCATTCCCAGACCATTAAAAGCAGCACATTCCCACCTGGAAATATGATATTTAGAAAGCTAAAACTAGATTAAGAATGAAACAAAAGATACAGGAAACTGCAAGCTTTGTATGATAAAGTGACTACAGTTTTGACAAAAAATAAAAGCAGTGAAACTTGATGAACTTCCAGCAATTCCTTTCTAGAACAAAGCCACAATTTACTGCTGCTGAGAAATTCAGCTAATAAGAAAAATTATTTTCTAAAAAGAGTTTTAGGAGGAGGGGATTTTTAAAAAAGCATTTTGATGTCTTGAACAAGCACTCAGATGTCTCCACCACGCTGACAATTCAGCTGCAGGTTGGAACAGCTGCAGACATGTTTAACTGCCTCTCCTCTGACCTATTTGAAATATCCTAAACTTTGTACTTAAGGAATGCACAAGATTTAATGCCCATGCTTGAACTCCTGACAATGCTGCAGCACTGAGAGCAGCCCACTTGCTATTTCACAGAGGAGGCATGAGAAAGTATGAATAACTGAGGATATTAAATAACCAGTGTCTTCAGGACTACAAGTTTAGAAGCCTTATAAATAAACTGTTTCCTAAATTATATTAGAGGGGGAAAAAAAGCAACAAAAGCAGTACAGTGATTTTTTGCTGCTTACTGGAGCAAAAATGATGATAATTGTAACTATGTTGATTCATTCTACAAACCCCACTCCTGTTATCCCCAAACAAAGGCCACACATTGGCCTTATCAAAGGCAGACTAAAAGGAGGTCAAAAAATTGCAACTAACTCCATTAACAAGGCAGAAACTCTTCCCCATCTTACTTCTTCAGCATGTGCCTTTGTGCTAATTTCAAGAGAGAATCCAGGCATGAGGCAAGAGAAATTATTCTGATTCTGCATCTTGTCCAAGCAGCCTCTCTTAGCCTACATTCCTGCCCAAGCTGTTTATGCAGAACACTCCAGATCAGCTGGTCTCTGCCCAATCTGGCAAAAAAACCCTGCTGCTTTCCTCCAGCACTGATGCAGAGGCAAGGGTGAGCTGTGTGTTTAGTGCATAATGATGCAATGCTATCCTATCCCCAGGGCTTTGCATCCTTCTTTCTTGGCATGGAAGAGCCAGATTTTCACCATTTACATCAAACATGTCATAGCAGCAGAGAATGGTTTGGGTTGGAAGGGGCTTTAAAGATCAGCTGGTTCCACACCCTGCCATGGGACACCTTCCACTAGCCCAGGCTGCTCTAAGCCCTGTCCAACCTGGCCTTGGGCACTTCCAGAGATAAGGTGAGAGATCTCAGAGGTGAAGGAAGCCCACTTCATCTCCTAGGGAGGCAGGAACCTTGCTTCATCACCATCACTTTCAGTAGCAGAGGTCCCACTTTGGCTCAGGGCAGAGAAGCAGATGAGGGATTCACAAAGGTCCCACTGGCTCAAGGCAGAGAAGCAGATGAGGGATTCACAGAGG
>JAWWMS010000120.1:4351853-4364953 GCA_035048045.1 Chlorospingus semifuscus | reverse complement strand
GATGAGGGATTCACAAAGGTCCCACTTTGGCTCAGGGCAGAGAAGCAGATGAGGGATTCACAAAGGTCCCACTTTGGGTCAGGGCAGAGAAGCAGGTGAGGGATTCACAAAGGTCCCACTTTGGCTCAGGGCAGGGAAGCAGATGAGGGCTCCTCCATGAGCTCAGGTAAGAGCCCCAAGCAGCTACTGGACCCAACACATTTCCTGCACTTAGCTCAGATGGGAAACCCCAGGCATGAAGAACCATAAATGCTAGATCCCATCAAGTCTATACTTACAGAAATACCCAAGCATTCAGCCAGCCATGCTGAGTTCCTGCTGCTCCTCCTCTCCCAGCAGGTAACAAGCTCCAAGTCCAGGGAGCCCAACCAGCATCTCTCCCCTTGAGCTGCTTCCAGCTCCCTGTGCTGCTCTCAGCACCCCAGCCCGTGCCCCTCTGCAGCTCAGGTGGCTGCACTGACCCCACACACACACAGGTGTTCACACAACAAGCCCCTGCCACGTGGGCTGTAAGTCAGACTGAGGGAAACAGGGGTACAAAACCAACAATTTCTAACTGAAAACCCTCTGGGTGCCTCCAGGACCCCCCAGCTGTGTGCAGCAAAGCTGCACTGAGAAAAGCAGTGCCTGAGACAGTCACACCTGCACAGCTGGGTGTGTTGTTTATCCTGAGAGCTTTAAAAATCCCTTTTGGCACCAGCAGTATTATGTTCTGTACCATACCACAGCACAAGCAATTTGAAAGGCTTTTTTCTGGCTACTGGCTGAGCTCTATCAGTTTGGGCAGAGCCCACTTGGCTCCTTCTGCCCAGCCCCAGCACATTCAATGAATTACTCAAATCTAAACAGATTCTGCATTTCAATTGCTCTCCCAAAGCTGCAGCAGGAAAGCTCTGTATGCTCTGGCATGCCTGCTGCAAAGCAAGATAAATATCTGGCACCTCTCCCGCTCCTACATAACCAGAATGAGGACAAATAGCTGCATTATTGGCTTCATTAGGGCCTGTCTCAGATCTTATTTCTCCTGGTGACACAGAAAAACATGACAAGGGAGACACTGCAAAAGGCTGCCCAAGGAAGCAGTGAATGCCCCATCCCCAGAAGTGCCCAAGGCCCTGGAAGTGCTGGATGGGACCTGGAGCAACCTGGTCTAGGGGAAGGTGTCCCTGCATGGCATGGGAGGTGGAGCTGGATGATCTTTAATGTCCCTTCCAACCCACACTATTCTGGGATTCTGTAAAAGCCATGGCCCAACAGGATTTTCCCAGATCAAAATCTAACAAACACCCAGATTTGTACTCTTGCTGTAACTCTGCAGTGCTGCAGGGACATTCTCCTTTCTGCTGAAGAACTGTGCTCCAGTGACACAGGAGCAAAAATCAAGGCCTGAGTCCCTCCCACAGGTCCCCACACACACAAGGAATTCCAGCCCTACAAAAAAAAAAAACAAAATAAGGTCCAGTGTGTTTGAGACACTCAGTGCCAAAAACCTCCTGCCAAGACCCAGCCAGCTGGAGGGGAAAGTCTCTGGGTAGTAATGAGTCTTGACACTGAAAAAAAATTGGTTTATTTTCTTGTTTTAACTACCTCATTAGAGCTCCCAAGTAGTTTCTGTTGAATTTTCTCCTCAGCCACCAAGCCCAGCTGACCACAGCAGAGCTCACAAAGCCAAGCTGATAAGCACTTGTAGGGCACAATGCATCTCATTTGTCCACACCAGAACCCACCCTAAAAATGCCAATGTTGTTTTTCTTCTCTCCCCCGGGAAGCCCTGATGAACAGCTCAGCTGTTTATACTGCAAACATTTACAGTTAAGGGAAAGATCACCATCCCCCACATCACTGCTCCAGTCCTTCCTGTAAGTCACTGCAGCTGGCCAAGACCAGGAGCAGTCCAGCAAAACTTGCTTATGCTAAAAATGCTGCAAAATAACCCCTTCATTTAATCCTCCTGTTTCTGGGCCCAGTGCTGCTATTTCCTGACCACTCCACACTACTGACCTGCACATCCAAAATGGAAAATGTTGTTCACAAGGAGAACAAACACAGGACTAGGGCTTTAAATGAGGTTCCTCAGCAAGGCTGACCTGGGAGCTCTGGACTCTCAGCACATTTTCCTGCACCTCTCAGGTGATGCCTCCAGGATTCCTGAGGAACCCTGGGAGTTCTCCATGAGGTGCTGCAAGAAAAATGCCACCATACAGAAAATTCTGATGGCAGAACATTTAGTGGAGGATTGTTTGCTCCAAGTATTTTTTGTACCAGCTGAAAGACCACAACACAATTCCCAAGGGGGAGAGCTTACACAAACAGGGCAAAGCTTCTGGATGGGCTTTCACAGCAGTTTTTTGGTTTTTTTTAAACTCTCTTCCTTCCTCCTTTCGCCCAGAGGTGAAAGTGGAAAGTTTTCTCAGGCAGAGGATGCCTTGGCCACTGAGCACTTAAACAAACACATTATCCACAAAACTTGGGGATTTTTCCTCTCTCATTTTAGGAAATACAATTGTTCAAAAGCCTTATTTAATCAGCTGGTGCACACCCACAGCTGAGCCCAAGCACTGAGGAAGCTGTTTCAGCCCAGCCTTTAATGAAGGATGAGCACAATTTCCAAACACCTGTGACAAGCCACATGCCAAAACATGCTCCAGCACCACCTGATAGCACCATGAGGTGATTACAACACTCCTGGGATGTTTGTACCTGCTCTCTGGGCACAAGTTTTAACTTTCCCATCACCACCTTGCATCTTCTCTCCAATCCCCAAGATTACTGTATTCAGGGTTAACATTAAAAAATGGCAATTTCTATGAATCTGGGACCATCCTCCTGTTGTTTTGCTTAAGATACTCCTTTATCAGTTTGTAATTTACATCACTGAAAGTTTCACAGCAAATATTGAAGGAAGGTGGCTCCCAGTATGTATCAAACAGGTATTTTCTCTTGCAACCCCAAGTTTTAGACACTCCCATCAAAAGCAAAGACAATTCAAGAGTTCCAAGTAATGCCAGAAGGTATTAACTGTTCCAAATGACAGCTGGGCACGTGGAATTGAGGCTTCCTAAACTCTGGATCAAGTGGCAAAAAGGTTCTTTTTGTACTTCTTAATAGGATGAATGTCCCAAAGCACAGGGAATAAGGTCAGCCCCACCCAGGAAAACCAGTTGAAGTCCAAAGAGAACCTTGATCCCCTTTTCTGCTCCACTCCACATTTCCATTTTTTGGACAAGCAGCTCCCGAGTCTTTGTGCAACAGTTCCTTGTTCATAATTTTTAAACCCAATGTAAAAACCAACTACAGAACATTTTCTGCCTCAGTTTTATTCTTAGGTAAGGCACACACACAGCCTTTGAGTAGGACCTTGGGGCAGAATATATATTAAAAATTGAGAGGTGCTCATATAATTTAACAGCAGGTTCTAGAGGAGCATTTAGCTTGTGACATCCTAACTTTATTCCCTTATCACACAGAGCAAATATTACTGCTTTATCCAGTGTCTAGAAATGACATTAACCATATCTAGGAAATCCTGCTAGATCAATCTTAGCATTTAAGTAACATTTCAAGTTAGGACTTAAAATAAGATATTGTGGTGTTTGGATATTACTAATTACTGATATTTTTCTTATTCATAAACTAATTGTTGTTTAAGATTCTAGCAAGGCAATGGAAAAAAATATCTCTAGAGTTGCTTAAACATGCAACTTGTTTTTTTTTCTTTTCCTGGAGTCATCTCAGGCAACTAAACTAAGCATGATCTAGGAATGAGAAAGTACAAAGGAAAAAGAACATCAAAACTTATGTCACTTGGCTTATACTTCTTGTTTATAGCTATACCACAGCAGGAAATATAATTACAAACATCAGTCTGCACCGGGTATAAAATATTCCATATTGAAAAGAAGCAATGTATTACATAATACTTTATAGTTTCTCCAAATTCCAAAGCTCACACACATTTTTCCTGCCTTAACAACCCGAAAGTACACAGAGATCTGCAGGAATACATGGTGTGCACATACACACATCTGCAAAAGCCAGCTTGAAAGTGGCACAAGTAACAAAAATATGCAGCCCAGCCCTGTATCCAAACCAGAGGCAATAACTCTTAGACATGGAGTTTAAAGCAACTTCAATAAACAATCACTCCATCATTCTAAAAAGCACATTCTAACTGGAATTACCCTGACTTATTTTAGGAATTGAATTCCAGTAATGTTGTATGAATTATTCAATGATTGTATCAGCTTATTTTCAACCAAATTCTGTTTCCCTGAGGAAATTCCAGCATTGGAAATTGCATGCACCACACCAATATCAGCAAGAGCTAGAATCCTTTACATTTTTTCTTTTTTCTATACAGATAATGTATTCTTCAAGTTCATTTCCACCGAGGGGAAGAAAAAAAGCTTTCAGCTTGGCTCTCCTCATGAATAATACATTAAAAATTTAATATTAGAGCACAAATCTTCTTTTTAAGCCTCCAGAAACAGTACTATATTTGCCCTATTACTTTGAAAAGATTCATGTACATATTTAAATAAGGGTAAACCATAAGCTCCTGTTCTCCATAATTAAGCTGCAACAAAATATTTCCCCATTTATCAGCCCAATTCTGAAACAATTCTGTAAAGCTTTGTAACTGTCATTAAAAAAGAGAATTCCTTACCATATCCACAATAAGGAGTGTAAGACATTTTGTTCCATAACTCAGTGTAACAATCTGAAGTGGAACAGATTTTTTTCAGCCATTCACAAAACCCAGTTTTGTTACACGAAGGAGAATCCTGATTTCAAGGAGGCATCTCCAGTCCACGTTACTAACAGCAGACGTAAATAAAACCCAAACCCACAAGAAAAAACAGCTGCAAAAATGATGTAAGGGAGGAGAGGGAGGGAAACAAGTGCCTGGTGAAAGGATGAGAACTTCTAGGAAGAGGAGAGTCCTTCTAAGAACAGCAACCGCATCGATCCCGTGCCACTTGCTGGAGCCCTGACTCCGCAGGCTGAGGGCTCTGCCACAGCCTCAGGCTCCCAGCCCTTCTCAGGCTTGTACAAAAATAAACAGAAATAAACAGACTGTGGAGCACAAACCCAGATGGTTCAGGGCTCAGAAAGCAGGAGTCCCATCGTGCTGCTACAGAAGTATTTTTAAGCGTTCATGGGAGGCGGCACCGCCGGGGCTCGGCTCCCTGGAGGCTTCAAGCATCTTCTCCAGGAAGCCAGCAGCAAGTTCGTGACACTCTGAGGAACTGGACAAGGTGTCCTCTGAGAAAGAGCACACACTCTGCAATCTGCAGCACAAAGGACAAATTTAACCAGCACAAACTTTGCTTGCACTGTTCAGGGCTGGGCCACCAGAGCAGCCTCAGCACGGAGCAGGACTAATGGCTGGATTCAATGTTTTAAAGGTTTGCTCCAGCCTAAATGATTCTAGGATTTCCATGCATTGCCTGGTGGAAGAATGAGTCAAATGGGAAAGAAAAAATGGCAAAAGATTTATTTTTATTAAGGTGACTGGAAGAAATGTTACAAACTTGAGTGTGTGCCTGCACCAGCAGATTTCAGCCAACCATCACCCCCTCCCAACACTCTTTCAAAATCACTTCTAATTTCTCTTTAAGGTATCCTGTTCCACCTGAGCTGGGACACCCTGCTCATTATTACAGCAAAACAGTAGGCAACAAAGTTTTCTTCTTCACCTAATTGATCACAATTTTAAAAATTATCATTAGTGATTAGCATTCAAAGATTTCACTCTGGGTTGGACTTTCAGGAGGCTCTTCACATTCCCCCAAAAAAGCAGATTTAAGGTGCAAGACATGGGAACCAGAGACTCTCTCATGCCTCTTCTACAGAGAATTATCTACAAACACAGTTTGTTGATCTGTTCCCAGATCACAGATTGTGGAAGTGACCTGTAAACCCTGTCACACACACATTTCTAACCCAGCTTTCAAAGGGGAAGTGGATTCCGAGCAAGGCTTTGAATCTGCACTGTGAAGCTGCTTGGTTTTGCAGTGTGCATGAAAAAGCTCCTACAAACCTGTGACTCTTCCACTAAGGACCTGTGAATTTCCTCTGTTACTTTCTACCCCACAAACTTGTTTTCCTCCTTCTCTGCCATAATGTTAAACACAAAATCCATAAGGAGCTCTTGCACATCTCAGAAATGAACTCCTATTGCGTTCTGAGCGGTTAAACCCACGAGGAGCTCCCTCAGCCAGCTCCTGGGCTCAGCTTTGCAGTGACAGTGGCTGTCCCCAAGGGTCCCTGGTGTCCCTCAGCAGGAGCAGCTGGCAAGCAGTGCCCTGATGCACACAGCCCATGTTTGTCCATTACCCTTTTCCTTTTGGCTGCTGCCTCAGCTTTGTGAGCTCCTCTCCCCTTATACAGGAAGCTGGGGCCTCAAACTTAATCCTGCACATTCAGTTCTCTGCTCTTCCAGCTACCACTACAAATGTACTCTCCAGAAAAAAAAAAGAAAAAAAAAAAAAAGAAAAAAAAGGCACAGAAAGCTCTCACAATCCAATCTTCGCTAAAATTCTCCACGGTGAGATTATTTCTCTTTTTTTCTTTTTTCTTTTTTTTTACTGGGAGAAAACTGAAGGAAAGATTAACAAATTCCTGCAGCTGAACAAACACACTGAACATTATTCATCAAGACAGAAAGCAGATAATCCAAATCTAAAAGGTACAAACAAACTTTGCAACACCACTAGAGCCAGAAACTCTGGAAGGTCCCAAGGTCTTTATTCACAGGTTTCAGTGTTTCTGAAGGCACTTTCACTCCTGTGGGGCTGGGGCAGCAGCACTTGTGGGAGATGGGGAGGAAGATGGAGAAGATGTGGTTGAAAGAAGATTGAGCTTGGCCACAGCAGCCTGGGAACCCAGAGTATCAGATCAAGGAAGTAAAATGAGGAAGGAGCCATCTACAGCTCTAATTCATCTCCTTTTTCTCTGAAAGCTGCTGAGTTTCTCTGCCTGTTTGCTCCATGCCAGCCTCTGGACTGCACCATCAGCCCCTTCCATCCTCAGAACTGTTTCCTTCTCAGCCTAAAAGGGTGAAACTTCTTCTCCTGTCTCTTGGCCATTACAATATCACCAGGCTCACCCCAGTATGTTCCAGGGGGAAAAAACCAAGCAAGCATCATATACTGAAATACAGTGTTTTGTTATGCTATTTGTGTGTGTGTCCCCTCCCAGCAGCTTCCTCAATTCCTTCTTCCTGAACCTCACAGCCTAAAATAGAGTAAAAAAGCCTTCCTGTCATCCTTTCCAATTATTCTGGGGCTTCCTCAATTACTGGCTGTGGGTAAAAACTCCTACACCACACATAAAGACATCTGCAATTTGCTTAAATGCATCCATGGCACTTTGGAAGGGCAGGATTGCCTGGATCCCAGACTCACCCTTCCTTCAGCTGGGATCAGCACAACTCCACCACAACTTTTACAGGCTTTACACGAAATAATTTTACACCATTTAAGATGTACAGCAGCAAATTGCTGTTTACTATTGTAGGAAGGGCCTCATCCAAATGAGCTGATGCCTCCTTGATGCCTGTGGTTGGCTGAGGAACAGCAGCTACTCATGGAAACACCAGGGGATGTGCAAAGGGCTCCACAAATCAAGGAGGGTCTTAAAGCACCCTCCTTAAAATGGAGGTATTCTGCAAAAAGCATTTAATATGATGAGTAAGAGAAAAGGTACTTTATGAAAAGGGAGGGAAGAACAGGCTTAAAGCACCAGCTGAAGTGATTTATGCCAGTGATTTATTTGTCTGAAGTGCTGATTCAAGATGCTTCCCATGGTATGAATGAACTTGATGCTTTTAAACCCTCACTCTTTGCTTTGTGTTCAACTACAGATGTATTGGTTAATAATGGAATAGCAACAAGAGGTGGGGAGAAAGGAAAAGAAGTGACTATACCTGGATTAACTCTGTGCAGAGTTAACCACACCAACAAATCTCCTCTGCATGAAAATCTATGTGCCAGTGTCACACTACTGTGATTTCTACTGCCAAACTCACTGGTGAAATGCTGTGGTCACAGCAGTCACAGAAATCAGGGGCAGATATGTAAATAAATAAATAAAAATCAGGATACCTCTTCACAGGACAAAAAGAAGAAATTCTCGATTTGTTCAGCCTTTTATTGCAGGTCAGATTTTCTACTCTGCTTTCTCCCAGCTCCTTGGAAAGCTCTCAACTCTAAATCCACAGGACAAAGCTTTACACAGCAGCTCAGAGAAGGAGAAGTCCTTCCAGAACAGGGTACAGCAGGACAACTTCACCATTCCTACAAATCAGCTGTCACACTGGAATGTGTAAACAGACATATCTCTCTTTTTTTTCTTATTGCTACAAGTCAGATCTGACTACTACAAATACCTCAGGATTTTCTAAGGTCTACCAACACTACCAGCTGTCTTCTTGTTCTCAGTGTTTGCAGTGATTTATTCCACAAAAACTTGAAATAATCTGATTGAGTAATATGAAAACCACATGATTTATGTTTTGCCCCTCCAGTCCCTTTCTATTCTTAGTGGAAACACCCAGTGTGGCTCAGATTTCAGTACCTGCAGATTCAGAGTCTGCTCCACTGCACCAGGTCATCAATGAGTGACCAGACCTGGATATTCCCACCTGCCACACCCCTCTAAAGGCTTCTGATACATCAGCAAACATTTCTGCACCCATTTTATAGCAGCTTATATGCAGACCAACATTTTTCTAGTTTATTCTTAAAAAGCTTCTTTTCAGCTCGTGGCAATCTACTCCTTTTTGCCCCCCATGTTAGCATGTTACAGAATTAAGCTCAGTCTCTGTGGCATGGTTTATTTTTGAGAAGAAAAATCTGCTGGGTATTATTGGCTTCCTTGGTTTCTTGCAATATTTCTCAAGTTTCTGTGTTCTTTTCTGAAAACTGGAATTGGAAATTATGAATAAGGCAGCCTAAGCACTATTTTAGTTCTTACAGGGTTTTTTTAGAAGCTTATTTACTCTTCCCAAGGTGTCAAAGGTAACAGCTCACAGTTCTGAAGTTGTACAGTTTCACACCAGCCACTAGGCACCCAGTGATTTAATTTACCATCTGCTCCCAATAAAGTCATAGCCAAAGACTGATACAAGCTTCCCTCCCCCAGTTTAATACAATATTTTAGTGTCAGAAGTTGGTGACTTCCCTTTCCTGCTGAGCACCAAACCAAATCCTTTGTCTTCCTTTCATTACTACAATACTTTGCCAATCCTTTGCCTTCTCCACTGCCAGGTGCATGTTCTGGCAGGCACAAGACAGAGAACATAAGAAAGTTATTAAGGAAAAATTAAAAACAACATCCAAAAATATCAGGAAAGCAAAAATATTCTTGCTCAAACCATCCCTATTGGAAACTAGGGCAGACTTTTTGCAGGCTTCCTTCCTTCCTCTTGCACTGGAAAAACTCATCAAGTTAGTGAACTACAATATTTCCTATGCTTCATTTGAACTGGCACAGCCTGTGCCCATCTCCACAATAAAAAACCAGTTAAACTGCTGCATCATCATCATCTTAAATCCTATTTTCCTTTCAGGTTTGCATCTGAAGGAACTGAGTCATGTCTCCAGCTTCTCAGAGCTTACTGAAGTTTGCCACCCTGCAGCTCACTGGTTTTCTCACTGATTTTCAAGTTTTTGCTCTTTCTCCCTCTGAACCTCTGGTAAATGTCACCATGTCAGCCGCCCTTTCTGAGCCACCTCCCACTCCTGTCCTGTGGTTCCTCCTTACCTGTGATGCCTTTAGGGATCTCTCTCAGCTGCCTTTCCTGCACCAAAGCCTGCTGGAGTATGAGAAGGATGTGCTGGACATCATGTCCTGCTGTACTCCTTCCCCAAGTGACTATTGCAAAAAAAATCACTTTACCAGCACCCTCTGTGGCTGGAATCTCTGCAGCACTCACCTGTGGGAATGAGTGAGGGCTTCCCTCAGGGCACAGGGATTGAACTGAAACCCCTGGAGAAACTGAGATATATGAAGCCACCAAGTGAAACAGAAATAGAGATTTAGAATACAGATTTTAGCTTTTAGTAGATACTAAGTGCCTTGAGTACCTAACAAGCTGCAGAGAGAGCAGAGGCCATTCTGCCCTTAGGGACCATTCTACCATAGCAGTGCTATTTCTGTAAGGTTGCCTTGCCAAAAAATGTAAACTCTCAGCCACCACAGGGCACTCACTAAGGGCAGGTACCTGAGGGAAGGCCCTGTGAAGTTTGTAAGGTTTTCCAAGGAAAACTCTCCACTGCAATGTGGCTGTAGTGACACCAGCAGTGCTCATTTTACAGCCTGTTCTGCTGGGACACACAAGCTTTAATGAAACTTGCCCACTGCTGCAGCTTTCTGGTGCTACCATTTATTTGTAAGTTTTGTTATTTTTAACATTTCATCTCAATCTTCTTTTCTTGATAACCCCATAAATGAAACTCAAACATTAATTACTGTGTCACAGAGACCTTTCACAGGGCTGCCCTGTCACAGGTGAAGGACTGTCCCCACCAAAATCCCCTCCTGTGACAGACCCTGCATGTTCCTGATCCCTTCCTTTCACAATCACACTTTTACCAACCACATCATGTGGCTCACACTGATCCTTTCTCACCAATGCATTCAGATATTTAAAACTCAGATCTTTAAAAACCTAAGTGCTGTAACAAATCTTCATGTCCAGATGAAATATGGAAGTCATATTTTGAGAGGGGCCTATTAATTCTTAGGGGATGAATCTTACTTTCCTACCAAGACAATTTTAGGTTGTATTTTTGAGAATTTAAGATTTTCCAGAGAGGCAGAGTAGCACACAGAAGTGATCTGGAATCAGCTCAGATTTACATTCACCTCTTGATTTACATTTCCCCTCTGATCCAACAGGGACCAGCTCTGCCCAGCTGCTTTTAAGGAAGCTGTCAATGGGACCAAGGCTCCCCTTCACCACACCAAATCCAACTATTTTTGTTTGGTGGGTGTTTTTTTAATGTTTAAGCATTTTTAAAAATTAATTCTTAACTCAAATGCCTATGAGAGATTAAGAAACAACAACCAACAAACCTTCATGCAATTTTGTAGTGTTTTTAAATGAACTTTTGTGGACAGTGTGTGTACACAGGTCTGTACCACACCTATGCATTTCCTTACAGGTAGGATTTAAACTGGCCACCAACACTTTAATCAGTATTAAACACCCTTAGAAGAAAAGATAAAAATTATTTTGTGGCTGTACCAAGCTGATTTTTTTTTTAAACACACTATTTCTGAACATCATTTTGTATGCTCAACTGTTTATAACATTAAAAAATGAAGAACTGAAGAGTTCAAGGAGTGCAAAAAAAAGAAGAAACAGAATGTTCCAGGCCAATGATGACAACTCAGAGGGACATCAATGGGTTCCCATCACATGTCAAGCAATAATCACTGTCACCACACTGCAGAGCTGACACAGGAGGTCCCCAAGCTTGAGAGACTCTTGTAACTACAAATGTTTCTACCACCACACTCAATCTACACTATCACTTGACACAGGAATGCTCAAATCTGTTCTGTATATATATTCATGCCAAGCAGATGAAGAGAATCACATTTGTAGTGATGAATGAAATGACTGGAGGCACATTTGTCGTGCTCTGTGTTGCTGGTGACATGTTCATCTATCAGCTTTTCAACAGAAGCAACCACCTTTCCATCATGAGATGTCTTATTATAGACCCCAGCTAAAGCAACCACAACAATTAACAGCCTGTTTGGTGTGTTTGTCTCTGCAAGTGGGTCATGAAGTCAAAAAGAGCGGGGAGAAAAGGATAAATCCTAAGGAAAACTAGTGGCAATTGTGAAGGTGATGGTAGGAGGTCAGACTTGAGAAACTCTCAGCATCTCTGCTGGTCACAGTGACCCCAAGATGAGTTAGAAAGTCTCTTTTCCCAGCCCAGCAGTCAAAGAAGGAGTCAGAACTGTTCAGTTCTTGATCTCAAGGTTGTTTATTTTATCTTATTTATAAAATTCTTTCTCCTGGCCTGCAGAGGTCTGGTTAGCAGGACAGACAGAGGCACTCTGACCACCTCAGAGACGGCGTTATGTCTTTATACTGAAAACTACATGTACATTATTTACCATAACTTCTTAATACCTATCACCTATGTTAGACAGTGAGCTTCTACTCTAAACTAATCTAAAAAACAAACCTAAAAGTGCCATCATCACCCAGAAGATGAAGGCTAGGAAGAAGAAGAAAAAAAGGACAAGGCACGCCCAAATTCCTCCATCTTGGGACTCCGAACCCCCATTCTAAAAACCCCCAAAAATCTATTTTTCACCCTGTGATAAATTCTCTATCATTCTACTTAAACTTTCTTAACTTGTAATTCTTCATATAAAGGTTGGTAATTGTTTTTTCCATGGGTTAGAATCAAAGGCAGAGGGGTCTTGGGCTCTGTGCCAAGGTCTCTGAGCCCCCTGGGCAGGGGCTGGAGCCATCCAGGGCACCCAGAGGAATTTCCTGGGTTCCCACAAGAAACCTTCAGCCTGATGATTCCTTTTTTAAGCAACAGGGCTCTGTGTGTGTAACCTCTTTTAAGAAGATGTAAGTGCACATTAATAACCCATTTTTTGTGGACAGAGGTGTAAAAATAAATATTAATCTCACTCCAAATACACCATTTGCTTCAAGAAATGAGAAGCCACCAACTACCAGCGGCAGACAAGGATGGACAACTCCCAGGACTGCACCACCAGGCTCCATGCTGAGAAAAAACTCCACGTGTTTCAAGAACTTCTGAAGCAGCTTTTCAGAGCACAGGGTTGCCAAAAGCTTTTACTCACTGAACTTTAAGTGGAGCACTGCTAGTAGATAGCCCAGTGTCCCACATTTTTTTGGTACTAGTTAATAAAGGAGCTGAAGAGAAAAGCCAGAAGAGGAACAACCATCATCTGGATCCATGTGGAATTATGTTTTAAAGGCAAAGTCCTACGAAGCATAAAGAATGAAAGGAAGGTTGGCTGTCACAGACATCTTTTATGAAAAATCCTTTCCTTAGGATTTTTCCTCCTGAGAAGCTGGGAGGCCTCAGGAACAA
>JAWWMS010000120.1:4339397-4351753 GCA_035048045.1 Chlorospingus semifuscus | reverse complement strand
AATATAATATATATCATAAAATAATCAATCAGCCTTCTGAAACATGGAGTCAGATCCTCGTCTCTTCCCTCATCCTGAGACCCCTGTGAACACCATCACAATTGGGTGGTTTAAGTTTGTCTTTCTTCTGCCTAATACAACTCCTGTTTAAACTTAGGTTATAAAGGGAGCCAAACTCATGGAGGAACAGATGAGGCTGCAGCAGGTTGTCACAGCACTGAAGCCCAGAATCATTTAGTTTGGAAAAGACCTCCAAAATCAATGCGTTCAACCATTAACCCATCCCTGCCAAGCCCACCACTAAACCCTGTCCCCAAGGGCCACATCTGCACCTCTTTGAAATCCCTCCAGGGGTGGTGACTCCACCACTGCCCTGGGCAGCCTGTTCCAATCCCTGATAACCCTTTTGGTGAAGAAATTTTTTCCTAATATCCAATTTCAACCTTCTCTGGTGCAGCTTGAGGTCATTTCTTTTGATTCTGTCACTTGATCCCTGGGAGAACAGGCTGATCCCCACCTTGCCACACCCTCCTTTCAGGTAGTCATAGAGGAGAAGATGATCCACCTCGAGCCTCCTTTTCTCCAGGCTGAGCTCCTCCAGCTGCTCCAGACAAATTCCCAGCTCCATTCCCTTTTCTGGACACACTCAAACCATTCTTGCATCCAGGGACCCAAAACTGAACACAGGATTTGAAGTGCAACATCCCACTAAAAAGAGGTTTTCTGTACTCTCTGTTCCATTTAGGTGAAATGTTTAACTCCATGGATACAACACATGTGGATTAGCTGGGTTTTTTTTTGCTTCATGAGGCTCTGACAGTTCAGTTTTGCTGAAACATTTCAGTTTTGCTGAAATAAGCCCCACAACAAATGCTGGAAATAGCAGCAGAGAATGATTTCCAGCAACATGTCAAAAATACACTGTCGAAGATGAACTTCTTACTTCCAAAAGCAAAGACTCCTTTAACTGGTAATCTCCCAAATTGCAGTTATTACAGGGAACTCATTTAATCCATACCAGAGACACAGAGCACAATCTAATATATATAAAATAGACTAAGTAATATAAAATATACTAAATATACAATATAAAATATACTAAATAGTGCTGATAAATCAGAGAATACTTTCCCCCAGATTGTGCAAATCCTGGCTGCATGGATTCATTTGGTACTAGAAGTCCATGTTTTGAAACATTTGGCAAAAATGGACAAATAACAACCTCCCCAAACATGAGTTTTACTGTAGATGCTTCAGTTTGGGCCTTGTATCCCATAACACAGTGCCTCTAATCCACTTTCAGAGATTTTTTTGGTTGTTTGTTGGTTTTTATCATTTCTCTTGACTAAATTGCAAGACTATGCCCTGCCTTCCCTTGCCATTTCACTGCATGAGAATAAAGCCTCTGTCTTATTATGCAGCTTAATGATATGTTAATCTTAAAGCAAAACACTGAAGGGAAACACTAATACTCTCCCCAAACAAACAAACAATCAGAAAATGTGCTGTTGAGTGTAACAGAGCTGTTTGCCCAAATAATGTGAGAAACCCAAGCAGTAATTAACACAAATTGTTTTATTTGAGAGAATTAACAGAATATAAGCAACCTGCCATCATGATGCAGTTTGGACTTGGCTTCTTATGGGCTAGCTGGTGTTACAGCAATAAAACAAAGGGCACTGCAAAATGTAAAGCTGAAGCTAAAAAAAGGAGATGTCAGAATTTTATTGGGAGATACAAAGGGAATTTTATATAATTTTTTTTCTTTGAACACAGGATTCACATGGATTTGTAAAATGAGGTGCAGATTTTCTACAGGGATATCTAACCTCTGATTTTTCTGAACCTTCTGCATTGAAAAATAATGTTCATGGTATTCTGATTAATCTAATGATAATAATTATTATTAAAATTCTTCTTGAGGCTGTGAGAACAGCAGGTATTTTACCTCTGCAGATCCTGTGGTAAATAAGACCACAGAGTCTTATAGGTGAAAAGTAGTACCCAGAATATTGTTGTCCTACATGTCCTAGCAAAGTCAAGCAGCAGGAAAATTATCCTACCCACAAAAACTAAAAAAAAAGAGGGAAAAAATTTAAAAAAAGAAATACAAAGAGCCCCTAGAACTAATGCCACCAAAAAAATCCCCTACTTAGTCTCAACAGTTATTTTCTGTAACCTCAGAAGGAAGATGTGACTGGCAGCTTCAGCAAACAGGAACAGACAGAAGGGAAGAAGGGCTGAAAATGCCCCCAAACCCAAAGCACCAAGGTCTCCCATGCTGCCCTTCCCTCAAAACCCAACCTGCTCTACATGAAGCCCCCACAGACACCACCTTACAGCATAACCTCAAATTCTATTTCAAACCATTCTACATTTAGGGAAAAAACCCACAAACACCATTTAAAAAAGGGAAAAAGTTGTCAGATATAAATTTATTTAGAAGTAACCCATCATTTAAGCTTCTTCACTGAGCTGTTTATGGATCATCACCTCATTTCTGGAGGAGGCCATAATCACCTTGTGCCATTGAAGTCCTCACTCCAATTTTCTGTAGAGCAGGAACATTTTTGCCTCCTCACATCCACTGTACACTATGCAAGAGCCATTCTCATACTCACTGAAATTATGAACACCCAGACCCTGTGTGCTTTACAGAAAATCTATCAAAGTGCCACACAAAATTGCTGTGGGATATTAAGAACTGCTGAATTTTAAAGCAGAGAATGTAGATTTTCAGAGGTAAAGAATGTCATCTAAATTTTGAATCCAAACTTCAGCTGAATTCAAGAATGAGGATAAATATACATTATTCATTTTTCTGCATACATCACTGGGAAAATTAAAACAGTTGATAGTTGAACAGTTGTATTTTTCTGGAACACTCAATTTGGGTAGAGCATCTCAAGAACCAGCACCTTAAATCTTTATCAAAAGAGGGCTGGGAAAGAGGAACATCCCTTTTAAATGAAGTGACTTAACAATTCTGAGAGGGTTTTGTCATGTAGTATGACTTACTGAAAATGGGATTTTTATTTACTCTAGAAAACCTGAAAAGCTGTGCATGCACAATAGGGCAGTTACTCCCAACAGATAATTATACTATATAAAAAAATGGCTTAGATGAGAGCATAACAAAATTGTTATTTTTAAGGAGGAATCTAAAGCCACAGTATCTTCAGGAAATAAATACAGCCAAGGCAGGTGTGAGGACAGAATGAAGCACTGGCTTTAAACTGGAAATCACCTCAAACACTGTGGAAGAGAAGGATCTTTGCAGATAAATTATATTTAAGTAAACACGGAACTGCCTGATTAAGAGGGAAACACTTGATAAAGAATCATTTTATTAGTCCTTTGCACAGTTTGTGTTTTTCTGGAACACTCAGTAATTTGGGGAGAGCATCTCAAGAACCAGCACCTTAAATCTTTATCAAAAGAGGGCTGGAAAAAAGAAACACCTCTTTCAAAAGAAGTGACTTAACAATTTTGAGAGGGTTTTGACAAGTAGTATCACTTAGGTAAAAGTGGGATTTTTATTTACTCTAGAAAACCTGAAAAGCTGCACATGCACAATAGGGCAGTTACTCCCAAGAGATAATTACATTATACCAAAAAATGGCTTAGATTAGAGCATGACACAATTGTTATTATTTTTAAGGAGGGTTCTATAGCCACAGCATCATCAGGAAACAAATACAGCCAAGGTAAATATGAGGACAGAATGAAGCACTGGCTTTGAACTGGAAATCACCTCAAACACTGTGGAAGAGAAGGATCTTTGCAAATTAATCATATTTAAGTAAACAAAGAACTGCCTGAGTAAGAGAGAAACACTGGACAAAGAATAATTTTAATAATTACCCTTTTGCACACCTAGGTTAACATTTTAAGCAGATAGAGATTCTGAGGAGGTTATGGAGAACACAGACTGAGATTTGTGGAGCTACAGACACAGCAGCAGTACAAGAGCAACAAATCCTACTTGCAGCAGGATAAATTTCCCCTAAATATTAATAATTACTGTGGTCAAACACTCCAGTAGGGCTCCAGCTATGGAATCTCCACCCTTGGAGACGCTCCAGATTTGCCAGGAGAACGCTCAGAGCATCCTCAGCCCTGCTCTGAACAAGGATCTCCAGAAGTCCCTTCCAACCTGAGTTCCTGGGCAGTGCCATGACCTGGAACCTCCTTTCACAGTAACCAACCCAAAGGCAGCAACAGGTATTCACCTACACCTGTTCCATGTGATTACAGGAGCACAAACTCACTCTCAGCTACTCAAAGGATTATTTACAATGGCTGAAATAACATTAATGGGTTAAAAACCCCACTGTTTAAAAAAAAATCCCTCTCTAACATTAGTCTGCCAGTCTTGTATGAACAATAAGCCTTTTCTTTTAAATTCTTTTCTGCAGCAGAAAATTAAAGCTTAGTATTTTTATCTTGAAAACCTATACTGCCAAGGAAGAAAACCTTAAAAGGGCTTGTGTGACACCTGAAAGGTGACTTTTTTTTTTAAACTGACATTTATATCACACTGAATTCCTTAAAAGCTTTCCTCCAGTTTTCTCTTAGTTACCAAGCTCTCCTTTTTCTCAGTTTTCTATTTACTGTAGAAATACTGCCCTATCTTCTTTTTCTAGATCCTAATTTTTCAGGCATCCTCATTCCCTTAAATTATTTCCTGGGACATTAACAGTAGAGGTAGAGCAAGCAACCTCACAGTCTGCCAGTGGAAATAAAATACCACCTTGCTGATCAGTGATCACAGAAAAAGGGTGAGCAGTGTTAGAGTTTCACTGTCTGCTAAATGCTCTAAATATTTCCTAAATTGCAAACTTTGATCACTAATCTCGCCCTGCCAAGCTCCAGCAGTGAGGTGAATTTTATCCTTAGTGCCACACACCAGCCCCAGTAAAATCACACCACTGAGCTCACAGCTGAGTCTGCAGAATGATTTCATCTGGTCCTAAGGGAGGATTTCAGGGCAGGAGTTTAAAGTTGGCTGTAAATTCAATCCCTTCCCAACCCAAAACACAAATACCTGTGTTAATACCTCCCCTTGGACCAGAGCTAAGCTCCTGTACAGGGGCCAGGCACAAATACCTGCAGGATGAGAAAAGATTCCAAAATATCCCAGCTCTAAGTTCACAAGAGGAGAAGGGTGGGGATGAGGGAGGGAGAAGCCATGGGAACAGCTCTGCCAAGGATTCCCCACTCCTGCATCCCTCCAATGACAAGAGCATCTTGAAGACCAAAACCACTAAAAATCCATTAAAAATAATATAAAATCTAAGTTCTAAACAGCTATGAAAATTTTATTTTACTGTGAGTGCAGCAAATTTATGCTTCCTGAATACATTAAAGAGAAATACAGGACAGTATGGAATTTTTCTAGTGGGATGCAGGCTTTGGAATTTTTTTTTCCCATTAGCAGTTCTCTAGACTATCAAAATTTATAGAAGATAAATCCAGAATCCAGTTCATGTGATCTCTTCCTTCACTCCACAACAGCATCCCATTTCCCTCTCCAGCCAGTGTTAAATCATTTTCTCAGATGAATCCCCCTCCCTTTTCAGACCTGAGTATTAATTTCCCCTAGATGCATGGGAAAAAGAGCAGGAAATGCTCTTCCTTCAAAAAAGGCAGGAAATGAAAAATTTCTTACAAAGACTTTTCCTGAATAATCATGCAAAGCATCTCCATCTTGCAAAAATAATTTCATTCAGAAACAGGCAATTAAGACAAGACTTCATGGCAATGCTGAAGGAAAAACATAAAAAAAGTTGGTGGTACTCACTCAGGAAGGCAGCTGCCAAAATCCATCAGAGAAAGAATGAGGAGAGGTGATATTTTATGGAATTCACTTGCAGCTTTTTGCAGTGGGTGATTTGCTACCATCCTATAGAAACAGTGACATCCATCCAAAAGGCCCCTGGGATAATAATGCAGCCTTTCCATAAGCCTCTATATTGTTCTCCTGGCTGTGGAACAGACACAAGAAATTTCTCTACAGTGGCAAAACAACCCAGCCCTGCTGATGCTGGGTTCAGGTTTGCTTTATGGAGTGGAGCGACAGGACTTCGCTGCGACATGAAACTTCCACAAATCCCAATTTAAATGAGCTGGAGCTCTGCCTCCAGCTCATCCGTGACAAAAGCACACAATTCCTGCCTGCAACAGGGAGAGCTTTTAAATCTCTTCCATTTTTACTGAATTACTGTGAATTCACCCAGGTGTTGGGGGTTTGGCAGCACTGATGGGCTTCCAGCACGTTACCTAACGCTGCTCCCAACGCTGGGTGTTTCAAAATCTGAAAATTCATTTTAACAACCACCCCCAAGGCTGCTAAACTTAGAGAGGCAGAACACCACCACCAACCACTAAATTTCTGCTGCCAACTTTTCCCCTCTTCTTCTTCTCCTTTCTCCTGTGAAGAGGAGCTAACTGGTGGCACTCTGCAGGTCTGTATCCCCAGTTCCACTGCGATGGAGCCAAACCCCAGTGCTGACACACAGGGTGACAAGGCTGGTGACAAAGCTGTCAAATTAGGATTTTGAACTCTATTTAACTTATCTCTGCACAGAAGTCAGTGAAAATCTGTACAGGCTTCTTCACTGTCAATGGAGTCCCCAGGATTCATGTCATCCTACAGCACACAACTAGGATCAACTGCATCTGTGATTTCTCCACCAACTTTTAAGACAAACCCACTTTCTTTATTTATATACACACAGGACAAAGCCACACTTAAAATTTTTATTATCGAGTATTATTTTATCAAAAAACCCCCACCAAACCCAAAAACTGTTCAAACACAAGATGCCCTCACCTCAAACTTTATGAACAAAAAAAGGAAAATTCTCCTGTTCCTCAGCACCTGATAAGGAACAGGCACAGCAGTATTTTCTTTTTTTCAGCTATGGAAAAGGTTTCCAGCAACAGTTTGAATACTTGACTGAAAAAGTTCTACCAGATTTTTAAGTGCTGCATTATTTAGGACCCCTCCAAGCAAGCCAAATGACTGAACTGAAAGCACCAATGATGGCAGAAAGCTTTGTCTGGAAGACAATTATTGCCAAACGAGGATGATCAGAGATGAGCAGGACACTGCCTCTTTCAGCCACACATCCACAGCTGAGAGACAACAGAACATCTGGCTCAGCCTCTGCTGAAAAAGGCTGAAATGGATGGTGAAAACACAGTGCTGTTTGTGAATAAACACAGAAAAAAACCAAATCAAGCCAATAAAACACCCCAGGCAGCAGAGAGGGAGTCAGTGACGGGCAGGGAGTGCCCTGGGACATCTCCTGGCACCTCCTGGCTCCACACAGGGCAGGAATAACCAGATGTGGGCACTCCAGCAATCATGAAAAGTGGCATATCTGGCCACTTGGACCAAAAGGCAGCTCATGGTCTAGAGGCACATTGCTATAATTTCCTGTGAGTGTTCCAAGGGCTGCATTTATCCTCTGGGAAGTGCTATAAATAAATGGGATGTTTTCCAGAGGGAAGGGCGTTAGTGGTCACTTTTACCCAAACACTGCCAAAGAAGTATCCAAGCCCTCCCTTCAGCTGACAAGTTTTCTTTCTAGAATAAAAAATCCTATAATTAAAATGCTAATTCTATAATTAATTCAAGTCTTAATTCTAGAATTAAAACTAAAATTTTCCAGAATTAAAAATTCCAGCAAATACTTGATGGTCCCTTTCACTAGAACACAAATCAAGAATTTAGCATGTTCATATTAACTTCTCTTGTCCATTTCTTGTTATTTTTTGCTGTTATTTACCATGCAACACAACTGATTACAGAGAAATTAATCCAAGCAGACTTTGCAAAGAAAACAAGAGTTCAGAGGTGTTTTAGTTGCTTAGTAAACTTGGAATTTGGTGGGGTTTTTAAACATGTTTTTGGATACTGGGCCCAAACAGTTATTTTACCACCTGAGGGAAATATTCTGTATCTATTTCATTCCAGCACAAGACCATCAAACCTCAATCAATGTCTGACTGCTTTAAATGAATAAATAAAAAGCAAAACCAAAAGTTTTCAAAGATATCTGCCCACTGGACTTGGTAGTGATTTCCACAACTGCAACATTTTCTCAGCTATTTGAAAATACAGGATGCAGCTTCCCAGACAATCCCAGTTGCTGTACACATATGGTCCTAATTAAAGCAAGAAAAGGAGTTTATTCCTGTACAACACTTCCTAGCAGCAGCAGCTGCCAATCACCTGGTAACTCTGAACCTGTTTTCCACTCAGGATTCTTATGCCTTTGAAACTTGTTATTATTATCCAAAAGAGAAACCTTTACTGACCTTATTAGCAGAAGAGAAGATAAAGCCATTTATTACTTGAAGGCTTTCATACAAGGACCACCTACAGTGGGACTTCAGAAATCATCTTCATAACAAAAATTGCAGATTTTTTTCTTAAAGAGCAGCGTGTATTGGGCTGACAATTACTGGAAAAGTTTAAAAACAGCACCATGAAGTTTTGTTTTCCCATCTGACTCCACCTGGTATTTTAAGTGACCAGTGGAAACATTTTACTTCAGCCTTTCACCATCAGGAATAGAAAAAAATCATGTTTTTTTTTTTTTTTTTTATTATTATGTGCATTGTTTGCTGAAAAAATAATGAATTTTTACCTATGAACTTCTAAAATTATTTCAAGTGAATTCCAACACCCTCTATCCACAGCACAAGGATAAACAAAGCCTAAACTAAACAGATATTAACCTTAACAGGAACTCAGGATTATCTCAGCACATTCTGCAATGAGTCAGCCCAGAATTATTTTACTCTTATCTCTCTTGTAGTGCCCATTGAAGGCATTTCCAAAATAAAACCAGAGTTACTTCTGTGTTTTGGTACAAACAATACTCAGACAAATGCACACCCTTGCAGACCAGCACCCCCCTTTCTCCAGGGGCTGCAGAGTGGTTTGTTCAGGCTGAGAGCCAGGTCACCTTGCTAAAAATTGTTCTGCTGTGTCCTCCTGGTCACCACCACAAGGTCACCTTCCACATTTCCAGGAGTAGTTTCACATTCACAGCTTATATCCCTGCTAATATTACTGGGAATTTTTCCTGTGCTTTATTCTGGTTTGCTTGATTTTATTCCTAGGGGGGTTTGTGTTGGTTTTTTGTTTTCTTGGATTGGGGAGAACAGGTAATTATTTTTTATGTTGCAAAGCCATAATCAATATTTTTAGATGTACAATTTAAGAAGATTGTAAGTGTTATTTGAGGAGAGTTTGGTGAAATAAATAATTTTGGGTGATGAGGGAAAGAACCAGAACCATCTGGGACACCAGAAATTCATCACTGTGGAAACTGTATTTGAACAGAACCACAACTGCACATGGTCAACAAAAAGTTCTGTACTTCAGGGCTTAATCCAGCATATCACACGAAATGAAATGGCAGAGTTTCATTCTATTTAGGACTTTTCCTGAAAGGCCACTTTGAAAAATTGTAAATCAAAACCTCCTTGTGATCTCTTGTTTTTAGTTACTGAATGCTGCTCTGCATGCTGTGGAAATGGCACCTGGCTGAGGGACACCTGGTCCTCAGGAATCTGCTGAGGCTGTTCCCTGCACCTGGGCCAGGTTTGCTCTGAAAGCTCATTTTTCTCCTCTGAATATTATTACAGTTTTGTATCATGAGCTAGTAACAGTGTTTAGCTATTATGTTTAGATAAACAACTGATTGATTTAAAGGTACTGAAAAGAATCCATCACTGCTACAAGTGACATTTTTAAAAACATTCTGCTCTCAGAGCTCCCCTGCCTGCCAGAAGGATGCTAAACAGGTAATTTATAATGATGTGCAGCAGCAGCACAAGTAAATACAGGCATGAACAGATTCCTATTTCAGAGACCTGAACAGATTCCTATTTCAAATCTGTCAAGTTTGATTTCTAGTTTTGTTCAGATTTTTGTCTTTTCTTCATCATGACATGTTTACCAAGGGGAAAGTGGAGGCAACTCTAGGGTAACATGTTGAGCACCAACAAATATGAAAGATTTACAGGGAAAAAAACCCCAAACTATCCTAAGAGTAACACTGAATGCTCTTTGTAGCAATACTAGTTAGCATGTAATTAGTGTGTACAATTAGTCATTAGCAACCTTCCCAGCAGAGACAGGAAGAATTTGCTGGAGTGTTTCAGATTTCTTAGAGGGCAGGGATAAAAAAAAGGCATTTGAATTTCAGGGCCGAGTTTGCATTAAGCTGTCAGTTTTATCATGGTAATCTGGAGCCAGGAACATTCATGTATTCAATCCACTCTAAAATTCAGAAGGACACTTCCTGCTTTTTCTTAGGTTTCACTTTCAATCTCCATTAAACTTCACCATACATCCTTCTTTGACATATTTAATCTCAACACAAGAGGGAATCTTCCAGAAAGACAGGAGCTGCTGCAATGTGAGGGAAAAGGAAGCCCATAACTCTGCACTCATGATAAACCCGATTAAACAAATCCAGTTAAAATCTCATTCCTTTGTGGATAAGCACAGACCTCTACACAGATGCAAATTGTTTTCCAGTTATGCTGTAAACCCCCTCCTTCTGGGACTTTCCAATTTATGTCAATGTGTAATTAGCAAATGAATTGCTCTGCAGATTGCATTCAGTATTCTTTTCCTTTTCTTTTCTTAATTCCCCAACTAACACAACCTTCTCCCCTTTCTCCACTTGCAAAACTCTCCAAATCACTTTCAACTTGTGGATTCTCAACAAAATCAGCTTCACATCATAAAAAGTAATGAGAACTGGCAGCTGGCCAACAAATGACTTGGCAAAGGTAATCATCTTGCAGCACCCAGCACAGGAAAAGGGCCAGTGAGTTCAGGATAAATACAAGCACAAACACTTGATGTGTTCAGTTGTAATGAAATTTTACCTTTCCTTCCTCTACTGCCCCATTTCCATCCCTGCAAATGTTCAAGGCAAGGCTGGCTGGGGCTTGGGGCAACCTGATCTAGTGGAAGGTGTCCCTGGCCATGGTGGGGGTGGAACTGGATGATGTTGAATGTCCTCTGCAACCCAAACCATTCTAGGACTGGTGACACACAGTTCATATGCTGAAACACAATCAGTGTTTATAACACTGGTTTTCAGTACCTTTAAAAGGTTGCATCAGTTGTAACAAATGCAAATTGCTGCCAGTTAATCCTGTTTAGGAACTCCCAGATAAACAGTTTTGGAAACCATTTCTTCACAGGTTATGCAGGTCACCTGTATGAGGCATGAGTAAATATTTCCTTTAACCCAAATGTGACATTCTGCCTTTCACTCTGAAGCCATGCTGTACCCTGGGAAGAGCCCTGGAGTACTTACTCTATTATTCTGGTTATTTTTCATGCATCTCCTCCCTTGAAATACAGCACAACATCCACTGGAGGCGATAAAAGACCTTTATTTTTCTATATTTCACACACAGAACATCTCTCCTTATAAGACAGCTCCTACATCACCAACTTCCCAGGAGACAACCTGTCCCTACAGCATCGCCCAGGGTTCCTACTCAGCCCCAAACATCAACTTCCCACAGAACCAGAAAACTTGGAAAAGATTTCTGAGGTAGAGTCCAACCTTTAAACCAGCACTGACACACCAGAATTATCCCTGGATAATTCTGCCACCAAACACCTCAGCCTCTGCAGCTTCAACAGCATCAGAGCACAGAGGCAGCTGCTGCAGCCCAGATCTTCTGATGAGAAGATAAAAAGGCAAGAAAGCAAAACAAGGCAAGGGAGAGAATTTTAAAAAACCCCAAAAGGTCAAAGATTAATTCCAAAAATCCCTATGAAATACATACTTGAAGTGTTTTCCCTGAAAGGCTTCACTTTACACTGCATTCATCAAATTGTTAATGTGTATTTTTAACCAATTTTAGTTGAAAGAAGTCCCATAAGCCCATTTGTAAAAATTTTGAAGGGTTTTGTGAAGGCATACTGAGATACTTTACAATTGTACCCTTCTCTCCAGGTGATGAATGTTAGACCTCTCTCTTTGTGCTTGGCTGAAGCAAGTATATAAATGATTAAATATTTTCCAGGAATGTGCCACTATTGACCTCTCCTCTGCAGAATGCCTCTACCTGACTATCACTAGGAAAAACTGGCAAACCTCAAACTGCAAACCAAGTTCAAAATCTACACCCACCATTCTGAGCTTCACTGAGCTGGACCTGCTGCAGAAACACCAGGAGGCCACAAAAAAACCTCTGAGAGCTGGAAAACCTCTGGCATGGAGACAAACTGTCACAGACATCTTTTATGAAAAATCCTTTCCTTAGGATTTTTCCTCCTGAGAAGCTGAGAGGCCTCAGGAACA
>JAWWMS010000120.1:4309663-4320838 GCA_035048045.1 Chlorospingus semifuscus | reverse complement strand
GACCAATCCCAGATGCACCTGTTGCATTCCACAGCAGCAGATAATCAATGTTTACATTTTGTTCCTGAGGCCTGTTAGCTTCTCAGGAGGAAAAATCCTAAGGAAAGGATTTTTCATAAAAGATGTCTGTGACAGGCAGTGTCCATAATTCCTGGTGCTGTTCCCCGTCCATGAGGAAGAGGAGCCCCTGTGGGTCAGTGGGATGGGAGCTCTGAGCAGACACAAAGGGCTCACGGAGCGTGCACGATGGCCTCACGCAGCCCCAGAGCAAGAATCGTTTGTTAGGAAGGTGCCAAGTGTGAAAACGTAGCCCATGCTGGGTCACTGGGTCAGAGGGAAGCCTCCACTTGTTTATTTTTGGATTTGCCATGCCAGCAGGATCCTGCTGAACTGGGATTCTCACAGAAGCCATTCCCAACCTAAAGCCTGTCCCAAGCCACCAACCTAACGAGTGCCAGGGCTGTCATGCACAGCAAGGACGTGGCTGGAGTGGAAGCAGAGAGGTGCAGCACTCTCAGATGAAGTTGTGTGGGCAGGCCTGTCACAGCAACAGTGGTGAGTGCTCCAGAGACTGATATGCCCTGTTAATTCAATTAATTGCTTCTTCAGCGTGGTTGAGAGATCAGCCTGTGAAGTACAAATATCTCAAGCCAAACAATTTTTTCCTTGTCTGCTGTGGGTAAAGTGTTCCACACATGGCTGTCTGTCAAGTGTTCAGCTGCAGCACCTGCATTTTGATGTTCCCAGGTGATTTTCTCCAGGCTTCACAGGGCAGCTATCCTACATTTCACTTCCCCTTGGGTCAGTGAATGAAATACTTTCCTTGCATACTTGTGTTATGTTCAGCTGAGGATATATTTGGGTACAAGTCAAACTGGTATTTAGAGTCTGTGCTAAAGCTGGAAAACCGCATGGCAGTGTGTTGGCCCAAGCATCCCTTGCAAGGCTTTGCCGCTGGCCAGTCATCCCACAGCTCCATGCAGCAGGAACATTCTCCAACCCATTTGCATGCAGGGGAGGCTTTGAACAGCCTGAATTTTCCCCTTGGCTGAAGGCCCTGTGCAAGATCCACACACTGGTTAGGTTCTTTATGCATTAGCTTTTACCAGAATAGTTAAATAATTAAAACAGTCCGCTGGCCAATATACTGATAAATGAATTACTTGGGCTTCCATTGGCTGCTATTTATGTGACCATGTGGTTTGTTGTTTGCAAGTATTTAAACAGCTCCAGCTACAAGTGGGACTGGTAGAGTCATGGAGGGATGGAACTTTTGGGGAGAGTTGGGTTTTGACCTGGTGGGGACCCCAAGCTCTCTCCCTGAGGAGGGATTTGATTTTATTTGCAGAGTGCCTGGGCCTGAGACAAAACCAACAAACAGCTCTTAGGACACCTGCTTGACCTGTACTGCTTTGATTTAAGGAAATTAAACTCTGCCCCATAGAGAAAGAGCTGAAATCCTGCTGCTTTTGGGAATGTTATTTCAATGTACTTGTTCAGTGAGTTGGCCTGGTAGTTTACAATTCAGAAACCCTGGAGCACTTGTGAATTGTGAGGGAAGTACACTATTCATTATCTGCTGTCAGGCATTCATCATGCCAGCTAAGCTTCAATCCTCTCATCAGGATGCAGAACATTACTTATGACCAGTCACAGGCCATGAATAATGGCTTAACGAAATGAACAGTTCTCCAGCAATTCAGACCCAGGTTTGTTAATCAAAACTATTCAGAGCCAGATTCTGGCACCCCCTCAAACAATCTGAATATGCACCCACTTACCCTCTTTGGTTTTAATTGTATTTGTAGTTTAGCAAACCTTCTTTTTTTTTTTTTTAATGTGGCTGACCTCACCCAACAGGCTCACAGAAAAAGCTGAAGTTTTCCTGCACCAAAGTAAGTAGTTCTTGTCTCATTTTGCATTAGCACTTGCTGTAGAATACCACTTTGGCAGTGATGATGAATCTGCATCTTTTCCAGATGGGATTTCCATGCTGGTCAGCAGCTAAGCACTGCCTAAAGCTAAGCACTGACTTAAACATAACTTTTATTCTTTATGTGGGGAAAGTAAGTCGAGTGACATATTCTTTATGGGACCTCATGCACAGCAGTAAAATGGCATGGCCATATTCACCCATGTGTAGGATTAGGCCCTGTTCTGGTTGGTGTTTCACATCAACAGCAGTTCTCTCTTGTATATTGCCAAACACACTTCAGGCTGCTGGAAAGTGGAATATAGCAGTGTATTTGCAACCCAGTCCCCAAGTATTCCTCTACAAATGTTCAAAGCAGCTGGTAGCTCAAACTCTGTTCCCCGGTCGTAGGAGGCATCTTAATTTTTTTGGTATTCTGAGCTGTGCCAAGGAAGCTGGAACTTCATTTCCAGAACCAGGGATTGATTAAGCTGGAACATTTTTTACATGGGCAGATAGTGATGGGGCAAGGGGAAGTGATTTTAAACTCAAAGATAACAGGTTTAGATTAAATATTAGGAAGAAACTCTTCCCTGTGAGGATGGTGAGGCCCTGGCACAGGTTGCCCAGAGAAGTTGTGGATTCCCCATCACAGGAAGCACTTGAGGCCAGGTTGGACTGCTCTTGTGGAAGGTGTCCCTATCCATGGCAGAAGGTTGGAATGAGATTGTCTTTAAGATCCCTTCCCACCCAAACCATTCTAGGATTCATAACTCTATGATTTCATTAATGGAGAGCTTTCTGGGCAGTTGATGTAAGGCAAAGCCATGGAAATATTCAACTGAGTCTTGTATCTCTGATAATCTCTTAGCATTGCAAATCATAGCCTTGGTGTCACTAAACTTATCAGGTTAAGGCCCCCAGGAGTGGTTCCCCAGTGCTGTTTTGGGGGATGGGACTACCAGCACATGTGGAGGTGTAATAATGTGTTTAGGATCCTCAGTGCATTCCTACTCTTCTAATATTCTTGGGATGAAACTCCCCAAGAGACCCTCAGGGATGCAGTTACCAACTTCCACTGTGGTCAGACTCCTCTATGTGTTTGAACAGAGCTCTTTATTTTATTTTACATATTCATTTTTGAAATGGTTTCCAGGGCATAATAACCAGTTCTTCTTCCTGAGGATCATATTTTGGGAAACAGCCCCAGCAGTTTCACCCCTGGAATGTATTTCCCCATATGATTAAATGGTGGTCCCTTTGTGTGGGTGAATCAGGGCTCAAAATGAGGAAGAAAAACCCCTCTGGATCCATGTCAGAGGATCTCTCTATCAGCAGTGCCTGGTGCAGGGGAGGCAGAGCTTGCTCTGGGTTTTTTTCCCACCAGATTACATTTTGATGCACTAGCTGCAAGGAGTGGGAAGAGAAGGAGCAGGGAAAAGAAGGGAAAAAAAGAAAAAGCACTCATCCAGAGAAAAACCAGGAGTGCTTATCTCTCCCTCTCCCTCCTCTGCCTTGCATTCACTGCCATCAGCTCTTCATCATCTCTTTCTGCCCTCAGGGGTATAAATGTAGGCATCTGTGGGGGAATAACCCAATACAGGGTTTCGTCTCCTCTTGGAAGTTTTTCAGCAAATTTTCATTTTGGCCATTTCTTTTCTTCAGGCATTGTATGTTCTTTATTTGAGAAAACAGAGGAAAAATGCAACCCAAACAACATTTCAGTTTCTCCAGCAAAAAGTTTCTATTTTGATTTATTGAAAACTTGTCCAACCAGTTATTTATATTTTATCTGTGAAAGACTCAAAAAAATTTCATCCGAAACATATTTCCATGGAAACGTCCATCTTTGATGAGATGTCGTTCCTCAGATGTTTCAGCTGAAGAATTTTGTCAGTTCTGGCAGGAAAAAAAAAAAGAGTGGGGGACAGAACAAAGACCAAGCTCCCAGGAAAACATGCAATGCTTCAAGTTAATGGGCTAAAATGTCAGCTGGTAAACTGCCATAAAGCCAGAGAAGTCAACCAGTCGACCCGAGTCAATGGAGCTATGCTAATTTACACAGAGGATCTGGCCTTAGATTTTAATAGAACCAGCCAAGCAAGCTGTTTCTCCACTTACCCATCCTCCTCCCTTTTTAATAAGCTCTCAGTCATACTCGGCCTGTCCTTTAATAATTCACCCTTCTCTCTTCATGATCCCTGTTTCCTCTCTGGAGATAATGGGATGGGATTTTCTGCGTGCAGCCCTCACAGAAATATCGCAGACAGGTTAAACTCTGCACAGCTGGCTGCTGGCTCCTAACACATCCCTCGTGCCTCTTCCTGGACGCTGATATCCATCTTCTCTCTGGTCTCTGCTTAGCCAGGGCCAGCTGACTCCAGTGCAATTTGCCATATATTATGACCCAGTGCATGGTGCTGTAATCTATGGATCCCGGGATGTTGAAGTATTAAGCTCACAGAGCAATCAATTACTTTAATGGGACTTGTGTGCGTCTGGCCACCACTCTGGAAAACAGATCTATGAGATAGCTCCAGGACACAATCCAGCCTCTGGACCAAGAGGCTCCTCTGCTGCAGAAGTTTTTCTAGCTCAGGGCCAAACACAATTGGCAAGATGCACATTATGGGGTTTTTTTGCTGTTCTGTGTAACTACAGCATGAATGACCATGTGAAACTCTCTGTCCTATGTAACATGTAGCTGTATGAAATAAATACTCCATCATCACCAGTTACAGAGTTGCAAGTTTCTTACCCTGTTGCCTTAAATTTTTTAAGACCCACCAGATTACTTTTCTTAATCTAGTCCTAGTTTCTTGGTGACTGTGTTCCTCCCTCTTTGCTGCTTTGGCTAAATACAACAGAGAAGTGTTGATGCAGAAAGACTCCCTTGCAGACCTTAAAAGCATATTGGAAGCATATTGGAAGATCCTCATTGAAAAAGGAGTGACATCTGATTGTCTCCCATAGAAGTAAATAGTTCTGAGTCCCTAGAGGATGTGAGCCCATATTTTCAGTGAAACATTTCAAATATTTCAGCTATTTGTACCTGCTCTTGTTCACGTAGAGGAGCAAAGATACCATGCAGAGCCTGAGATGTGTCCTGTGTTGATTTCTCAGACACCCAGAGCATAGAGCAGACCTTTTGCACACCTTTTCCCAGAGTAGCTGAGATGATGTTTGATTGTTCCAGGTACAGAGCTGTAACTGCATCTTCTAGAGGAATAAAAAGTAATGTGTGAGAATGGTTCCCTTACTGAAGCCCTGTGGACTTTGCATTGATTAAATCAGCATTTTGGAACGACAGAAGTGTGATTGATGTCATTTGAATTTCAGCTCAGCAACTTGATTGGCATTTTTGTGTAATGACTTTTCCTTATTTGTTGAATTTAATTGATGGTTGTTGCATTTATTTCCAAAGAACGTTGCTTTAATTAAGAAAAAAATCTCTGCTCTACAGAAATTAATATTCCCCATCTATATGGCACAAAAGGGTGTGTGGTGAACATAGAGAATAATTAGTAGCTGTAGGAGGAGAACTTATGAGAAGATGATTATGAATATGTAATAGAGGAAATAGACTACAAGGAAATTAAACGAATAAATTTATGAGTGAATAATTGACCTCTGAGTAAATATAAGCCTTCTCTCCACAGCCACTTGACGTGTTGTTAACCACTCAGTATGTCAGAACATTAACCACCCTTTTAACCAACCACTTCTTTGCTGTTGGCAACAACTCACTCTGCAGAGCTGCCTTCCTGTCTTGCAGGGGGGTGATGTGTGCACCCTGCCATGAACACTCGTGGTGCCAGAGCTTTGGGGTGGCTGGCAGAAAGGTCATGATCTGTTACACACATGTAAATGTATCCTTAGCCAAAGGAAATGTTTGCAGGGAATGATTAAATCTGCTGCAAAATTATGCTGTTCAAAATGAGAGCAAAATTTTATCAACTGCCACCAAATGAAGTCAGGTCTTTCCACCGTTTGGGCATCAACCCAAAGCTGATATTTTCAGAATTGATGGCAAAGTTTCTGAAGTTGATTTTCAACATTTTCAAGATTTTAATTTTCCCTTAGATGTGGTGACAAATTAGGAATGTGACTTCAAAGAGTGTAGGCTAGAGATGTCATCTGGTTCCCAAGAAAGTCCCAATATCCCCCAAATGAGAGGCCTGACAGATGTGAACAGATGCATTAGCCGGAAGAACGGACCTGGTGATGTTTGTGTTTGAGAGAAAGTTTGGATACTCACAGAGTAAGGGCTAGGCCTTAAACCTGAGTTGTGAGATGTACTAAGTGGAGTCACAACTCCCTGAATAAATACTAGCTTTTCTATAATGATAAAAGATAAGATGGTGACATTTGTTTGCTGAGAAACTTGTATTAGAATGGTCCCTGGGGAATGAGGTATAATGGATGTATATTGAGGATAAAGACTCTTTTCATTCCACACAGATAAGCTATTCCATCTGGTTAGGGACCAAATAAATTGTGAAATTACTGCCAGTTTTACACCAAATAAATTGATAACAAAGATGTGATATCAGTGGAGCTTTGCATTTCCTCCTCCTTCCTATTAGCTGGTCAGTGCACCAAATGTTTCTTACATCCTAGAATAGAGGGCAAGTAGTTATCTAAAAAATTTAATGATCAACTACAATATGTGACTGATTGAATCAGGAGGGTAGTGTGAAAGACGAGGTTCACTTGCTGGCCTTGGCCTCTGTTTGGCAAAGAGAGATAAGAAGACAAAGCTCAGTTTTATCAGAAGTTAACAAATGACTAAGTGGATGAGAATCTCAAATCAGCTCTTTATTTTCTGTGATCCAAGTAATTAATGGACTCTGTTTGGATGTGGTAAAAGATCAAATATAATAAACTGGTTATCAGCCCATTCATCTCTGCTGGAATGTGGAGTGGTGTTGGGAGGTGCTGTCTGTGTCAGGGAAGAACCTTTGGGTTGGGAGGGAGGTGAACTCTTTCTCCTGCTTGGAAAGTCCTCATCTCTAAAGCTGTGAGCCCACACTCACAGTCCCAAGTCCCACCCTTGTCTGTCTTGCTGAAAATCAGCAAATTTGGGGAGTTCAGTTTATGAGCCATAAGAATTAAATCTGAAGCTTATCCCAAAGGAAAGAGGTGGATGTGCTCCTCTTCACCACAGCCTGCATCAGCAGTAAACCCTTCTCTTTCTTTCTGGGAAAAGGAGAACAACTCTTGACATCAAAGTAAGTAATCCAGGAAATAAAAAGAGATCCAGTATGGTTTTCCATTATATACTGATGGGAAGATTTTAAAGTATACATCTACAATAGTGAAATAGTTTTGAGCCCCCTGAATTTGCTTTCTATTGTTAGAATTATCCCTGGCACATCTTTTGGCCCAGACCACCTAGACCTGTCCCAAACAGTCTCCAGCTGGTGTTTGGAAGTTCACATGGTTGAGGGATCTTTCCCCATAGGCAGTCTGGATGGAGCCGCCCTTTTCAGGAGGCTGGAGGACTCTGACACAGCTGGACTGAGGCAGGTGGCTTCTGGACCATAAAATGTCCCCTGGTTGAATTAAGTCCACCCCAAGAAGACAGAACAGACATTCAGAGGAGATCCTTCCTCAGTTTCCTCTCCAGCGAAGAGCAGCTGGGATAAGATGTAAGAGGAAGAGGGAAGGTGAGAGATTTCTTACACAAATCATCCACATTAAAAATGACTTTTTGGAAGACCTGACACTACTTGATTTGAAATTTGGTACTTTCTGGAGCATTCTGCTTTTTTTAGAGTGTTTGTGGAAAATACAAGGCATGATGGAGAGTTGGGATACAGGAATTGAGGGTGCATTTTGAGCCTCTGTGGTTGTGCCCTGTTTCAAAACAAACAAACAGCAGCAAAGGCTTAAAGGTCAAGTTCAAGTTGGGGGCTAAGACTGAAATGCAAAAGGAGGGAGCAGCAGGGCAGACTCCAAAAAAAAACATGTTTGTGCACCTCTTCTAGCAGCTAAACACATATTGGTCTGGCTAGATGAATAAGCTTTGTAGAGATGAAGGCAGGGCTGTGTAGGACTAGAAATCTGATACTGGATGAGTTTGATTCTGAAGCTCCTGAGAAGGGAATTCTGCCAAGGAAAGTCTGGCTGTATGGTCAGGGGAAGTTAGAAACTAAGAGGGTACAGAAATCAAAAATGCCAAGAGATTATCCATAGAAAGAGATTGGAAGAAGTTATAGGTTAGCCTTGTTGAACCAAGATTAACAATTTCTAGGTTGTTAGATACTGTCTCAAATGTTCTGCATCCTGTAGCAGTGTTAAACATAGTGGGCCCATTTCATTTTTACTGACACAAATGAGAAATAAACCTCTCCACTCACTTGAGCTTCTACTGCATGCAAGATCAAAATCAGAGCCAGAGGCATTTGGAGGCTGAAAGAAATGTTTTTGTTTTTGATGTCTATTTTTGCTGCCTCTATTTAGAGCAAACATAGCCAGGGCTGCAAGTGAATACAGTGTCTCTAAAGAGGTGAGTTATTCCCAGCCAATCTGTAGTGGCAGAATGTGGTACCTTATGGGTTTGAAATAGACCATCCTCATTAACTACATGTTGGGCCAAACTCTGTTAATTTTTACAGCCCCTCAGGGCTGAATTTAGCCCATTAGAACAAAGTGATAATATCATTGGAAGCTATTTTTGTGCCCTGTGCTGCAAGTTGGGTACTATGATACAGCATAAACTAGCTAAAGCCAAGATGTTTTAGGCTTTGGGGCATTAAGTAGTTTCTTAGTATTTATCCATGCTTTTCTCAAGGGCTCCAACCAGTGCTAATTAGTGTACATAAATGATGGCTGAAATTCAGGGAGAATTTCAGCAGCAGGTGTGTTGGGGGTACTGGTGTGTCTTCAGAGCCAGGTCCTGAAGGGCTTTAAATTGAGCTGTGTGGTGTGGTGGGATGTGGGGAGTGATTGGTGGGACTTTGAGTCGTGACTGTGGGAGGCCAGTGATATGGAGTGAAACAAAACTAGGCAGGAATCCAGGCAAGATTCCTGCTGAAGTCACTCTCATGGACCACCTAGGGCTGTCACCTTGTGTGTTGGCCCATACCTGTTTTAAATTGGAACAGGAGAGATTTAAGTAAGATGTTAGGAAGAAATTCTTCACTGTGAGGGTGGTGAGGTACTGGCACAGAGAAGTTGTGAATTCCCCATCCCAGGAAGGGTTTTAGGCCGGGTTGGATGGGGCTTTGAGCAATCTGGCTTAATGGAAGCTGTCCCTGCCCATGGCAGGGATGTTGGAATTAGATGGTCTTAAAGATCCCTTCTAGCCCAAATTGTTTTGATTCTAAAACAGATGGCCACAAAGGGAAGCAGCTGACAAACCTGGTCTATGTGCTACTTCTCAAGCCCTACCCTCAATCTGTCATTCCATTGGTCACTTACCTTGTGGCTTTTGACCATCCCAAATTTCTGCTACATCTCCCATGAGCTCAGGACAGCCTGTCTGTCACCATGTTCACAGGGGTCTGAGGATGAGGGAAGAGATGAGGATCTGACTCCATGTTTCAGAAGGCTTGACTTATTATTTTTTGATATGTATTATATTAAAACTATACTAAAAGAATAGAAGAAAGGACTTTATCAGAAGGCTAGCTAAGAATAGAAAAAGAAGGAATGATAACAAAGGCTTGTGGCTCGGATAGAGAGTCCAAGCCAGCTGACTGTGATTGGCCATTAATTAGAAACAACTCTGTGAGACCAATCATAGATGCACCTGTTTCATTCCACAGCAGCAGATAATTTCGTTCCTGAGGTCTCTCAGCTTCTCAGGAGAAAAAATCCTAAGGAAAGGATTTTTCAGCAAATGTCATGGCTACACCAGTCACTGCTGGGGTTCAGCAACACAAATAGAACTCATCAAACTTATCCCAAAGATCCCCAGCTTTCCCAGCTCACTGTCCCTTCCTCCTGGTGGGGCAGGTGAAGGTGACATGTGATAATTTGTTGTTACCTGATGCTCTTCTCCCCGTGGCAAGGTTTGCCAGCCCGTGGTGCCTGGGGCAGGCTGTGCTGCCTTTACACCTGCTGCGTAATTGCGCTTCAAGATCGGGCATGTGAGCTGCAGCCAGGCTGGGAGCAGCTCCACTGGAGCAAAAAATCCGGTTAAAGGCAGAAGCAGAGCGGGCTGGGAGCTGCTGAGTCACTGCCCAGCCCTCCTCGGGTAGCCTGACACCGAGGCAGAGGATCAAAGGTGAGGTGACCTTGTGCATCCGAGGTGAGGCAAAGTCCTCGCAGGGCTGGAATGTGCTTTAGCTCTGGAATGCAGACAGGCAAACACTGCCTCTGTGAGCAGCTCTAGGCAGGGGTCTAAGATCGTCTGTCTGAGGGGAAAAAACCTCCACATGTGTCCAAAACCCAGGGAAGTGAGTGGGAACACTCCCATCAGCTGTGACTCAGGTGCTCAGAGAGAATATCCTTGGATCTGTTCTCCTGACCAGAGCTGTGGTTAGTCTGGGTGATGCTTAGTTTTGGTTCACTCTGTTTTGAAGCTCTTGGAAAACCTCAAAACCTCTCTTTAATTTGCTAAATAGGAAACTTTCATCTCCTCCTGTAATTCCACAATTCTCCTTATGATCTCCAAAGAAACATTAAAATGGGTTTTGTTTCAAAGATTATTGTTTCTCATCCCATTTCCAGCACACTCTGTTTATTTCAGTGGACTAAATATCAAGGTTGTTATTTCTGGGTGTGAAATTCTGGTTCTGCCCTTGCTGATTTCTATATCCCCTTCTGGCCTTAGTAATTAAACCAAGCAAGCTTTTGGCTACTTTTAGAGGATTTTCTGGTAAGGCCTGTTTCACTGCCTTTTCACCTGCATCCAAAACAACAAAGAGCCCAGTGCTGTTTGCCACCTCTTCTCCATTTCTCTGAAAGGTGTAGGACAGAGAACACAGAGGTGTTGGCCAAGATGAAAGAAGGGCTCCTGTTTTCTGGTTACATCCCTTGTTTAGTTTTGGGCTCACAGCTGCTGCTACATGGTAAGATTCATCTCTCCTAACTGCAATGTGGACATTTACTTCTGAATAGTCATCCTGGACTCCTTCACAGTCCTGCAATGTACCTCATCCTGAAGCAGACATTTTCAACACTTGCCCTGTTGGGTTATGCTCTTAAAACCCCTGGTTGTCTTCCTGAACTCTAGTGGGGTGTGGAAACCCAGGGCACTGGGAATATTTCTCTGTCTGCTCTGGGGTGCCCTGACCCCCAGGGCAGCACTGACT
>JAWWMS010000120.1:4185988-4196346 GCA_035048045.1 Chlorospingus semifuscus | reverse complement strand
CTTTCTAACACAACACATATAATATTCATTTTAATATTTGCGAAAAGCCAATCATAAAATACATGCATTTTTCACACTTCACGTCCAGACTTTGCCCCCTGATGCTCTGGTCAGTCTGGAGCTGCACAAGCAGCTCAGGGTCTTACCCAGGTGGCACAGCTTTATTCTGTGGTTGACATTTAGCTGCAGGTGAGATGGGCACGTTAAAGCCATGATAAAGCAAATATTTGCTCAGCATGGAGAGCTGCTGATGGGTAAAAATTGCCTGGTGTTACCTTCAGCATGCCTTACGTGGCATGAGTGGGGATGCACGGGCTGGAGCCAGGAAAATCCCAACCTGTGGAGGTTCCCAGGCTGTTGAAGGTACCAGTCACCCCTCTGGAGCCCATCTTCTGGCTCACAGCTCCATCTGCCACATGAGAGCACTGATTTCAAAGTATCAGCATCACTCATCTGCTTAAATCTGCTGAAATGCTGCTGGAGCAGCTGATGGGGACCAGGAACCTGTTGTCCCAATTTGCAGCAGGAATTCAAAACAGACCAGATGAGTTACAGTGCCCTGAAGATGCACTCCAAGGCCTGCTGGCTGCACACAAGGTGTGGTGTGAGGAATAGAGGCTGCTGCCCTGTAAGTGTGCCCTAATCATTTGTCAGCATCGATGTTACCAAAGCTGCCTCCTCTGGAATACAAATTCCCCTGGACCTGCTTGCCAGCTCTCTGCTGGGATCACATTTTTCTCCCAGAGGTCAGCCAGCCCTGTATCCTGTATCCTCTCCCCTCGGAAGCAATCCTCAGCTGTAATGAAGTCCACTCCCAATTTTAGCTTTTGTTTGTTAGCCCTCTCCCTGTGATAAATATTTATTATCACGTTTATTATCACATTATTTTGGTGACTCACCGTCCCTGACTTCCCAGCATTGTTTTTGACAGGAACTTCTCAGTACCTGTTTCATTAACACCCTGCAAGGAATAAACTTTACCTCTGTCTCCTATGGACTCAGCCCCCAACAAACCCCTTCTGCCCCTCCTTTGGGGTGAGTTCATGACCTGCTCTTTGTCCACTGTGATCCTTTTGCACTGTCACTGCTCTCCCCATGACCAGATGGGGCTGTCCTTTCTTTGAATGTCACTGGCCAACAAACACTGGTCCCAGGGCAACCATCAATTTTCCCTCCAGCGCTGAATTAATCCACAGCCACCATCCTGAGGTCCCCAGCTGAGTGATTGCATTTTTGATGCGTGGTACTGCATGTTCAGCAATGGATTTTTAGAAACACTGGTGCCATCTTTCTCCTGCAGCACAGGTTCCTCAGGCTGAAATCTCTGTTAACCAAAGTCTTCTTTTCATTTCTACAAATTAACATTGAGAGCTCTTCCCCACTTGAACTCAAAGGCTCATCACAGATCCTGCCCACTCTTGGGTAATGTTAGCACAAAGATGCAAAGGCATGGGAGACTCTCAGGCTCTGAGGTATCAATAAATCTGAAAAGAAATGGGTATTTTTTATTAATAGGTGTGCTCTGCTCCCTTGCTTCCCTTTCATCTTCCTCCACACTGCAGCCCATTACTGCAGCACTGCACTCACCTGAATCCCTCATGCCTCACCCCAGACTCCCCAGAGCACTCCATAAACTCCTGGAAATCTCTCCTCTGCCTGGCAGAACTTCTGTCTGCTCATTACACAAAATCCAGTTTTGTTCTGCTTTTTGCCTGCTGTAGTCCTGCTCATTTTGTAATCAGCTCAACACCTTTTTGTTGCATTCTCTACTCTCCAGCCAAACAAAAATCCCCCAAACCTGTCCTGCCCAGGAGCTGTCAGCTTGCCCTGTTACCTGCCCATCTTTGCCTCCTTCCACAGACCCAAGGTTTTCAGCTGCTGCTTGCAGAGCAGCTTGCTCACACCAGTATTTTTTGCTTTCTTTCTCAATCTCTCTCAGAAAAATCTCCCAGCTGCTCCCCCCTCCAAATTATTCCTTTTTCAGACTCAGGGGTTCTCTGCAGTCTGTGCTGACCTGTGTAACTCCATGTGATACTCCATCTGTTGTTGACTTCTTTGTGTTTACTTACTAAGGGGAAATTGAAAACACAATTTCCAGCTCTGGCCAGTGTTCCTGCCATTCCTCAAAAATAAGATTGAGCTCTGATTTCGATCTGCTCGAGCCTGTGGCTCAGCCCCAGGGATGCTGGCTGAGGGAGGACATGTGAAAAGTGTCCTGTGCAGTGCTTCATCTCCCCTGAGACACATAATTCTCTCTGTCTCAGTCTCCACACTGAGATGTCAACAGCTGAACCTCCAGTTCAAGTGTATTTATGCATATTTATCCCTGCATGGCCAGTGAGGTGTATTAAAACCAGTTTATTTCAGAAATAGCATCATTTTTCCTGGCGAGGGAGAGCAGCTTCTCTAATTTTCTGTGCCACTTGTATTTTTGGGCTTAGTGAGGCAAAATGCCAAGGAGTGACAGCCTGTTTACCTAAGAGCAGCTAAAAGAGCTGTGTGGCAATCAAGGTATTGAGTGGGTTGGGCTGAAAATAGATCAGCTTGGGAAGGCTTTGATCAGAAATATTCACTGGGGGCCTGGTTGGTGTGAGCACCAGGGGCAGCCTCCCAGGGGATGAATCCCCCTGCACGTGTGCCAAGCAAGGTACACACTCCTCCTCCCACCATGAACCCCACCATGGAATGGGATTCATTATCAGCAATGTGGTCATTTTTTCCCCACTGGGAAACCTCTTTTGGAAGGTTTTTTGTGGCCTGGGAAACCTCCTTTGGAAGGGTTTTTGTAGCTTCACTGGGATATCACTGAGCCCTTCACCTCAACCTTCCTCAGAGAATGATTGTTTAACCCCACCAAACCAGGCTCCAAACCCTTCCCAAGCTGTTTTGCCTCTTTCTTTTTTGATGAGCAGACATGCCAAGCCCAACCTACCTGTGTGATTACCAAACTATTTGCCTGCAGCCTCACATATCTCACTTTATTCAGCCCCTTGTGCCAGCTCTCTTCTCTGGGCATGTCTACGTTGCACTTTTGGCCCAGGTTCCAGGTCTGGTGTGGCTTTTGGCATCCTGACAGGCAGGACAGATTACAGAAAGGTCTGGGCTCTTTTGGTGGCTCCAGGAAAGCTCAGACCTCGAGATAGGAGAGCATGAGCACAGACCAGTGTCTGGCTTTGAAGGTGTGGGATTCAACAGGTTCAATCACAGGCCCTGGGCTCAGCTCCAGAGAGAACAAACAGCATCACATCTCTGTAGCACTTTGTTCAGGAGTGTTCCTGCTCCTCAGTTGCTGTGTTTTGCAGTAAATGAGGCACTATGGGTTTTTTTCTTTGCAATTTTCCAGCTGCAAACATCAGGGAGAGCTGGCCACTCTGCAGGGATGCAGCACTGTAAAACCAAGGGCTCTCCAAGGGCTGCCAGCCATAGAGCTTGTTACAGACTCAGTGCCCACTGTTATCATGAAAACCATGGTTACATCAGGAATTTTCCATTTCCAGGGCTGCCAGGCCCTTAGTTCTGCACCTCATCAGTGGGGGAGAAATAAAAGCACTGCCTCAGGGCTGTTGGAAGGCTGCAGAGCATGCTAGGTCCATCCCTGCTCTGGGTGACAGTGCCTGTACCTGTCCCCAGCCCTGCTGATGTTTCAGGCTTTATCAGACTCCACAGGAAGAGAGCTGAAGGTGGCCCAAGTGAATTCCTGAGGTTTTCCAGCCTCCTGTTGCATCTGGCACAATCCAGCTGAGGATCTCAGGGTCACTGCTCCAGGCCTCCTCCTCCATGTCAAAGGCTGGGGCTGTGTTTTACTCTGTAAAGGTATTAGAAACTAAATTATTTTTTCAACACAATGATGCTGCCCATGCAATTCTCCTTGCAGATCTTGGGAATTGCCTTGCTACCTACATCAGTCCTTCCCTGGATCAAGCAACAGCACAAACCTCATTAAATCCCACACTCACTGCTGCATGCCTACAGCCCTGGGAGACTCAGGGAAGAGAAAACCCAACTGTTGTCACATTTGGGTTCAGAAAGAGGAAATCAGAGTGAAGAATTAAAAATGGAGAATTTTGCAGTGCCACTGTTTTGCTCCTGGGCTCATGATGCTGTGCTGGGTCTAGAGCAAAGCTGATCAGATTTCCAGACATGGAAATTCCACCAGTGGAATGAGGATCAGTAGTTTGCTGACCAACTTCTCACCAGGGAAACCAAGGGGTGGCAGCAAGGCAGTGACATCCCCTAGGTGAGCCCAGAGGGGCAAGATCCTCAGCTTTGGCTGCAGCTCCATGGAAAACAAGACAGCAATGGAATATGTGACCTTCCAGCATCAGCCTGAAGGTCCTTCCTGCCTGGTGGAGGAGGCAGCAGTGGGGCTTTTCTGTCCAGCACTGACTGCACACAGGGCTGTGTTTCCCCACTCACATCCTTCAGTTAGAAGTGAATATGAAAGGCAATTTCAAGCTTTGAAATGTTGAAAGCCTCAAAAAAAAAGGAATTTCCAAGTATGGGGACCATGCATGGGTTTTAGCTGATGCCTGAATACTTTAGGGGTTGTATTTTGGGATGTTCCTTATGCTGCTGAATCACAGCCCAGACACTGAGGTTTGAGAAGTGCTGGTTTAGGGAGATGGTTTCAGGCACTGAGGTGGAAGGTTGGGAGGCACAGCAGGCACTTGGTTGGTTACTGGGATCAGCTGACACTCTCCAGTTTGTTAAATCAGGTAATCTGACCTTAAATCCAAGCCCAGACACAACCATGGAAAGAGCACTTCCAGGAATAGGCCATTTATCCTGTCACTGTGCACAGAATTACAGTAAGATAATAACTGTGGGGCATGGTTTATTTCCCTCTGGTTGCTGTGCCTGGATGCTCAAAAGAAGGCTTTTTCTTGCCTTTTTTTTTCAATTTTAGTTTATTTTTATTTTTAATCCTAACATTGGCATTCCCTTATTTGCTGACTCCAGTTTTAAAATGGAGAAAACAAATAAAACTGGAAATATATCAGTGCTGCCTCTGTGGGAAAGGAGCCTGCCAACATCCCAGCCCTGCTCTGTTCATAGCACCCAACTTTTACCTTCTGTCCCTGTGAGATGGCTGCTCATCATTGTGGGCCAAAGAATTAAAACCAGCACATCAGCTACAAACCCCAGCCCCTGCTCCAGCACACTGTTAGCAGTTAACAGTTTCTAACAGTTTCCATCAGATTCTATCAGTTTCTATCAGTTTCTAAAAGTTTCCTATCAGTCTCTCTGGGTCTGGATTGAAAGTACTTGAGACAGTAGTTCATGTTCAGACTCGGGTGTTTATTATTTCTTATCAGTAAAACAGTCTCACAACCATGAGTTCAGCAGCTTTTCATTAGAAGGCACAAAATGGCCAACAATCTCTTGTTCCAAGGCCTTTTAAGACTAAACTATCCAATGAAGAACTGACACCGGGATTATTTTCCCTTTTACCTCAATAACTGATCCCACAGAGCTGCAATGGGGACTTTTCTGCCCAATTACAAAATGCCACCCAAACCCATGGAGGAGGAGGAGGAGGAGGAGGAGGAGGAGGAAGAAGAAGGAGGAGGAAGAAGAAGGAGGAGAAGAAGAAGAAGCATGAAGAAGAAACCCAGGATGACACCCTGTGCCCTCCATCTTGCTGCCATCCACAACATACTAAAAATCCCAAAACCTCAATTTCTCACCCAGTGATACACCTGCACTACTCTCTATAATCTATTTCACACTTTTGTGGGTTCCAGTCTGTCTTGAAGTCTGGGAAACTTTCTCCATGAATAAGGGTGAAAGTCAGTGCTTCCCTGGGGGTCAGGGCACCCCAGAGCAGACAGAGAAATATTCCCAGAGCCCTGGGATTCCTCACCCACTCTCCTTTCAGGGCTGCCCTTCGCCATCACGTCGGAAGGGTTGGAGCAAACCTTCGCCACCAACTACCTGGGCCACTTCCTGCTCACCAACCTGCTCCTGGGTGAGTGCAGGGCTTGGGGGAGTCAGGGGGTCTCTGGGGACTCCTCCTCGCTCACCCCCTATATTGGTATAATTACCAATTAATAATTGGTCATTATTGATATAATTACCAATAATTACCAATATATTGGTAATTATTGGTATCATTACTAATATAGGGATGTACCTTGGGTTGTCTGGCCCCTGTGGCTGAACCAAATAGTGGCACTGTGGTGTTTCACCCCAGAGATACTTTTTGGCTAGCTGGATGTTGCAGTGGGTGCTTGGAGACAAGTCCAGGCATGCAGGAGCTCTGGTGGTCCTCAGGGTTACCTCAACTGGAGCAGCTTTAAGGCAGTGGTGAAGGAAAGGAGTCGGTTCTGACGAAGGGTTTTAATCCAGAGCTTTATTCTGGCCCTCAGGCCTCTGAATCCAGAACAGCTCCAACAGAACTCCCCAAAACACGTGGCTGCTCTTTTACCTGAGGGAGGGGAGGAGGGACGGGGTAGGGAGCCACCAGCCAGGTACACAGAAGGAGGTCTCAAGGGACAAAGGACACCTGGATGGCCCAATGTCCCCCCGGGGGTGGAGGCATCTTTTGAATTCTGCCAATCACTCAAAGCCCTTCTGGAATGCCAGGACTGACAGACAGTGCTGGGAGGGGTCAGGAGAGGAGACTGGCACGCCTGGCAGGAGATTATCAGGGGTATTGATGCAAACCACAACATGGCACCACAACACCAACCCCCTGCTTGGCACAGAGCTGCTGAAGGCCTCGGCGCCCGCCCGGGTGGTGAACGTGTCGTCGTTCCGGCACAGCGTGGGCACGGCCGACAGCGGGTACCTGACGGGGCAGCGGCGCCCGGGCGGGCACGACGCCGCCTACAACAGCACCAAGCTGATGAACGTGCTCTTCACCGCCGAGCTGGCACGGCGCCTGCAGGGCACAGGTGGGTGCTGGGCCGTGCCACCCTGTGCCAGCTCCCTGTGCCAGATCTCAGGGGCTGCCGGCAGAGCTGGGGGCTCTGAGAGACTCGCTGGGATAGCCCAAGGGTGGGAGTTCAGGCTGGGGGCTGCTCCTGTTGCTCCCTGAGGGATTTGGGGCACTGGGGTGCCACCCTGCTGACAGTGTGACCTGGCAGGGGTGACAGCCAATGCACTGAGCCCGGGCATGGTGGGTTTGGGGCACTGGGGTGCCACCCTGCTGACGGCGTGACCTGGCAGGGGTGATGGCCAACGCACTGAGCCTGGGCATGGTGGGTTTGGGGTCCCTGAGGTGCCACCCTGCTGATGGTGTGGCCTGGCAGGGGTGACGGCCAACGCGCTGAGCCCGGGCGTGGTGAGCACCAGCATCATGCGCCACTTCAGCCGGCCCGTGCGGGCGCTCTTCGCCCTCCTCCATCCCTTCATGAAGGTGAGCGGGGCCGGGTCCTGCCCATCCCAGGGGCACCAGGGTGGGAGGGAGGGAGGGGGGTGCCAGCCCCCTCCTCACCCCCATTTCCCCGCAGTCACCCGAGCAGGGCGCTGCCAGCACCATTTTCTGCTCCATCTCGGAGGAAGCCGAGGGCATCAGCGGGAAATATTTCGACAGCAGCTGCCGGCTGGCGCTGCCCTCGGAGCTCGGCCGCGATGCTGCGCTGGCTCGGAAGCTCTGGGAGGCATCGGAGCGGCTGACGGGGCTCACGGAGCAGGGCTGAGCCACCGGGATGTCACCCCTCAATGGGAGAACAGGGACACTGCCGCTCTGCTCCCCTGTGCTGCCGAGGGGACAACACGGCACCAGCCAGTGATTGTGACACTTTTATTAAAAACCCCGCGGCTACTCCCAGGTGATGCCCAGCTCCAGGCGCTGCTTCCTCACCTCCTGCAGGAAGCTGTCGTAGTCGCGCCGGTGGATGTCGGGGCAGCGGGACAGCTCCAGGCGCCGCAGGGGCCCCTCGGTGCCCAGCAGGTGCCACACGGTGCCCGGGCACACGCGGCTCCCGGCCAGCGACAGCTCCCGCAGCTCCCGCAGCCCCGGCAGCGCCGGCTCCAGCACCGAGTCCAGCGGGAAGGGCAGCGCCAGCAGGCGCAGGGTTTGCAGCTGGGGGGCCCCGCAGAGCAGCGAGGCCAGCGTGGAGCTCAGCACGGGCCCGTGCGAGGCCGGAACGGGCCCGGCCAGGCTCAGGGTGAAGCTCTGGAGCCGGGGCAGCCCCCGGGGCAGCAGGTCGGTGGCCCAGCGTGGTGGTGGGCCAGGGGGTTCCTCCTCCTCCTCGGGGGGCTCCTGGTGGGTGTGGGGGTCTGGAGGCGCTTCCAGCTCGGCGGTGAAGCTCTGCAGGCCGGGGCAGCTGGCGAGGAGGGCGGGCAGCGACAGAGGGTCCCAGCAGGTGAAGCCGTGCAGGGTCAGGGCACGCAGGCGGGTGCCCAGGCCCTGTGCCAGGGGCAGCAGCGCTGCCAGCGCCCGGCCGTGCCGCCCGGAGCAGCCCAGAGTCACTCGGGACAGGCAATGCCAGCCCTGCAGCTCCCGGAGCCCTGAGGAGCCGGGATTGTCCCCAAGCCACACGCTGAGCTCCTCAGCCTGGGGACACACGGCGTGCACGGTGCTCAGGGCGTCCTCCTGCACCTCCTCCAGCTGCCGCAGGGGCAGCGTGAGCGGGGCTCCCTCCCCTGGAGCCCCCCGGCTCCGCGCCAGCTCCTGCAGCGAGGGGAATCCCTCGGAGTCCTCGGTGCCACCCAGCTGCCCCGAGTGCAGCAGGCGCAGGGCATCCGGCAGGGCACCGTGTGCCAGCACCTCCAGGCACGGCAGCGCCAGCAGCAGGAAGGCCACGGCTGCCACCGCGTCCCCGTCCCCGGCGTGCTCCAGGTCGCGGGCCAGCAGCACACGGAGCGCGGGACAGCCCGGGCTCCGCTCGGCGGGGTCGTAGCCCAGGTGGCGCAGGGCGCGCGGTGTCACCTTCCTGCAGCCGGTGACATCGAGCTCCCGCAGGTGGCGGCAGCAGGAGCCGATGGCCGACAGCACCTGGAGGTTGGCCTGGGTGTGGGCCAGCCCCAGGCGGCTCAGGCGGGGCAGCCCCTCGGCCAGGTCCACCAGCACGGCCGGGGACAGGCGCCCGCAGCCGCCCAGATCCAGCACCCCCAGACCCTGCGGGCACACGGGGACAGCCTCAGGGGGCGGGCAGGGGGCACAGGTGCCACCCTCACCCCCTGCAAGACTCAGAGAGGGTGGGCAGGCCCTGGGTGCTCCCCCTGTCCCAATCCCTTGGCACATGGATGATGGCACCCCCAGCCCCATGGATCTTGAGGACTCCAAGCTCTAACCTCCTTACCCCACGGAAGGTGGGCACCCCCAGCCCCACAAAGAATGGGCACCCCTGTGCCACTGCATCCCTTAGAGGGTGGTCACACCCAGCCTCACTCCCCCTGCTCACATCATGGCACTCCCAGAGTGCTGTCACCCCCTGCCCCATGGATGGTGAGCACCCACCCCAAGCTCTATCCCCCTTACCCCATGGAAGGTGGGCACCCCCAGCCCTACAAAGGATGGGCACCCCTGTGCCACTCTCCCATCCCCTAGAGAGGGTCACACCCAGCCGCACTCCCCCTGCCCCACACACTCCCAGAGTGTTGTCACCCCCTTAGCCCACGGACGGCGGGCACCGCCAGCCCCCAGCCCCCTCTCTCCCAGCCCTGCCCCGTGCCCACCTGGCAGCGCAGCACGATGAGGTGCCCCAGGGCGTTGTTGGCCAGGCCAGGGCAGGCCGTGAGGCTGAGCTGGCGCAGGTGTGGCAGCAGCAGCAGGTGCAGCGCCGCCCGCGACAGCCGCCGGCTCGTCCCCAGCAGCCGCAGCAGCTCCTGCACCAGCCCGCAGGCTGGGGGACACACGGGGGTCAGCCAGGCCTGGGGACACCCCCTGCCGCCCACGGGGGTCCCGGGGACACGGGGCACCCCCCAGAGCTCACCCAGGTCGTTGAAGGGCCCCACGAGGAAGCGGAACTGGTACTCGTCCAGGTAATTGTCACTGTAGTCCTTGGCCCAGAGGCTCTGCATGTGCTGGGCCAGGCTCTGCAGGCACAGCGAGGTCAGCGTGGGCACTGCCCGCCGCTGGGGCATCCCTGCAGGGCACAGGGACAGGGACAGTCACCGTGGGCACTGCCCGCCGCTGGGGCATCCCTGCACGGGGACAGGGACAGGGACAGTCACCGTGGGCACTGTGCCACCAGGACATCCCTGGGACAGGGGAAAAAAAAAAACAGGAAATGGGGGAAAAAACCGGGAAATGGGGAAAAGAGCCCTGGGAAATGGGGAAAGAGCCCTGGGAAATGGGGAAAGAGCCCTGGGAAATGGGGAAAAAGAGCTCTGGGAAATGGGGAAAGAGCCCTGGGAAATGGGGAAAGAGCCCTGGGAAATGGGGAAAGAGCCCTGGGAAATGGGGA
>JAWWMS010000120.1:4166784-4182141 GCA_035048045.1 Chlorospingus semifuscus | reverse complement strand
ATAAAATAATAAATCAGCCTTCTGAAACATGGAGTCAGATCCTCGTCTCTTCCCTCATCCTGGGACCCCTGTGAACATGGTCACAGGGAGGCAGAAGAGCATGGCCATGGCAGAGCCAGAGCCAGAGCAGAGCCTGCCCAGGGACACTCGGAAAGAAACAAAAAACAAGGCAAAAAAACCCCCAACAACCAGCAGCCTCCTGCAACAGCACCGCAAAGTCCTTACAAACGCCCTGGGGTATCGGCCAAGCAAAATCCCAGGGAGATTTTGGGAAGAGCTCCAGCTTTCTCCCTGGCTGATAGAGAACCACACACAGCACGTTACCTTGCCCAGGGCCGGGGGAGAGCCCGGGCGCCCATCCAGGCCCCAGGGGCTCAGTGCCGGCTGTGGCCGTGCCCTGCCCGCCCGGGTACAGCCTGTGCCGGGCCCCAGGGGCTCAGTGCCGGGCTGTGGCCGTGCCCTGCCCGCCCGGGTACAGCCTGTGCCGGAGCTCGGGCAGCCGGGGGGCTCTGCGGAACATCTGCCAGCGGCCCGGCCCCCGCCGCCAGCCCGCCAGGACATCTTGTTTGTGTTTTTGAGCGGAGCACACTCCCAGCGGGTTATGTCAGAGGTGAGGAATGCAGGGCCACCCTGTGTCATGAGATCAGCCTCACATTTTTAGGCTCAGCTCTTACCGTATTTGCTGGGAAGCGGCGCGGGGGCCCCGCAGGGGTGGGAGATTCCCCCCTTCGCCCGCATGCCGCTTTTCCAGCCCTCGCTCCAGCGGAGCCGGGTGGGGCGGATGGGGCCCGTCTGCTGGAACAAGCTCTCCCTCTGTTCCTCGCAAGGAGCAAGAAAGGAAACGCAGTGAATTAAGGCGAATGAAAAGGCGGCAGTGAAAGGCGGCCGGGCGCGGTGCCAAGCGCGGGGAGAGAGATGGTGGCGAGCTGCTCTCTGCCGCCGGGGAAAGCATCGGCACCCGGGGCTGCCCCACCGGGAAACTCACCCAGCACCCCAGAAACATCCCCGTGCCTGGGCTGAAAGCGTGAGGAGCCGCATCAACCCCCCAGGGCAGCGAGGAGCTGGGCTTGGAGCCCTTGGAGGGAAAGCACTTTGACCCAAACACCGCCCAGAGCAGTGGCTTTCCCTCGGTTCTGTTGCTGGGATCCAACCCTTATGATCCAACCGTTATGTATGAAATTTCTGGGCTTCCTTGAGGCCTGCTCAAGGAAAGCTGGTGCAAAACAGCTCTGCTGATGTCACACAGGGTGGCTGTTCCTAAGTTTTCCTGATTAAAACTTGGAGGCTCCTTTGCAGCTCTGCGTCCCACCAAGGGTGGAAAGAGAGGACACGCTTTGATCCTGGTGCCATGGCATAGAAAACCTATCGAGGCAGGGTCAGACCCTGGCACAGGAAAGGCTTCTCTTCTCTGCTCTACTGTGGCTTTTATTTTCTTTTAATTCTTTCTTTTCCCCCCTTTTTAAAAATTTTCCTGAAATAGCTACAACAGTAGATCTTGAGATTGAAAAGCCCAAAACACTTCCACAGACCATTTCCAAAATGCCACTGCTTGATAATTTTGGTTTGTTTGGTTTGTTTTTTTTACTGGCTGGTGTTTGTTGTTGTTGATGTTGTTGTTGTTGTTCTGTTTTGCCCTGCAGAGGGTTTTGACATGGTGCTGTTTTGTTCTGTGTCAGAAGGAAAACAAACCCTGAAATACCAAAGTCTTTCACACAATGGTCTTTCCTTTCTCTAAACGTCCCTGTGAGCTGGGCCTCTTGCAGCTCTCGACTCTTCCCAGAACAGGAGAACAAATACTAGGAAATCTGGAGGGGTGAGCTGCAGGGATGAGCTGCAGGGAGCTGGCAGCACCAGCTCCACATCATTCCATGTCTCCAGTGCTGCCTGGTCCTCACCTGGGGGAGGCAGGTGAAACCTCCAGGATGTGCTGATGGCTCCTGTCCTACTGGGAGTTTTCTGCTGAGCACCTCAGTCTCCTTTTTGTGTCCCTGTGGGATGTAACAGGACAATTTCAAGTCCTCATCTCTTATCCTCTGGCATCTGCTGTTTGTTGTGTCACTCCCAGACTTCTTTGGTCACCCTACCATAGTCCCAAAAGTCTGTTTGGGAGATTCTCCCTTTCGTGGCATGAAAATGAAAATGTTGATTTTAAGTCCTCTCTAGATTGTGGTGCTGTGGAAGCACCAAGAGTGTCTTGAGGAGATGAGAGAGGTGACCACCAGGGACAAAAGGGACTAGCAGAGAGCTCCAGAGGGACCTTCAGACCCAGAACCCTCCCCTGTTCACCCACCAAACACAGAGGTGATGTGTTGACAGCAAGGGCCTGGTTACTGCGTCATAAAAATAAGGGGGGAGAAGTGATGGTGTGGGAAAATGAGGCTTGTTTAATGATTTAGGACATTATCTTCTTTTTCTTCCCACTGTCTTTGTCTGCCTTGCCCTTCATAAAGTTGTGTTTTGATAAGATTTTCTTTTTTATCATCTGGGGTGGAGATTTCAATTCATTTTCTCTGGATTGAAAAAGGAAGGAAAATGGGGCATCATGCAGCATTTAGCAACAGTCTTGGACACTGAACCAGAGCCAAGTAAGACCTGGAGAAAGGGGTTGCAGGTCTACCTTGGCTGATCCAGAAGACTTCAAATGACACAAAATAAGGATCTGGGCTTTCATTAGATTTTTCAGCTGCCTGGAATGCTCTTAAGAAACAAAAATCTTCAGTAGCAATGATCATATATATATATATATATATTTAGATTTTATATAAGTTCAGTTCTACTGCAGTGAACTCATTTGCTTCTGCTATGCTCCTTCAGTTCAGGGGAAAAACACTGACATTGCTTAGCAACCTTTAAATCATTTTGGTAGAGCACAATAATGTGGGAAGGACGAAGCTGATGTCTGTTCCCCTGCCCCAGGTTACTTGATCTCCCAAATGTTAACTTACCTAACCTTATTATTTGCTTCTAATCACTATTGTTTTCTGAATTGCAGTTGAGCATCCTGAAATCATAGAATATCTCAGGTTGGAAGGGTCCCAGAAGGATCCTGGAATGGTTTGGATTGGAAGGACCTGAAAGATCTTTGTGTTCCAGCCCCCTGCCATGGCAGGGACACCTTCCACTATCCCAGGTTGCTACCAGCCCCATCCAACCTGGCTTTGGGCACTTCCAGGGACCCAGGGGCAGCCACAGCTGCTCTGGGCACCTTAAAAATGAAAAATAATAAAGATCAACAAGTCCAACTCCCTGCTCCTTGCAGGACTGCTATAAACGTGCCTTGCTTGACTTTGATGTTGGGTTTTCACTGCCTCTGCAGCGTGGCAGAGCACCAGGCTCTCTGGGGAGATCCCACAGCACAAGGCAGCAAAATCTCCATCTGACCCAGGCAAGCAGCTGCTTTGCCTTGCTGCAGCTCAGCAGTGGGATGTGTTGTGCCTGCCAAAGCAGATACTGAAGGTTCTTTCTTTCCTAATTGTCACTTTTTCTGTGACTGCTTCGAACACAGAACCAAGGAGCACGGAAAGAACAGTGCTTCCCCGTCAGGGATGGGGTAAAAAAGGCAGGAAAAAAAAAAAACAAAACTGAAGGAAGAATGTGGTGAAAAGCACCACAACATCCAGAGGCTTGACTCTGATTTGCTTGAAGCAGTGTAAACAAGCAGGTTACAAAACTTGGAGTTCTGACTGGTGCTGGCACCAGAAAAACAAGGAAAACATGTTTTAGACCAATTATACTGCAGAAAATACATGAGATTTTCAAGACAACTAAAGCCATCAGCATCAGCCAGTGCAGTAATTTGAGTTTTAGGGCCAGATGTAAACACCAGGGCTACAAGAACCAGATACTGAACCTGATATAAAGTGACTCTTGCATTGTTTCTAAAGATTTTGCACTGTTTGGAAGATTACCTGCCATAAGATCTCTCTGCTGCTCTTCTAACCTCCCTGCTGGGATGCCTGGAGCTGGCCCAGGCTCATCTTCCCCAAGTTCTTTACCCATCTTTCTGCTCTTTTGCTCCAAATCTCAAAATAAATGTGGCACTCCATGCAAACTGTCTTGAGTTTGCCCTTTTCTGCTGGACACTCACCCAACCTTGCCTGACCTATGGCCATATTTCCCCACTCTTTGTGACCCACATCCATAACAAAGCTCTCTGCTCATAATCAGGGCAGGGCTGCCCTGGTTTGTGCTCCTGCCTATGAAACACAGTGGAAGAACATCCCACGTACTGGACTTCTGAGCAACTCAACTCACCTACACAAAGAAAAATGAGGCAGAGCTGGTAGGTGTGAGCAAAGGGCCCAGGTCAGCCCCTGTGGAGAAACAGGACAGGACTTGCAGGAAGATCTTGTTCCTTGGTGTTCTCCAGGTTCCCACTGGGAGCCAGGCAGAGCTTCCTGGCTTTCATGGATTCAGCTCTCTGTCTCTCCAGGCCACCTCTCCACTGGTCCATCTCCATCCCATGACCAAGCAGGTTGTCCTGCTTCCTGATTCATCCTTCCTGGTTCCTACAGAACAGGGAGAGAGCCACAAAAGTCCATGGTGGTTTTGGTTCTCCTGAGCTGTGGTTCATTGCTCCAGCCCTTTATGCTCTTATATCCTTCAGGGAAAAAGCAACAATCAGTACAATGGTCCATCTTCCTTTACTAACCCAGCACACACTTCAGCTGCCCCACCCTTCCCAGGAGGGTGGAGAGCTGGGAGATGGGAAGACACCTGAGAAATGATCAGTGGTGCTCCTGCTCCAGTAGGAGGTTTCAGGCAGCCTCAGCATGGTGATTTCATCCCCTTCAGCAGGCCCTTTGCCAGACACATCCTGTCCAGCTTGTGCTGGACAGACTGGCCATGGGGAGAGTCAGTGGCAGCCAAGTCCAAATGGCCAAGACCAGCCTCTTTCCAGTGCTCAGGAGCTGATTCATGTTTTGGTTTTCTGCCCCACCCAGTCTAGAGTGAGTTCAGCACATCCCTCTGAGCTTCGCTTTCCTGCTTTCAAGGCTCTCCCTCCTTCTTCCCACATTTGTGGCCCAACCCAGCCACCACCACCTCTCTCTCTTTTCCTGGACTGGACACCAGGGCAGCAGCCAGGAGCTCACTGGCTTTGATTCATCCTCCTCTAGGAAAAAAGCTGCTGATCCTGCTGCTGATGCTTCCTCTTGACCGTCTGGCCCAGCACAAAGACTTGGTGTTCATTTCCACCCCTGTCTCGAGGGGAAAGGCCACTTCTGAGGGCCACTGTCCCTACAGGGCACTGCTGAACTTGGAATGTGGGAAGTGGGAAAAAACACAGCCTTGGGAGCATGGGAACACATCCCTATCCCACCAGCTTTGTGCCACCAGGCAATGCTCAAGTTTGGTGTGTGTGTTAAGAATCAAAACCTGATGGTTTCCTCCAGGAGCCAGGCTCCTGAATGATGCAAGCATTTGTCGTCTCTCTCCTTAAATAACTACAGAGCAGAGCCAAATGGGTTTTCTCTCCAACAGATGGGGTGCTGACAGGTGCTGCTGGAGGCTGAGAGATGGAAAAGCAAGGATGCTCTGATATGGTCTGTCACTAGCTTGAAGAGGAAAAAAAAGCAGGTGAGGTCTGGTCTCCTTGTTCTGCCATGTTATTCAGATGCTGTAGAAGTACAAAACCACAATATTATTGTGTTAGGAAAATACTATTTCCTTGTCTTAAAGGCAGAGGAATGGAATATATCCTAAAGATGGAAGACTGGGATATGTCCTTTGGGACAAGGAGGATCTGCTTCCATAACACAGGTCCCAGAATAAGCAGGGTTCTGTCAGAATGGCATTGTGTAAAATAACATAAAACAAAAGCCTTTCTTTGTCTCTAAATAAGTAATTTCTGTTCTTCCTTTGTGGTTCACTCTTAAAGGCTGGCTGAATCCAGGGAGGATGTGGTCACACTCATTGGAAACTCCTGATGCTACAATATAAAAACACAAATCTGCATTAAACCCACATTTTTAATGAGTTAAATCTCATGTGCTTTCACTCTATTTTTCTCACAGGGTGATGGCAGGCTGCTGCAGTTTTCATGTCCCTTGGAGAGCATTTGCCCAGTTCCTCAGAAATCTCCCCCTTGATTTTTTTGACAGGATAAAGTCTTTTGTTATTTACTGATGTCACTGTAGCCTAGGAGAGAAATCAACAGAGTCATGAATTATAGACTATGCTTGTAGGACTTTTCACTTTGTTTGATTTAGTGTGAACAAATTCCAGATAATTAGAGATGAGTTCAAGTTACAACACTTCACTTCTGTCTTCTGAGTTGCCCTAAGTGGTGAGGAGTGTCTGGGTTGAACATTTTCACAGGGGTCATTGGAAAGGTGAAATCCTTCTGCGTGTCTCAGTTTTGAAGAAGCTTAATATTACAGCAATGCATCTGTGTCTCCACTCAGGAAACACATCAGACTTTGAAAAAAAAACAACCTCAGAATCCCCAGGGTGAAAACATCACATGGTATTGTGTGGGTTTTCTTCAGCTTTAGCCGTGGCATCCTCCAAGTGGTTCTTCACCTGCAGATCATTTCCATCCCAGCTAGAAACTCCTGATGCTGAGCACTTGAGGGATAAGGAAAGAAGTATCTTGGCTTGGGTTTTTGAGATCTGGGACTTCTTGGACATAAAATGTACCATCTCTGGAAAGCTTTCCACCAGCATCCTCATTTTGTGCGTAGAAAAGCAACTCCAGCCTTCCATTCAAATTAAAAAACCAAAAACAAAACAAAAAACCAAACAACCAAAAAATAAAAGGGGAATGGGAAGAGGCTAGGGTCTTGCTTTCTCCTTGAACAACAAAACCCATGCCTCAAAGCAAAACCAAAGTCACTTCATCATGATTTTGGAAGATGATGTACAGTGCTGTGGTACAACAGCAAGGGTAGGGTGTCCCTGAGCACGCAGCCACCCCAGGGCACAATTAGAAGAGTTTTCCATCTGAATGCTCTGTTTATTATAAATAAGCAAGATTTTAATCATAGCTCACTGCCTGCTGGAAGTCCTTTGCTAATGCCTTCTGTGGGCATTGGAGATTGGGGAGGAGAAGGATGTATTGGTTATGTGATGGACTCTTTCAGGAGGACTGCATTCAGTTCTCTCCATGTCCATAATTTGGCAAGTCTGGGTGGTCTTTGGCAAGGTCCTCTTCATACACCCAACTACAGCACCAAACACACTCCTTAAGATAGTCAGGAATAGGTGATGCACTCCTGCCTACACTTGGAGTTCATTGCTCTTACTGTTGGTTAAAAATCTGAAAAAAATTAGGCCAATATGTGGACATTGGGCCTGGAGGATGCCTCAGCTCACGTTCTTCAAGGTTTAGCTCATGATTTTTAACTTGTGGACATTACAGGGGTAATTGCTTGGTTTGCTTGCAGTCTGATGAACTCCATGGTTTCCAGCCAAGCACTTGACCCAGAGAATCAAGCCAATAATTGTGTGACTCACCAGGAAAAATCAGCAACAAGAACAATAAAAAATCCTTGGAAACATGAGTGGACTCCATTACCCTGTGAAACACCACAATGGCACAGTCACTTATGGAGCAGTACTTTTACCACCTGGGAGGAAAGGAGGCATGGACCTTCTTTGGATGTGAAAGTAAAACTGCTTATTTCTGTCTCTTCAGGAGAAGATGGAATAAGGATGGCATCAAAAAACTAAAAGCAGAGAAGGAACAGAATGAATATTTAGGAAAAAAATTGCAGGATCTGGCAAAATATTTTCTCTTTATATCCTTCCTCGGGGTAATGGGTATTCACCACCTGGATGGCACTGGTGGTCGTGACTCCTCTCAGGATGTAAATCACAGAGTCACAGGCTGGTTTGGGTTGGGAGGGACCATAAAGATCATCCAGTTCCAACTCCCCCATGCATAGGAAGAGCAGCTGTACTGCACATGTGATGGGCTGAATGGACAGCTCAGTCCCTGGGGTAGTGTCTGGTGACGGGTGGCTTTGATGAGGCTTACAGGAAAGCCACTCATGGTGGAGAGAAGCACTTAAGGTCCCAGCTGGTTCATGTTTTACATACACTCATAAAAAAAATCAAACAATCGTTTAGCATGCAATAAGAGGATGGAGGAAGGGATTTTAAACCAGAGTCACAGCAGGTTATGGCCAGTACTGATTCATTCCTTGCTGTCATGGTCAGAGGTCCCCTCTGATGCACGGAGGGACTCTCCTATCCTGTGCTGATGTGACCTGGAAACCCCTGTGGTCTTGGTGTTCCCCTGGCTCCAGGCCCGTGCAGGGGGGTGAAAGCACTGATTGCTGCTCAACATCCTGTCCCACCAGAGACTGGATGGAAAATATTGATTTCCTTTCAGAGGAGGCACATTCAGAGATGCTTTTATGGAGGGCTTGTTTCTCCTTGGAGGCAAAGGGAATGCAAAGAAAAAGCCCCTTTCCCTGTCATGCTGAAGGCTCTAGGAATGGAGCAGGAAGATAACACTGATAACACAAGGCTCTATAACATGCAAGATCTTGGTTTCCCTACACCAGACCACAATAAAGACTCATGGCTACTTTGTCAACCATAGAACCACCAAACATTAAATTAAGTGCTGTCTCCACCAAGATGCTGACAGTCCCAAGGTGACATCTCTTGCTGCTCTATCAAACTCAGGGTGCCCCCTTTGCAGGGAATGATTGGCACCTGACTCCATGATTCAGAATGCTGAATTAAAATATATTATTTTATTAAAATATATTGCTTTATTAAAATATATTATATTACAGTGTACTATATTAAAGAGATACTATACTAATGAATACTAAAAGGATACCATACAAAAGATACTAAAGAAAAACCCGTGACTGTCTGAGCCAGCCAGGACAGCTTTGACCCAATTGCCTAAGGAAACAAAATAATCCTCAGCAGAATCCAGTTGTCAAATCCCTTCAGGTAAACAATCTTCCTAACACATTCCACATGTGCAAAAACAACAGGAGCACCAAGTAGAGATAAGAATTGTTTTCTCTTCTTGTCTCTGTGCTTCCCTAGGAAAAATCCAGGGAGAGAAAATGATGTCTCTCTCTGTTCAGAGAGTGTGAATGCCACACTGCTCCTTCTACAAAATGCCACATCCTCTCTGGGGGTGTTTTCAGGCTAAGGTGCCCTTTCAGACCTGAACTTCATGGCTGGAAAGAAGCCCCCTGGGATCAGCTGCAGAGGCAGAAGGAAACATGACTAAGGAGGCACGAGGTGTTTGACCTGGTGACAGCAGTAATTGGCTCAGATTTGTTTGGTTTATGGATATTCCTGGGTGCTGCTGGAGGTGGGATGTGAGAGCACCACCAGCCCTGAGGTGCCACATTTTTCTGCACATGGATGCAGTGACTGCCCTTTGAAAGGAGGTTATTAATCTTTGCCATGCCATTGCTTTGAGCAATGGAACAGTGAAAGACCTGTTCTGCAGCACCTAGAGAGGAAGCCCAAAGACCTGGCTCCTCCAAGAACAACCCACACCCACCCACCTGAAGGACAGAGACTCCTCTCTAGAATTTCATTGCCACTTGGGAACCTTGAGGTTGAAAGCCCCTCCATGGCACATACCTGGATGAGCACTTCATCTTCCCTGGCTGTAAGAATTTGTCTTAACTAAAGATTTTCAATTAAAAGTCAAGACTGAATTGCTGCAAAGTGCTGGAGACAAGAGTCATTAATACTGGAATGCAAGTTTTAAATAATTTTTAATATGCTCTGCAAGACATCCATAAAAGGCCCTTAATCAATATGCACTTCAATTCCTTGCATTAGGGTTTGAGGAATTTAAATTCATGGCAGGGGAAGGGTTGAGAAATCATAATGAATTTCCATCAGAGCTCTTACACAGCCAGACCTGGGAGATCAGCAGGGTCCAAGCTGTTGGGTGGGTGTGACCAAATGGATCAGACTTTCTGGTGGTCCCAGTCCATGGAGAACGGGTGTTGTGGCTTGTTGTTGATATGGAAGCAAATTTTTGAGTCCCTGTTGGTGACAGCAGCTGTGATTTTGCTTGGCCATTTCAGCCAGTATCAAATATTCACTGGCACTACTGGAAGTTTAAGCATTCCCTGGTGAGAGGAGCAGAGAGGATGAGGATGGGCTGAGCTGTGCACATGAGGGGTGCAGGTGCTCATGCCTGGGGACCCCAAATCTTCACATGCAGCATTCCCATGCCCGAACAGATTTGATAACTCTCTTCCTGCACACCTGCAGGGTTAGTTTTGTGGTTGGTGCACAAGCAAAGCAAGCTGAAACTCCTGCTTCCCAGTGCCATCATCTCACAGCAGGAGCATGGAGAGGCACGAGCTTTCCCAAGGTGAGGAGGACCAAGAGAATCCAACCCATCCAAGAAGACACTGTGGCAATGCAGGTTTGAAGCTAAGCCTGAGCGTAAGCATTTGGCTGGATCCGGGCCAGAGGTGCAGAAAAGAAATTTCCAGTAAGGACAAACCTCTAGGAAGAACCAAACCCTAGAGGAAGCTCAGGGTGAGGTTTGTGCTTCCTATTTCAGTCTAAAAAAAGCCCTGTCCCAGGAGGGGGTGAGTTTCAGTAACATCCAGAGTGTCTCCCACACATGCACGCCAAATATTCCAATTCTTTGTATCCAGCACAGGGGTGATGGCAGTAAAGCACGTGGAAACTCCACATGCAGATGGACCCTCAGAACATCCTTCCCTGCAGGTAGCCCAGGGACTACATTCCAGCTTCACCCTTGGAATGGCTCACAAGAGGAGAGACACACTGAAAGGAGCAGAGGTGGTTGTTGCAGCCAACTTGACCCCCAGAGATGATAACGGGGCCTAGAGATTTATCTGCATGCTCTGTGCCATGGGTTTGGATGAGGGCCAGGTATTTCTCTCACCATTTCTCCTTGGGGGAAGGCAGGAGCTGGGGGCTGTGCCCTAGGAGCAGGCTGGATGCAGCCACACTGTTTCAAAGGCTGAAAAAATGCAGTCCTGTAGAGGAAAGCCAGGTGAAGCTATTTATTAGACTGCCTCAGGCCCTGCCTAGTTTACCGCCAGCCTAAAAATCCCCCAATGCTGGGAAATCAGCCTGGACCTTGTGTGCACGTCGCTGCAGCTCAGCCTGCGTTCAGAGGGTGCATCTGTCTGATTTTGCAACCCTGACGCTTGAAATGAGCTAGGGAAAAGCAGACAGCCCTTTGGAGAGGGATAGAGGAAAATAAAAAAGGAAAGAAAAACAGAAGGAAACCAAAAGCGCAGGCGGGAGGGAAGGGAAAGGCAGGATTTTGTCTCGGGAAGGCGTCGGAGCCTCTGAGGACTGTCCCCGCCGTCGCCTCGCATTGCGAAAGAGCCTTTGGCTCGGGAGCCCCTCGGTTTTCCAAGGGATGCCGGCACGGAAAGCCTGTCCCGGGCGCTGCTCGCAGAGCGCAGCGGGGATGCCGGGGAGCCGGGGGGCCCCGCGCCGGGGCCGGGATGCGGCGGCAGCGGAGCGGGCTCGGAGCGGGGCCGCCTGCCATCTAGCGGCACCGGGAGCCGGTCCCCTCGCTGCCCCGGCCGAGGGAGCCCCGGACACAGCCCAGAGCCCTCCGGCACCCTCCGCCATCCCTCTGCATGCGCGGGAATCGCCTTCGGGTTTGGGGGTTCCGAGGGGGTTCTGCCGGCGGGGCTGGAGCATCTGCATGGAAAACGCGCCGAGATGGAAATGCGGCGGAGCGTGAATGTGTCTGCGAACCGAGGAGCCGCGCCGGTCCAGCAGCCATGGACTCCTGCCTGGGGCTCTCTCCCCCTCCCCTTCCTGCACCTTTTCCCCCCTCTCCTTACGCCTCTGCGAAGGGCTTCTCCTCCTTTCCCTCCATGAAAAGAAATAACCCGCGGCAGGAGCAGGGCTCTGCCCTCCCCTCCATCCCTTCACAGTCACTGCAGGCTCCCTCCTGCCTCCCGTTTGTGGTCTCGTTGCTCCCCCACTGCTGCTGGTCCCCATGGAGAACAGCGGGGGGGACACAGCCACGTTTCTCCTCTTCCTTCTCGTGTGTCTTTAACACTCCCAGATCTTTCAGGGATGCTGACACCTCTCTGTTTCTGCACACAGAAGTCTGGGAGCTGAAAGGGGGACCTGAACCTCCCCTTCCTGCAAATTCCATCATGCAGTAAATCTGTCCTGTTGTGCTGGGAGCTCCCCTTTACTCTGGGGGTGACAGTGTCCCATTTCATACCCAGGGAAGGAAATGGAGATGGCTTTTCAAGGGGGATGGAGTAATGCACTTCCTAAATCCCATCCTGCCTCTTGGGGTCCTTTTGAGGGGTACAGAGCAGAAAACCAACATGGACATATTCTAACATGGATATATTCTCACAGCCCCCAGCAGGATGCTTATCAGGTGCAAAGAGGCACAGAACTGGGATCAGATTTAAAAGGAGAGGGAAAGCTGGGCCCTGGGCAGTTGGGAGATGTCAGCCAGTGGCCATGGTGTGCCCAGGAGTCAAAGATGGTGCCAGCAATGGGTGCTCCTGGCAAACCAGCACCAGGCACACAGCTCATCTCTGATGGAGTGGGCCAGAGCAGCCTGGCAGCACCCCAGGACCCAAGAGCATTGGGAAGATGGCACAGGGACACTGGGTCTGTGCCCACAGCCCCTCCATTGGCAGAGGATGCACAAAGCCCTTCCCACTGAAATCAGCTTGGAGGTGAAGTCCAACCCACCCCAGATGGGACCCACTTCTGGGGGTCCAGCTTGCTCATGGTCTCTCATGGCAGCTATGGCTGGGTGCAAAACCCTGCCTGATTTTCCTGCCATCCTGCACAACCTAACAAGGATCCAGCAGTGTGCCTTGGATCCGAGAACTCCAAATCAACACTCTCCATCTTCAGCAGTGCCATCACAAAAGGGGCATTTGGGGTTTCCTTGTGTTCTGCCCACTCACCTGCCTCTAACCTTTCTCCAAAAATGTGTTCACCCTCCTTTTTCTTCTCTGTTTTTTCTTCTTTTATTGCTTTGTTCTTTTATCTAAAAAAAAACCTCAACACAAATTTAGAAGTTCAAGTTGACTGTACAGCCCAAACCTTGTGCTAGCCCAGAGTCTGAGCAGCCAAATACACCATGAAGGATTTATTCACCAGGACAGGTCTTGTTTCATGGGTGCTCTCAGCCAGATGCTTCTTGAAGTCCTTTGTGTGAAGTGCTGCACCCACAGTTAGTTGGGAATGGGCAGGCAGGAGGTCTTTTTGGCCCTTGTGTTGAGGGTGTCCCTTACCAGCTGTGCTGGGAACTGGTCCCAGGCATGTTTGTTTTTCCAAGGAGAGGTCAGCACCCTGTGCAAGGCAGGATTTTATCCAGGGGAAAAGGCTCAAGGCACCAGTCTGGCCCATCTCCATCCTGCAATGTGATACCCTGGGGACCAAGCCTCTGCCACTGAGGAGGGGAGGAAAGCTTCTAGGAGGAGGAAAAAAAGAGATTTCTGAGGAATGGTGCTGCTTGGTACAGCTACCTTCAAGTGTAGCATAGGTGAACAGAGCTGCCCCTGATCTCTGGGGTTTCCCATCTCCCAGGGTTCTGCCCATATTTCCTCTACCATCCCAGCTGGCTGGGATTCCTCATTCCTCCACATGATCCCGTTCCTTCTGAGGCTGATTCCACAATCTTCACATCTTAGCTCCATGACAAGCTAGAAGGGGACTGCAGAGCCAGTTCTTACACTTTTATCAGCACAGGATTAATTAAAAAAGAATTCAGAAATGGAAAACAGCTTGGCATTAACCTCATGCTCGAGCAATTTCCAAGCAGGTACGCCAGCGAAATAAAAACAGCAATTTGCAGCTAAATAAAAATAACAGTTAAGCATTTGAAACACAAATGCACCATTCAGGAGCAGCAGATAAATATTCAGACGCGTTCATTAGGAGGTTGAGGCTGTCTCTCAAATAAACAGACAGGTACAAAATAGCAGCCTGAATACTCCAATTACGCCAACATTGCATCAGTGCCGATGCTCCCGGCTCTGAGAGTGGGAGGGGGAGAAGGGGAGAGGGTGAGGAGGAGGAGGGCAGTGGGGAAAGCATGTGTGGGAAATATATATATATATTTTAAATTTGCCTTAAATTTTGTTTTATGTAACTAGTGTTTGGATTCTCTTCCACGGAGGGTTTAACTCCTGAGGATGGGAAGTTGTGCTGTGGCACCATGCTCCTATGGCTTCTGCCATGGGCTTGCTTGGCCTGGCTCCCAGGGAAGACCCCCCAGACCGGGGAGAGCAGGGCTTGGCCCTAAAGCCACCCTGCAGAGCCCCCGGGCAGGCAGGCACGGCCCTGGATCAGCGCAAAGCAAAACAGCGCCCAGCCCAAAAGCTACAAAGCCTTTGGAGCTCAAGTACTGCAGCTGATCGGAAAAACAACATCACAGCGCCCTCAGCCCCTGCGATCCCCTTTGTCCCCTGCCCCATGGCCGGGATGTGGCTCTGGGACAAGGGGACACTGAGCAGAGGGCTGGGGGTGGTTGGTGCAGAGTTCTGGTGTGAGGCCGTGGGGATGCTCAGGGTGTCCCCAATCTTAAGGACAGCAACACTTTTGGGGGTGACATGTCGCTGTGTGGGAACAGGAACCACCCTGCCTCACACACACTGCAGGGGGATACAGCATGAGGCCTGGTGTGGGACCGTGGGGATGTTCAGGGACAATGGGAATGGCGGGGGCCCAACCCCAACCCCAAGGACAGCCACATGTCACCTGGGTGGGGACAGGAACCACCCTGCCTCACAAACAGGGGGACTCAGCATGAGCCCTGGTGTGGGACCGTGGGGATGTTAAGGAACACTGGGGTGTCCCCAACCCCAAGGACAGCCACACTTTTGGGGGTGACATGTCACTGTGTGGGGACAGGAACCACCCTGCCTCACAAACAGGGGGACTCAGCATGAGCCCTGTTGTGGACCATGGGGATGTTAAGGAACAGTGGGGTGTCCCCAATCCCAAGGACAGCCACACTTTTGGGGGTGACATGTCAACTGGGTGGGGACAGGAACCACTCTGCCTCACACAGACTGCAGGGGGACACAGCATGAGACCTAGTGTGGATTCAAGGACGATGGGGTGCCCCCATCCCCAAGGACAGCCACACTTTTTGGGGCGCCATGTGTCACCTGGGGGAGCAGGGCAGACCACTCGGAAGGATGTAGCACTTCTCACCATACACAAACTCTTATGCGGGCCGGAGGGGCTGCCCAGGACTGTCCCCTCGCCCTGGGGACCGCCGCACTTTGGGGGTGCCCTGTGTCCCCTCAGGGCGGCGCCAGGTCCCGCCTTTGCCCGCTTCCGCCGCGCGGGGGCGCGCCGCTCCCTTCACGGCGGGTGCGCGGGAGCGCGCACCGGCGGCGCGGCGTGCGCGCGCCAGATCGGAAGAGCGTC
>JAWWMS010000120.1:4143855-4164101 GCA_035048045.1 Chlorospingus semifuscus | reverse complement strand
TGGTTTTTTTTTTTTTTTTTTTTTTTTTCTTTTTTTTTTTTTTTTTTTCTCAAAATGTGCAAGGTGCAAGAAAAATGCTGAACTTGGAGTATCCCATTTTTACAACATCTCACTTGGGGCAGCTTTGACATCTCTGTGCTTTTTCCTCCAGCACCTTTGTCCTTCTCAGTAATTCAAGCTAGATCTTGGTTTTGGTGAAGAAGAGTGGACTCAAAGGAAGACTTTTAGTTCATTTATCTCCAGGAGCAAGCTGGGCTTGAGAGCTGAGGATCATTTTCATAAAAGAGCCCTTTTGGGTGTGAAGGGATTGAGATTTCCCTGGGCTGAAAGGGGAGAATCAGCCCCACAGGGCAGAGAGACCTCTGTGGAATTGTAACAAGGTGGTGCTGGTTTCACTGAGGTCAAGACCTCCTGTAAGCCCACTGCAGGGTTTTGCTGCTCTGAAATATTTATTTAGGCTTTGGGGATTTTTTTTTGAGGGTATTTTTATTTTGTTGTTGACTTTGTTGTATCTCTAAATTACAGAGCAGATTTTAAAAATGATAGCATTTTTTACTCAAAATGCAATGTTTTATTTGCTTAGACATTGGGCTGCAAATATCTGTCTTCTGTGAGACCTTCTTCTGAAAATTTGTGTCCTTACTGGCCAGTTTTGATCAGGTAGAACAGAGGAAAAGAAGTCTGAAATGGTCATAGGAAGAAAAGGGAGGGGGTGGAAGGAAGAGAAGCCTTTTGGAAGGAGATGGAGAGCACACAGCCTGTGTTCACCATCTGAGCATCCACTTAGGGCATCCTCAGAGACAGAAACAGGAATTTGTGAGGTACATAGAGGAATGTCATCCCACATGGAGATTGAATAGCAGGTCTGTGATTTAACACTTGTGTGGGGTGGTTGGATTTCCCTGATGAATCTACTCTGCTAACTCTTAAAAGTGTGTTTCTCACTTGCAGCCTCTGGAGACCTGTGTGCAGGCTGGACAGAAATCTCCTTTTGGATTGCCAGGGGAGCTGGAAGAAAGAGAGATCTCCTCTGTGGCAAAGAATGAATCTCTGATGTTCTTTTTGCCCTAGGGAGAGCTGGTGAGGAAGCTGAAGGAAGAGAAAGCTCCCCAGGTGGACATAGACAGAGCTGTAGCAGAGCTCAAAGCTCGGAAGAGGGTTCTAGAAGCAAAGGTGAGTCTGGAAATTAAGTTCTGAGCTCCACAGTTTTGTCTGAAAAGCTTTGAAATCTATTCTTTATTCTTTATTGCAGGTTTGGTCTGAACAGTCCAAATTCAGTCCTAGACTGAATAATTTCTGAAATAGTTTTTGCAGGTTTCCAGCTAGTGGCAATTTCATTCTTTACCTGTTACACTAATTTCTGTTGACATTAAATCAGTGTGGAAACAAATACATATGAGTTCAGGTTGTAATCAAAGCTGAAATTGAGTGCACATTCACTAATCTTTGTTTGCTATATAGATTTTCTGTGTGCAGAGTGAGAGCTCATGCTGTTCACTGTGGTGAATTTTCAGATTCTTTGTGCATTGAAATTCCCTGTCATAGAATATGTTTCTTTAGAAACCACCCATTTTGCTACAGTAACAAAGTTTCTGTAGATGTTTCAAATAACCTGCCTTTATTCTCAGCCTTAGAAGTGAAATTGTATCCCCTTTTTTTAAATACAGCCAAGCTCTGAAGTCTTAGTGCAAATTGAATGATGAAACTTGAAGTTTGTCATTTTTAGATCCATAAAGAAGTAAAATACATTTCTTATCCTGTGAGCTTCCCCTTCCCAGACTGAAACAACAAAAAGTTGAAGCCTAAAAACAGTCACTTGGGCAGATTCACCTGTGTTCGAATTTCTATTTCATGTAAACATGATTGTAGTTGTGCCTGGGTCATACTCTTAAAAATAAATGAATTAATGAGTAAATCCAGCACTTTTTCCAGCTGCCTGACTGTGAGAATGTGAGTTCACCTGAACTGAAACCCATTGACCCTGTTTGTCCTGCAGGGTCACGTGGGATGAACAGGTGCTGCTCTCTGCCAGCTCTGGCCTTGTGGCTGCCTGTTTACATCCACTGAACCCAAGAAAATGTCATTTTTACTGAGTGTTCAGCATAGGGACTGGGCTTTGAAACCATTGCATGACACCTGCATTGATAACTAGGTCATCCTGCCGGAAATACTATCTAGGTGTTCTCCCAGTTTTGTGTATCAACCCTCAGGAGCTTGGGGAGATGTCACCAGGCAGGTGAGGGGTCCTGGTGTCCCTGTGGATGTCAGCAGGCAGGTTTGGGGTCCTGGTGTCCCTGTGGATGTCACCAGGCAGGTTTGAAGTTCTGGAGTTCCTATGGATGTCAGCAGGCAGGTGAGGGATCCTGGTGTCCCTGTGGATGTCAGAATTCAGGTTTGCAGTTCTGGTACCCCTGTGAGCCCCAGCTCTGTGTTGCAGGGTGCCTGTAGGATGCAGTGGGGAGGTTTCTGAGCACTTACACAATTTGTGTGGGCTGTCAGTGCAGGGCTGACCTTGCACATGCAGCATCTGCCCTTGGGAGTGCAGCACTCCAGTACTGGGAGTGTCACTCCTGATGCTGTTCCCAGCAAGGATCACAGTCCCTTCCACCTTTGGGGGAGGTTTTCAAGCCCTGTGGTTCCTGCTTGAAGATGTCAGAGCAGCTCTGAATTTGAAGCTTTGAGCAGGGTGGAGCAGCTGAGTACACAGAGTACAGTGCTTTTAAAATTAGACCACATTTATTTGTCATTATGGATGATAGAAAAGGGGAAATTTGAAATGCATGGACACACAAAACCTTTTGTTACCCAAAGGCTTTTCCAAGTGATAGTCTGAGACACTTAGGAGGACCTGAATTTATTGCACTTCTGGGTTTAACTCTGCCTTAATGATCAAAACAGCTGTCTTGAAGGAAATCTTTGAAGTCTCTTGACCTCACTAATGGATTAGATTGCAAAAATCACAGGTTTTCAGATAAAGTAGTGAGTCTGCTCTTTAACATTGTCACAGTATCTTGTCAGGGCATTAAGGCACTCCTAAATTTTCTGAGTGCTGAAAAAAAATTTGCAAATAGATTTTCCATGCACAAATACCTAAAATCACCCCTTTGGCAGAGCATGAGGATGATGGTGCTTGTAATCTTCATAGTCAGAATTCTTTCATGTGAGGAACACTTTACTGAAAGGTTTATGTATGCCTAGAGTTGGATGTGTGCAGTCTGAGATGGTCACTTAAAGCTCTTTTCATAGTCAGGAGAGAGAAGAAGGTCAGAATTGGTTTGGAAATTGCCATTTTTGGCAGTGATTGTGAAGAAAGCTGAGGATAACTCACTCAGGGAAAGTTAGGTCATGAGTCCACCTCAAGTGTCTGAAATGATGCTGCATTCAGACAAGGGTGTTCAAAATTGAGCACTTGAATCTCAGTGGGAAGATTCCTCTTTGGAAAATGAGGATGTTGACAGGATACCTTTTCTTCAAAGTGATCTTTGCAGCCTTTTGACTCACAGTGGTGAGTGAAGAGGATTTCTCCTCCTGCCAGAATCAGGAGCTATGAACTGGTTTTGTTTTGCCTGATTTACAGGAGCTGGCCTTACAGCCCAAAGATGACATCGTGGACAGAGTTAAGATGGAAGACACTCTCAAAAGGAGGTTTTTCTATGACCAAGCCTTCTCTATTTATGGAGGTATGGCTTTGAAGAAATGTGCATTTTAATCCCTTTAGGCTAATATTCTGGTCTTTCTAGCTGGGTGAAATGCTGCACTCTAGCAATGCTATATTAATGTGGCATACAAGATTTTTTTTTTTTAAGTTTGCATTAAACTTTCCTGCTTGAGTCTGTAAACCTTTGAAAAATTCCCCCTTCCTGAAGTGTTTGGGTTGGGATGGGGCTCAATTTTTGTCTTGAGCTCTCTCGTGAGAGAGAGCACAAGACAAAATGAGACAATTGGCAATGAGTGGACAAGAATGACACAAGAATGGCAATGAGTGGACTTTAGGATGCATGTCCTGAGCATTACATTGGTAGAAGATGGCTTCTTTGCTGAGGGTAGGGTGTTTGGGGCTTAAGGAGATCATCAACTTATTTATAATCATTCATCTCTACCTGAACTTCCCTTGGCATATTAATCACAGAATATTCTGAGCTGGAAGGGACCCACAAGGATCATGGAGTTCAGCTTTTAAGTGAATGACCCAGAAGGAGACCAAAAATGCTCAAACCCACTGTGAGCTTTAGAACCTGTTCCCTCAGTGAACTTTGCCAATGAACTTTATGGCAGAATAAAAGTGGCTGTAAACCTCTTCAGATGGCTGATATGAGCATCTCAGGAGGCAGCACAGTGCCTCTGTGGTTACTGCTCTTTCACCTTAGATACCAAATTAAACACTCTGAGTTGTTTTATTGGCTTTTTTTTTTAACATTTGCAGCCACACTGGTGATTTGCAGATATGTGTTATTTATTACTGACATTGCTTCAGCAGTGGTCACTTCTTCTGTATTCAGATTCCTCCTTCTCATAGATTGCTCCCACAAAACTTTCCACAAAACAGAATCCACTGGTGGAGGGAATGTGGTTTTTAGTTGTTGGCTGCAGGAGTTTATCAGTTTTAAATTCTGTCACTACCTGATGCCAAAGTGCTCTGCAGCTGATCTGTGCTTCATCCTCAAAATGAAACCAACTGATGGAAATGCTGAGAAGGGAGGACATCTCCTCCAAAAAGTGCAGTTTTGTACAATCTCACACTTCTTTTTTACCTGTTCCTCTTTGCAGGAGTCAGTGGTCTGTATGATTTTGGGCCTGTTGGGTGTGCTTTGAAGAACAACATCATCCAAGCATGGAGACATCACTTTATTCAGGAAGAGCAAATCCTGGAGATTGACTGCACCATGCTCACACCTGAGCCAGTTCTAAAGTAAATATGGGTCTTTTTTTTAACCTGCAGCATGTAATTTCTGGTCATAGGTGCTTTTGACAGTGTTCTGTAAAATTATCCACAGGGATCTTGAGTCTGGGTTAACCAGTTTCATACCATAATTAGGTTCCAGTGCACAGGTCAGTGTGACAAGCTGCTGTTGTAAATCAGGGAAAGCAATGGCATTCACATTTGAAAGTTCAAAGCTTCCTAGAAGTCCCATTGGGTAAGGAATTGTCATTATTCCTTTTTCTAAAAGATTACGAAGACAAGGAAAGGGCAGAAGCTTCCACTCAGCTGAGATATAAAATACTGGGAATATCTCCACCTGAATTACTGGTTACTCCTCACTACTGCAGCTCTGTCTAGTTTTGGTCATGATGCAGTTCCTGAAGGCATTAAGTGTCATCTTTGTGACACATTTTAAGATTGAGATTATGGATACTTCCCACAGATCATATTTTCTGAGGGGTGATGCTGTTTAACCTGACTCTGTAATCTGAAGCAGTTTTTGAAGGATTTCACTTTGATAAAGGTCTGTCCACTGGGATCACACAGACCTGGGGCTGTCTGGTGGCAGCTGTCACATTCCTTGTTTTGTGTCATCTCTTCTAGGACTTCTGGCCACGTGGACAAGTTTGCTGATTTCATGGTGAAAGATGTGAAAAATGGGGAGTGTTTTCGTGCTGATCATCTCTTAAAAGGTTTGGTTTTGTTCCAAGCTGGGTGGGCCTGGGGATTTCTTGCAGTGATACAAGCACTGGAAATAGGATCTTTCTCAAGGAAAGCCTGCTGCTGTGGCCAGTCTGTCATACTTGTGTTTGCAGTAATTAATCATACCATACCAAAAATCCCATAGGTTCTGTTTGTGTCTTAAGTGAGGTTCAGGATCTCTGGTGAAAACACAGTTGTGTCCCTTTTTGCAAAATCCAGTGGCATCAGGCTGTGAAAGATTACTGTGTTGTCTAAGCCAAAGATTCCCATATAACAAGATTTTTGTACTCCAGTGCATTTTGGCCTTAGTTTTCTTGAATTTAATTTGCTTTTTTAAGTACTGAAAAACAATTGATTGATGCTCTGAGGGGTCAGAGTGTGTTTTACCTGTGAGAGGTCAATTACATGGCAGTGGATGACTTCCATGTGTACCTTAGAAATAGACTTCAGGCATTTCTTTGATTTGCAAAGTCTCACACTTCTTCCTGGTTATTAAAATTTGTTTGGAAAAACAAACCAAGAAAGTCACAGAAATAAGAATCCTGTTTGAAAACTTTCTCAGGTACAGCTCCACTGTGAATGGAAGGATTGTTCCACTCTGCTTCAGTGAGTGATGCTCTCTGGTTTTTGAGCCTTTTCCTTTAAATTCAAGTATGCAGAACAATCTATATTGGAATTAAGTAATTTTTATGATATTCATTAAGAATTTTTGTCCAAAAAAAAAACCTCAAAAGAAGCCCATCCAACCTCTGCCTCCTTTGCTGAGCAGCCTCATCAAACAAGTGTGTCCCTGTTGTGCAGCCCCTCCCTGTGAACAGCCACCTGCTGTTACTGCCAAACTGAGCTGTTACTGACTAAAAAGTCAAATTGCTTTTTTCAAACAAGAGTGGGAAGCCTTGGCATCACTGTGTGCCTTTGTGTGTCAGGGAGGATGTTGTGCTGTAATGTGGAATGCAGTCCAGCCCCACTGTACCTGCCTCTGAGAGCAAAACCAGCCTTGCTGCTTGGGATCAGACTAGATTTAATTTCTAGTCTGTAAAATAGAAAGCAAGAAAAGGACTACAAAGGACTGCTTGGGTTTAGAGACATAATATTGGAAAGGAACTGGATAAGAATGTGTTGTTTTCCCTGTGGCTCTCCAGTACAGTGAACTGTAGGTCACCACTGCCCTGAGGACATGACTGGAATTACCCTGTCAGGACAAGTTGTGGACATCACTTAACTCATGCCGGGGGGTCCTCCTGAGCTGTTTCATACTGGGGTCAGTGATGGAGTTGCAATCTGAACTCATGGCAAACTTTTCTTACAGCTCACCTGCAGAAACTGATGTCTGACAAGAAGTGCACAGCAGAGAAAAAGGCAGAAATGGAAAATGTTCTAACACAGGTGGGTGCTGCACGGGGAGGTGGCTGCTTCAGGGACAGGGGTGTGTGATAGGATCCAGAGGCAGTGGCCCTTTTCTGGTCCTGAAGATGCTCAGAAGTCTTTACACCAGAGATCCTCTCAAATACAGACAGTTGAATTGTTAATAAAAACTCTGAGCTTGCTGCTGAATCTCATCTCCCTCCCTCTTTTTGAGAGTTTCTGCTGTAAATGAATCTCTTGAGTGTTGGGTTGGTAGGGCTGAAGCTCAGTCTTGGAGTTGGTCTGCTCTGTTTCACTTGATACCCTGGCAAAAAGCTTTTACATTTGTCAGTCCCTTCTGTGGGATTGCCATACAAAGGAGCAGAGATGGATCACAAGTTTTGTCGGGGTTTTTTTGAGTCAGCTCAGCACTGATTTGCTTTGTTCTGAAATTGTTTCAGTGCTTTGAAGCACTGCAGATTTGTTCCTCTGTCTCTGGCACCCCACAAAGATTTTTCCTGTGTTTACCCTGAGAATAGTTGGTGTTCAGTCTGACATTCCTGAACAACTGTACAAACATTTGCCTTTATTTTTTTATTTTCTTTTTTTTTAATGTTTGTTCTCTTTTTTTAATGTTTGTTCTCATGACTTCTAGGATAAATGCTTCCAAAGCCATGCATTGGATGAATGTTTCCTTCCAGAAACAGAAACCATTTGTCAGTGTTTTGCATCACTGAGCAGCTGTCATTAGGTTTTCCACACTACAACACTGAACTTTTACCATCCTTTAGGGAAATCTCTCTATTAATAATAGAGTATTTTTATATCCTGTGTTTGGATTTATTTTCCTGATATGTGAAAGATCATGACAACTAGAAATGCAGAACAACTCTGAAAGGGCATCTAATGCATAGCTTGAATATTGTGTTTCAAGCAGCAGAAGAAAAAGAAGTGAATGCAGACAAAGCCCTGCAGAAATTTTATCTATCTTCTCTCTCATTGCTGAATTTTTTTGCTCCCAGCACAGATCTCCCCATGTTTTAGCTGAATTTGTTCAAAGGAGTCTGTTCTGGTGGGTGGTGGTGCAGTCCCAATGACTTTCCTTGTGCTTTACACCCACTCTTAAGCTCAGACCTCCTGTGGTATGACTAAATCCCAGACCTATTACTAAAATGGGTTTGCAAATGTGCAAAGTGTATTCTTCTATCACTGGTTCAAACTTCAGCTTGCTTGAAAATTTAGGTTAGAAGGGAATATTTTGGGCAGGTGATTCAGAGCTGTAGATCACGCTCAGTAAAAGATAAAGAGGACATTCATTCCTGTTATCTTGTCTAGTAATTAAAATAATTCTCTTGTGTTTTGGTATTAGTTGGACAATTATGGCCAGCAAGAGCTTGCAGATCTCTTTGTGAACTACAATGTGAAGTCCCCTGTCACTGGGAATGACCTGTCCCCTCCTGTTTCTTTCAATCTGATGTTCAAGACCTCCATTGGGCCTGGAGGAAATATGCCTGGGTAGGTGCTAATTTTATTCTGGTCACACTCTCCTTGCTTTAGAGATGATTTGGAATAAAAATGAAATCTCTGGAGTAGCCTTCCCCTGCCTCTCACTCCCAGCCTCCTGTAGCAGGTTAGCATTCCTTGGAGTCTTGGGGAAAGGCAGGAGAAACAAGGGGCTGTTCGAAATTCATGACAATACTTAAAGCACCCAAAATACAGATCCCAGCTGTGCCCTTGCTGTTGGAGTAGTTTTCATAAAGCCAGTTAATGCTAGTCTCCAATTTTCAGTGACTTCATGGCTGTGGAGAACCTACCTCAGGATACCTGTTTGAGGAAGGAGGTGAAGTTTTTTCCCCTTCAGTCTATTGCTTAATTGGATTCTTTTTCTGGAATTAAAAGTCTCAAAAGAAAAACTTTCACCTCTGAGTTTTGTAACAACTGTGGCTTTCTCCCTGCTTTCCCCACCCTTAAATCTTCCTGATTTTTCCTCTCCCCCATCTCTTTTCAGCTATCTGAGGCCAGAAACTGCACAGGGAATATTCCTCAACTTCAAACGTCTGCTGGAGTTTAACCAAGGCAAATTGCCTTTTGCTGCTGCCCAGATTGGAAATTCCTTCAGGAATGAAATCTCACCCCGCTCCGGCCTTATCAGAGTGAGGTACTGCCAACTTCCTCTTCCAGGGCAGGAGGGCACCTGGGAGCAGGGAGCATCTTCCTTGGCTTCCAGGGTTTGTGCTTTCTCCCAGAGGAATCCTGGTTTTGTGCCTGGTGAGCCTCAGGCTCTACAGATGAATTCACAGTTTAGGTTTGAAGTACAGAATTCTAAGATTGGCTTGTGAGAAGCAGAAGCTCTGAAATGGTTGTTGTATTAGAGATAGACTCAGTTTCACTGACAGAATTTGGCTTCCATCATAGTATAAAAGAATCATGTCCAAGGTAGCTGTGTTCTCTACAGGGCTTTGCTTGCCTAATTATGTTTGTGCAATTTCCTTTGAAACTGAAATCTAAACGTGCTTGACCTTGCAGCAATATTTCCTTGTCTCAGTCCTGCAGATTCTGCAGCTCTACAGCTTGCTGCAGAGAGGAAGTTGGGAGATAACCTGACTCAGGACCAGGGTTGGTGTTGCAAGATCAGTCAAGCTGGAAAGCTCAGGGTTATTGGGAATTACTTCTGACAGCAGTTCTGTCTCTGGATAAAAGTGATGATTGCCTTTCACTAGGGATAATCTCTGTATTTAAACTGATCTATCCTAATTGGAAGTCTCTTCCATATAATTTGGAACAAGGGCTCCCATGCACAGGCAGTGCATGTTGTAAACTTGGTAATTGATCATTTTGTGGTGCCATAAATGTCACTGAGAGGCTGTGACATCCTTAGCACAGAGGGAACTCAGGAATTTCCTCAGTTCTCCTGTTCTGTTTTGCTCATCTGGAAATGAGAACTTCTCTCATTGAAATCATCTTCAGTCATATATAAATATATATAGTCAAATATAAATGATATGCTTGTGGCACATTTATTGGAGACTGTTATTATGCAATCACAGCAAATTACACCCTGATGGCTGTGATTTACAGTTAATGATTACCTAGAGCTTTTTTAAAGGTTGTTGATAACGAGCTAATTCAGTGGAAAGTGATTTCAAGCAAGAAAGCTCAGAATCAATCTCTGAGTAAAGATATATTAAAGACAAGTTCTTAAAACAGAATTCATGCCATCTCTGCGTGCAGCAGTATCATTATCTTCAGGAAATTACCACCTCACCTGGTTATTTTTGGCACCTCTGACATGAGTTAAAGCTACTGATTTAATGAGCAGACCCTGTAAGGAACAACTGCTTCTAATATGGGCATCAAAGCAGTCTGGAAAAACTCTAGAGAACTTCTGGAAGTACTTCCAAAGGTGGTGTTCTCTGCTCTGATTCACAGTGGGGTTAACCACTGCCTGGAGAGCTCTAGATGAATCTGTAGAAAGTTTTGTTAGGATTTTGAAGATGAAACTAAATCCAGTGATGAGACTGGTCCGTGTTCTGCATAGGATTTTTAATTACTGGCTTGCTGTGACACAATGGTTTATTAGGGTCTAATGCATAAAATATTTAATATGTGTGTGTTTGTTTTCACTAGGGAATTCACCATGGCAGAAATTGAGCACTTTGTGGACCCCAGTGAGAAGAACCACCCCAAGTTTCAGAATGTGGCAGATCTGAACATCCTCCTGTACTCGGCCAAGGCGCAGGTCAGCGGGCAGTCAGCGCACGTCATGCGCCTGGGAGACGCTGTCCAGCAGGTAACCCTCCTCCTGCAGGCTCCTTGCAATATTGCACTCAGGGCTAAGTCACAAACTGTCTTTTTAAAATTAGGGCTCTGAGTGATGTGTCTGTCCAGTCCTGTGTTGGTCTGAACACCTGTAGTACAGTTGGAATCTTCTGAATCCAGGACATGGATCACTGGGCCTACACAAAGTTTGTGTTGTGTTGGTGCCAGTTGAGGTTTGCTCCCAGATTTCTGAGTAGTTTCTCTTCACTTAATCAGTGAGACTGAGATCTAAGCCTGGCCCTTGCTACCAGAAGAGTGCAGGTGGTGCTGGGATAGGGGTTGGAAGCTAAAGTTCACACTGAGCTAGTGAAGAGGGGCAGTAAGGAATATTAGTACAAGAAGTATCTGGGAATCTCATATGCAGCTGCTGATCCCCATGAGTACATGGCTTGCATAATTAGGTGAATCACTACCTGATTAATCTAATTATGAATGAGTTGATATACCAACCTCGTCCTCCTCATTTCCTCCGACACCCAAATGAAAAAAACCCCAAAAACCACCAAAACACTGCCTTTAAAAAACAAACGAAGCAAAAAGTCCCAAAAACAAGAGCCAAAAAAATAAAAAGAACACCACCCCTCTGTTGTATTGCAGCTGTGAACTGCAGGGTGCAGCTGTTGTAATGCCAGTGACTGCACTGCTGCATACAGTGGGGTATTTACAAGTAGGTGATCCTCAGAGCCAGTGGGTGATGAGTCCTGGAGTGACAGTAACTCACTGTTTGGTCAGATGGAGATGCTGCCAGTGCCACCAGGTGAATTTGAGGAGATGGAACAGCTTCAGGAGAAACAGAAGTTAACTACAAATTCTATCTGTAACATGTCAGGTTGCCTGCAGAAGTTCAACAAGTCATGACTTTGCTTCCTTAGGAATTCACATGGGTGTTTTCTTCCTGCTTTTTCCCCCTGCAGGGTGTGATCAATAACTCTGTCCTGGGTTACTTCATCGGCAGAATCTACCTCTTCCTCACCAAGGTCGGCGTGTCCCCGGAGAAGCTGCGCTTCCGACAGCACATGGAGAATGAGATGGCTCATTATGCCTGTGACTGCTGGGATGCAGAGTCCAAAACCTCCTATGTGAGTGGGCAAAGTGCAAACAGCAAGGGGAACTGCTGTCAGATCTGATTTATTTCTGGCTTTCTAAAGTTAGGGCTGTGGTCTGATGCATTTCTCTGGCTTCATGTTGGTCTAAACACACATAATGCAGTTGAAATATTCTGAATCCAGGACCAAGAGGCAGCTCAGCTCCCTACACAAAGTTTCTGAACTGTTCTTGCTGCTTTGGTAGGTCCAGGCTCCTTTGCTGAAGTAGCCTGGGGACACTTCACTGGTCAAATTTCATCTGGAGTTAAAGGGAACTGAGTCCTGGTGCTCTCCAAACACTGTAACCTCTCTAACAGCAGTGGGGAAGGATTTGTTTTGCTGGAAGTGTTATTCCAGGGCAGATTGCTTCCTGCTTGAATGCTTGCTCTTCCTTTCCCTCTTCCATGCTGTGAGAAATGAGTTCACTCCTGCCAGTTCAGACAGCTGGTACTGGAAGAAAAATTCCTCAAGGATTTGTTGTCATCTTCCTGCTGAGTCATTAAGAGCTTTTTCATTCAAGCCTTGTTGAGTGCCTTTTTTCCCCCCATGTATTGTTGGTTGGATTTAGACTCATCACTAGTGATGTTTCATTACAGCACATTAGAGGAATAGCAGCCAGTAAAATTCTGCCAATCTGAAGATTTTTTTAGGAAAAAACCAAACCTCCTGCAGCTCACATGAGTGATTTGTCTTCATATAGAAAAGACCTGAAGGAGTGGTTACCTCTGAATGTCCATAGCTGACCTCCACAAGTTCACAGCCTATTTTTCTAGCCAGCCCAAAACTGGACGTGGTGTGGGCCACACCATGTAAATAAGATTATTCAGCTTTGCAAGCCTTGTCATGATGATCAGGACAATGCTCACAGAGCAGGGTGTCCAACAGCCTAACCCAGGAGTGAGCACAGCAATTTCAAGGGTGTGAAAGAAGCACCCTGGAGCTGAACCATGCTTTGGTTTGTTGCTTAAGTCTGATTAAAAATATTTGCAGCACTCAGTTGTAAGAAGGGAAGTGGTCTGAGAAGCTTAAAATCCATTCTATAAATTTACTGCACACAATGGTGTGGGTTAAGGGATTTAAAGATCCATCCCACCTCCCATGAGCAGGGACACCTTCCACTATCTCAGGTAGCTCCAAGCCCCATCCAACCTTGCCTTGAACTTCCAGGGATCCAGGGGCAGCCACAGCTTCTCTGGGAACCTGTGCCAGGGCCTCCCCACCCTCCCAGGAAAGAATTTCTTATTAATGTCTAATCTAATCCTGCCATCTTTCAGTTTAGGGCCATTCCCCCTTGTGCTGTCACTCCATGTCCTGTCCAAAGTCCCTGTCCAGCTCTTGGAGCCCCTTTAGGCACTGGAAGAGCCTTCTCTTCTCTAGGTTGAACAACCACATAAACTTGTATGCTGTGTTTTCTGAGAAGCAGCTGTAACACCCTAATAGCCAAATTTCTGTAAAAATCCTCCCAAAATACCCTGAAACACCACAATTGTCAAGCACAGGGATTTTTTCTGTTGACACACCTTTTCTGACACCCTGCTATATCACTCCAGGTTGGAAAACCACACAACATCTGGCTGTCTGTACATCCCACACTGATGTGACAGTGAGTGGGAGGCACCTGCTGAGCCTTGTCTTACATGGGATTGTCTGTTAGGAAATCCAGAGGGAGGTTGGATTTGCTGCTTCACCAATCCAGTGTGACCAGTGTTCGGAGATTCCTCCTTGCCATACATGCTGAAATACTGAATTAAGAGCTTCCCTTGCATGTATCTTGTAGCAGCCCTTAAGCCAGGCTTTTGGCCATTCCAGTGTGGTTGATTCCCTGCTGTGTGTCCCATGGGGACATGATGCCTTGTGTGCCTGTGGCATGTGAGTGATAGGGCTGTGTGCTCTGGCCCCAGCCCGAGCTGTTGGCACAGGGCTGTGCTCTGCCAAGCCATGTGGAAAAGCTGGCCCTGAACACAGGCACTGGGCAGATGACTGATTGTTTCCTCTGGAAACAAATGGAATCACTCAAATGAGGGAGCAACTGGTGAGGGAGGGCTGCTTATTGTAACAGAGCTAATTATGTAGAAAAAACAGCCATGGGAGCAGGGAGGGCTTAAGGGTGAATAAACATATTTGATGGTTAAGTGGACAAAAAAGTGAGTTGGTGAAAGCTTCCAGTTTTGTTTTTTCAGGGTTGGATTGAGATCGTTGGCTGTGCTGATCGTTCCTGCTATGACCTTTCCTGCCATGCCCGTGCCACCAAAGTTCCTCTCATAGCTGAGAAGCATCTCAAAGAACCTATATCCTTTCAGAATAAACCAGCTTCTCCTCAAGTGGACAGGGATTGGGCAGGGAGATGGCTTGGAGATCTGCACAGCTCTATTTCAAGTTACATCTGTTTATTTAACAGGGAAACCTACAACTACAGGCCAGCATGACTTTGGGAAGTGACCTGGAAAGAATTGAGCATTTGTTACTCCTTTCCTCTCTTGGAGGGAAATTCCTTCATCCAGTAGTGGAGGAGATGTCTTTGTGTTGTGTAGCAATTAACTTAGACATAACGAAGGAGCCAGGCTCTGCTTTCTATCCTCACAAGCTCCTTAACAGCCTTGCACAGAACAGTCAACATTGTTCAGTTTGAGGCAAATAAGGGAGCCATTGGCAAAGCTTACAAGAAGGATGCCAAGGTGGTGATGGAATACCTTTCCATGTGTGATGAGTGCTACATCAGCGAGATGGAGCAGCTGCTCAACGAGAAAGGGTGAGCTCTGTGTGTGTGGTGCCTTCCTCTGACACCCTAAAGGCCTGCTGCTTTTATTTGAGCCACTCGAAACCAGTTTCCTTGTGAGAGCAGGCTGTGTGGGTTATCTGAGATGTTTGAGTGCTCTCACCAAGCACTGCTGGTCACCCATCAACATATCTCTGGGTGTATGCACATAAATATTTGTTTGTCTGTGTGGGAATGAGCTGCTGGCTTTAGTAGGATCATCCCAGAAGAGAAAGAGTTCAGTGAAATGGGAATTGTTTACCAGCTTCCCCACTCTGGTTTGCGAGTGGACCAGGACTGACTTAAAACTTTAATAAAATAATTCTGTGACTGATGGAACAAAATAGTTAAATGAGAAGCAAAACTTGCCTGACTATCCTCAGTGTTTAGTGAGCTGCTTTAGGACCTGTTACAGCCTTTAATTTACTGTGGCAGCAATTTGTAGGATTTTCTTTGACCTGCCTTCCTAACAACTGAAAATATGAGAAGTCTTTACAGTTGTCAGATTTGGCTGAAGCAGGCCAACAGCTGTCTGTGTTAGGGGAAAGCTAATGGTGCAGTAACAAAAAATAAACTTAATTTCCTGCTTGAAATGGTACAAGGTGTAGGATAAATGAAAACATTACAGAATGGTAATACTTTTATCTTTCTTTCTTTCCCTGAGCTAAAATTTATTTCTTTCACATCTCTATGAATGTGAGGGTGTAGGAAAAAACAGTAGCACTCAAAATGGGCGGAGAAATTATTGTAGAGAAGAAACTTAGTCCATCCAGAATCTCCCTGAAGTGGTTCAGTAGATGAGTTAGAAGCAATATCCCTGGTTTTATTGATAGTGCAGTGCCTGCTTTGTGTGCCTCCCTTTATCTCTTTGGTGTGTAGGTTTCATCCTGAGAATTTCCCAATTGACTTTGCTTCAGGCTGTTAACCACAGCAAAGTTCACTGTGATTATGAAAATGATTGCTTTTAATGTACATGTAGTAATTTTATTATTAATGCAAATTTCTTTTAATGGGTATGCTATGTGTTTCTTTCATCTCTGGGGTTTTCCCTGGCTTCTGTCATCCCACTCTCAGAGTCAACCAAGTGATGCAATTAAGGAAATAAAACTTGTTTGTTTATTGCTGTAGCTTTTAAATGACTTCTTTTTCCTTTGCAGGGAATTCACTGTTGAAACTGAAGGGAAAACTTTTCTATTAACAAAGGACATGGTTACTGTGAAGAGATTTCAGAAAACATTACATGGTAAATTTGATTCTTTGTTGTTTGATCATCATCAGGATACACTTTGAGTATGAACTTTATTGGTAGCATTGTCCTGTTAATATTGTAACACAGCATAGGAAAAATGCCAAATGTCATTTCCTCGAAATTTAAGAGTAGGAAGGCTTTTGGAAAGTCAGTGACTGCATCTCCACAGAGATAAGTCCTGATACAGGAAAGGGAGCTAGAAGGAAACTTTTTCCAAAATGCATGGATTTAGTTCCTCAGAGAAGCCAGAGAAAGGGCCCTGAGTTGTTTTCTACAGCCTAAATATGTTCATAGATGAGCTAAGTCCAAATCTCTATTTCAGGTATTTGCAATTAGAGCAGAAATGTTTAATCTTTTATTCCATGTACTGAGCAAAAGGAGAACGTCAGCAACTGCATCTTTTTCTTGTCTAAACACATTTTTAATGGTGATGTGTGTTATTTTGTGTTCCAGTGGAAGAAATCATCCCAAATGTCATTGAGCCCTCGTTTGGCATTGGAAGGATCATGTACACAGTGTTCGAGCACACATTCCGCATCCGGGAAGGAGACGAGCAGAGAACGGTGAGTGCTGGGCAGCTGCAGGCACCTGCCCTGCCTGGCATCCAGGGAAAGGGCTAAAACAGCACTGCACAGTGCCCAGCAGAGAGGGGAAAGCCCAGCTGGGGTGTGGCATTGCTGGATTTGCCAGTGTTGGTGTTGTGAAGGTCCCCAGGATGAGGTGAGAGATGAAAATTTGACTCCGAGTTCTCACAAGGCTGATTTATTATTTTATGATATGATATGATATTGTATTATATACTGAAACTATACTAAACTATAGAGAAAGGATACAGACAGAAGGCTAGAAAAGAGTGATAATGAAAATCCATGACAGACTCAGAGAGTCTGACACAGCTGGCTGTGATTGGTCATTAAATTAAAAATAATTCACATGCTGGGTAAACGGTTCTCTAAATCACATTCCAAAGCAGCAAAACATGGAGAAGCTGGGGCTTCTCGTCTTGCCAGGAGAAGAAATCCTGGTGAAGGGATTTTTCATAAAATATCATCCTTACACCAGAGTACTTTTCATTTTTACGTGAGAGCATTCTGCTCATGTGTGCATGAGGCTCTCACTGGATTCCTGGCAAGGGGGTGAGAAATTCCTCCTCTGGATCCACACTTGACAGTGTTCCATTGCTCAGAGAAAGGCATATCTTCAGTGTTTCATTTCCTTTCTTGCTGCTGCTTTTCCTGGAAACATACTTCTGTGCAGCAGGATGGACAGTGGACTGTTTGCTCAGTCCCCTGTGAAATTCAGCCTTCTCTGGTTCTGGACACCCCTAAAACCTTGGCCTGAGGCTTTGTTGTAGCAGGAGTCAGAGGAAAGTGTGTGTTTCAGACAGAACTTCCTGCAGCCAGTGCCCAGGTGTGGTGCTCTGTGCCATTGCTGGTGGCACATGGAGAGCTGGCTGGAAACGTGGTGCTGCTTCCTGCTCATTGTTCTTGGCTCCTGGACTGTGTTCATAAAAAAGAAACGTTACATTAAAAAAGTGCTTTTTTGTGTCTCTGGGTGCCACAGGATGTGGTACATTTATGACTGGAGGAACAAGGTTCAGGAACCCAGAGTTAGGACACAGCTGACTTTGAATCCCAAACTGCTCCTGAAGTATAAAATATTGGATTTACCTTCCTTCTAGTACCCATTTCCTTTCCATGTAGCCTGGACTCCTTTATATTATGGTACATCTCACATGCATTGCTTCTGTCCCTTTTATACCTTGCCAGGAAAGATTTTATTATTTTTCCCTCACTTCTGGCACATTTTTATTTTCTGAGGGTGTCTGAAGGGTTCTAAGAACCTTTTTGCTGCACATGCTCCATGTATGTGGAGTCTCAAACAGGAAGTTTGGTTTAGACTGTGCCTAAGACTAAATCTCCTGGAAAGACACCTCCACCCTTAATTTTTCTGTAATTCAGATGAGGTTACATTTCTTTAGGAGGGCTCTAATAAATCTGTTCTGGTGGGAGGTAACATTTAGCTGTCAGGAGATAAAGGGGAATGGAGGCTGAAGAACACCAGTCTTGCTTCAGTCGTGTGAGATGTCACTGCTGATGTCCTAGAGTAGGCCAGAGACTCCCCTGGAGCACTCACCCTGCCTCCAGCCTCAGTCAGAGCTTATTCTCACCTCTAAGAGTCTGATCTGACCACTAAACTTGTATTTATTGACTTGTGCTTTTCCTTTTTTCCACAGTACTTCAGCTTCCCAGCTGTTGTAGCACCGTTCAAGTGCTCCGTTCTTCCTCTGAGCCAGAATCAGGAATTCATGCCTTTTGTCAAGGAATTATGTAAGTGTGTTAAGCACTTTGGGGCTGATGGGGCTGTGCATTGGGAAGAGAGGGCTCTCAAAATAGCACTGGGATCATGTGGCTCTCCAAAGTGCACAGGGAGAGTTGTTGACCTAAACCAGCTGAGTGTCCACAAGCTTTGGGTATCCATCAAACACGTCAGCTATGCTCAAAAAACCCACCACCATCTTTGTCTCTGTGTTAGTTTGGAGTGTAAAAGACATTGATTTTTTTCCTTCTGTTTCAAAAATAAGTCTTTCCCACTGCTTAGGAGAAGCTGGAGCAGTGGGGGGTTTTGTTTTGTAGTTAAAGTTTGTTTTGCTTTTATTGGCCATCTAATTTATTGAGTCTGTCCCAGAGCTGCTGAGCCTGCAACCAATTCTGTCAAACTGCCCACTGATAGTGGGCATCATGGGCAAAGATAGGGGCCATAAAACTGAGCAGAGGAAGGGTAGGAACAAGGCTTGCATGTCAGACAGTGCCTTTTGCTGTCAGCACCAGTTCTGCTGGGACTTGGTTTCCCTGCTCTGCATGTGCCTTGCACAGAGGCTGGGGGTTGGTGTTAAAGCAGAGTCATGGCACTGATGGCAAGGGGAAAACTTGGTGACTTTGCACTTGGAGTGAGAGTTGTGGTGCAGTATGGAGAGCTGGGAGAGCAGGGTGGGTTTGACCCTGTGGTCCTCCAAAGAATGGAACACTGGATGTTCTGTCAGAGTGAAACTGGGGCTCTGAGATGCTGCTTGCACCCAGGACAGACAGTGCCTCATGGGGCAATGCCTAGAGAGGAGAACCTGGAACAGAGGCAAGACAGAGTTAAAGGAATAAAGTAGGGATTTATTAAAAGGCCTTCAAAGGATACACTTTGGGCAGTACAAGAGCCTGACTGTGGCTCTACCCAGGATGGACTCAAGATGGATGCTGGGTCACAAGTTTTCAACTTTTATAAGTTTTGGTCCATTTCCATATTGGGGTCCAATTACAGCTCCAGGTTATGCAGTCCCATTTTCCCAGATTGCTCTCCTCAATTTGCTGTTGTTTACACTTTTTGGGCTTGAAGTTGCAATGGTGTCCTTGGTTCTGGGGCTGGAAAAGGATTGCTTTGTCCAACTGAACTGTGAGGAGAACTTGCTAACACTTTTTGTGAAGTTCAGAGTCACACCCTAAGGCAGTACAGGATCTGGAAAATACACAAGCTGAAAGTTAAGGCATCAGGGGTACGGGGAACCTGTGCTGGGGTCATTTAACAATCCCTGCTCTGCTCCCTGCAGCCGAAGCACTGACCAGGACTGGGATCTCCCACAAGGTGGATGATGCAGCGGGGTCCATCGGCCGGCGCTACGCCCGCACGGACGAGATCGGCGTGGCCTTCGGCATCACCATCGACTTCGACACCGTGAACCGCACCCCGCACACGGCCACGCTGCGCGACCGCGACTCCATGCGCCAGATCCGCGCCGAGGTGAGCAGGGCACGGCTCACGGGGATCACAGAGATCACACACTGCTCACAGGGCTCACAGAGCTCACACTGCCCACAGCTCACAGAGCTCACACAGCTCACAGTGCTCGCACAGCTCACAGAACTCAGAGAGCTCACACAGCTCACCCAGCTCACAGAGCTCAGAGAGCTCATAGAACTTACACAGCCTACCCAGCTCACAGAGCTCACACAATTCACAGAGCTCACCCAGCTCACAGAACTCGCACAGCTCTCACAGAGCTCAGAGAGCTCACACGGCTCACAGAGCTCACAGAGCACACGGCTCACACTGCTCACAGAGCTCACACAGCTCACAGAGCTCACGGTGCTCACATACAGCTCACAGAGCACATGGCTCACACAGCTCACACACAGCTCACAGCTCACGCAGCTCACAGCTCACGCAGCTCACGCAACTCACAGAATTCACAGAACTCACACAGCTCACAAAATCACTGGGTTCAAAGAGACCTTCAAGATCGTCGAGTCCAACCCAGCCCCAACACCTCAACTGAACCCTGGCACCCAGTGCCACATCCAGGCTTTGTTAAACACACCCAGG
>JAWWMS010000120.1:4050477-4062375 GCA_035048045.1 Chlorospingus semifuscus | reverse complement strand
TTGTTCCTGAGGCCTGTCAGCTTCTCAGGAGGAAAAATCCTAAGGAAAGGATTTTTCATAAAAGATGTCTGTGACAACCCCTCATTCCCCTCCCCTACATGTTAAATGGAGCATTAAATACCTGTATGCATACATTAATCACAGAACCCCAGGATGGTTTGGGTTGGAAGGTTAAAGATCATCCAGTTCCAGCCCCTGCTATGGGCAGGGACACCTTCCACCATCCCAGGCTGATCCAAGTCCTGTCCAACCTGGCCTTGGGCACTGCCAGGGATCCAGGGACAGCCACAGCTGCTCTGGGCAGCCTGTGCCAGGGCCTCACCACCCTGACAGGAGAGAATTTCTTCCCAATATCCATCCAAACCTGCTTTCTCTCAGTTTGAAGCCATTCCCCCTTGTCCTGTCTCTCCCCACCCTCCTGCAGGCTCCCTTTAGGCTAAAGTTCAGTCACCCCAAAGCCTTTTCCAGGCTGAGCAATCCCAATTCTCCCATCCTCTCCCCACTGCTCCATCCCTGGGATCATCCTGGTGCCTCCTCTGGACTGGCTCCTGCAGCTCCAGGTCCTTCCTGTGCTGAGCAGCCCAGAGCTGGATGTGGCACTTACTCTACAAACATTTGTGTACACACAGAAATGGGTAAATCTGTCCTCACATGAGACCAAATCCTTCAGATGTCATGGAAAGGAGGGGATTTTATGTGTGTTGGGGCCTGAAGTGAAATGGAGTGGACAAAAAAATGCAGGGAGGCTTTTCTGGAGAGCCTGCACAGATAAATTCTGTGGGCCTAATTTATAAGCTCCACCAACAGTGGCACCTGGAAAGAGAAAGATGGGACAAGGACAGGACAATCAAGGCAGAGCTTTGTCAGCACCAGAAATCTCAAGCTGACTTACCTGTACTGGATTGTTTCTGAAGTGGTTGAAGCTCTCAGCTTTGTCATTAAAATCCTAACTATGTTAAATAGAAATACAAAATTGATCTGGAAAAGAAGGGAGAGAGAGGAAAAAGTGCAACCAATCAGTAAGATAATTGCTTGCAGGATATGATACACCTTAAAAAGCACATTTTATAGTTTCAATCTGACTGAAAACAGCCTTTTGGCTGTACCACTGATTGCAACAGACTCAGAAGTTTACTAGAAACACCAGATTATACAGCAAACATCCAACACTCTTAATGCTTCCAAAACAGCAGTGAAAACGGAGTACATCATTATTGCTCTAAGGAGTTTATTTTTACTGCCTTTTCTCCTCTTCTGGATGCAATGAGGAACTAAAGGTGGGATTTATGGATTTGCCACTCCCCTTTTCAATCTGCTGAGCTGGTTAATTATTATTTGTGCTGCAGCCTCACCACTGAGAACTGATATTTGCTCTAATTACTGTTGTAGCATCTGCTGGCAACTTTCTTGCATAGTGCAAACAGGAGATTAAAAAAACCCAACAAAGTGAAGAGAATATTGATTTTTAGGCTGTGATCAGTGGAAGGATTTGGCTCTTAGGAGCAGGTTTGGAGTTGCCTTCAGAGCATAAAGCAGGGCAGCTTACAAGACATGGGCATGTCCCAAAGTTGTCAGAACTACACAACTGCTGAGGTCCCAGCACAGCTTGGGAGAAAATATTTACCTCACACACAATCCCAGGGCAAAATATTTACCTCACACACGTTCCTGGCATTTTTCAGCCCCTGAATGGAACAATTCTGTGACTGACATCTGAATATTCACAAACACCCCAGCAGAGCTGCCAGCTGAAAGGTGTTCTCAAAATATGCTCCTTTTCCCCCCGTGCTATGGGATATATTTCAATGTTTACATATCTTGGTATCCATCAGGGCACTCCCTGTGGCTCCTGCTCCATGGCTCAAAACAAATGGAGCAATAAAACACCTGAGCAGACTCTGGGAGACTGGCAGCACTGGGAATTGTGTAAACACCCTATGTGAGATACAAAAATGCTGTTCTAGGAGTTAACACGACGTTTTCGGAAATTATTTCCACAGCAGAGCAGGGCCCTGGGGAGTACAAGAAGTAAACAAAGCACTGCAGCCTGTGTGTTTGTTCTTCTCAGATTTGTTTTTTGTCATGTTAAGAGCTTGATACTGGTTCATGCTTTATTTATCAGAGACAAAAGCAGCTCCATATCTGTGGTTTGAGTTGAATGTTAAACTCCTCACACTGGTTCCTGCCCTGTTCCTCAGTAACACAAAGAAAGATGTTCAGGCAGACTCTGCCCAGCAGAAGGTGAACGGAGGCGACCTTCACCCACAGAATGAAAACTTCCCTCTCTGCAATTCTGCTGCTGAATCTTGAGGTTCTCTATGAGCTCAGAGCCATGCTTGGGTTATTTCTATCAAGGATGCAAAAAAGGCACCAATCCAAAATGTGCCAGTTTTGCAATTGTAATGGAAAGTGCCAGACTGAATTACAGGCTCCAAGGTAAGAGAAAATTCCTAATATTAGTGGGACTGATCACAAGGCATTATAGTGATGAACTGGGCTGAAGAAGTCATTTCAAGTTTCAAGAGTTCTGCTTCAATGTGACAGCATCCTGCCATCTGAACTGGAAGTTCAAACCGCCACAGCCTGCATCAGAAAATGAGGGATTCTGGCCTTTTGTGAAATTCATTTGCAGAGGCGTGATTCATCAGTCCAGAAGAATTGCTAGCTGAAAATTCTGGGAGTTCTTTCACCAGAAAAACTCTCATTCTATAGAAGTCTGGTTTTAATTCTTCCAGTTCAGCTGCCCAAGCCCAGAGCAGCACCTGAGGCACCCCTGTGAGTGGCACTGGCACATGTGACACAAAGCTGGTAAAGATCTCACCTCTCTCCAGGAGCACCAGGAAGGCAGATTCCTCAGTGCTGACTTTTAAAAAACTGCCCAGGTGCCTGATAAACCCTGCCAGGACATAATTTCTAAGTCCATTTTCTAGGAGAAGGTAACAGCAGCATTGGCCACTCAAACTGAATCCTCCTCCTGAGTAATCTCATCTGAACTTCAGAGTGACTTCGACTCTGCTTCTTCCATCATTGTTGTAGTCTTTTACCAGTCTGCCTTTACCTGCAAACCAGAGAATTGGGGTTTTTTTAAAGGCTGGTGAATGGGACAGATAGAAGGAGAATATCCTGAGCTGGAGGGAAGGTGCTGGAAAAATGGATTTTGTGTGTGTGCCCAAGAGGTGATGGCTTGGATGCATGGGACCACTGAGTCAGGAGAATCCTCTGGCCTTTTCAGTGCATGAAGGGAGCTTAGAAAAACAATTCTCAACTCCTTTTGGCTTTAGAATATCCTTTAGAATGTGTGAAGCTCCTTCAAGGCTTGGTTTTCTGTTGTCATCTTATTGCAGGGGTTCCATACTGTTGCCTCCTTATCACAAAAGTTTCAGACCTTCTTGGTGTTCCTCGTGGGCGTCTCCTCAGAGCACTGACTCTTCCTTCTTCACAAAGCAACCAAATGTCTCCAGTTCCCTTCTCAACCAGACACCCCACTCTTTTATAGCATCTTAGCATCTTCTTCTCATTGCTTACAGCTGTGGCCTGTTACAGTCAGGCCTGTTCCTAATCTTTGATAACTGGCCCAGCTGCAACTCCTTAGGGATAACATTACTTTCTACACTATCTTTATTTTCTTCTATTCTATCTCCCTACAGTTTTCCACTTTCTCCTGAGTTTCTCTGCCCAGCAGGACAGGACAGGGGTGAAGCTCTGTTACACACACAGCTCCTGCTGCTGGCTTCATCCCACAGTTTCTCCAGGAAAAGGAATAACTGGTTCTTCCCCATTCTGGATTTAGTACCTAAGAGAAAAAAGCCAAGTGACTTGGCCTTGGCTATAAATAATTTCCATCCCAGAGTGAGGATTAGAAGAGCAAGAGCATAAGGAACTGAGTTGGGTTGGCATCATTGCTTGTCAGATTAAGCAGTTGGTTATCCCAAGATCTATTTGCATTCACTGCAAAGAAATGGAAACTTTTCAACAGTGGTTCATTAGACATATTTTAAATGAGTGGTTTTGGACTAATAGGGCTTGGACTTGAAGCAGCTGCCCACACAAACCTTCCACTGATCTTCAGGTGAGCTTCAATGAAGTGAATGGGGCTGTGTCAATGAGGTTCTGTGACATTACAAGCTTAAAAATGTTTGGAAGCACCAACATTTTGTCTCTATTAAGGTTTCTCTGAGAGATCTTTAAGACTTGGATAGGGTCACCCCTACAATGCAGATCTTAGCAAGCAAAAAATCCAAGGGAGAAGATGAAGATGTGGTCACAGCAAAATAGTTGTTTTTGGTTTTGCCTTCTAGAAGCACATTTCAGTGTGTTCACTTTTAATGATTTCTTAAAAAAAACAAAACAAAAAAAAAAGAACTCACTCTGATGCCTTTTGAGAAAGGTACTCTGAACTGTATTTCAAAAAGAAACTGGCTCAGTAGGGTCTTTTAGCAGCACTCAGGTCTGAAGAAACTATTTTAACTATTTTAACTATTTCTGAATTGATCTGAAGATCAATTTTCAGTGCATAATCAGATGGGGTTTTAATTGTCTGCTTGTCCTTGCTGGGCCAAGCTCCTGGGGATGATGGGGGCAGTTTGCTCAGGAGAGGGGACATGAGCTGGGGATCAAGCAGGGAAGAGGTTGCAGCACACAGCCTGCAAGGGCTGAAGGCTGGGAGATGAAAATGGAGAGAATCCATCCAGCTCTAGTGGCTACCAGACTGAGCCTGATTTGCAGGAGAGCAGATGAAGGCTCTGCTCTTCGTTCCTCAGCTAGATCACAGTGTTTCAGGGGGAGAAGGATCTCACTCCACTGCAAAGTGAGTTTTCCTAGGAAAGAGCCTGAGTGCTGTATTAACCAAAGTACACAATTATTTGTCAAGGACTTCTTTGTTATTATCAGAACTCTGTGTCAACAGATTAATTCCTCAGGGCTGGGCAGCTCTAACAAAACCCACACATCAGTTCCATCCATGGAGACCTGGGAAAGGCCATTTAAGAGAGGTAATGATAAAAGGCAGTGCATCCTTTTTATTTCTCTTTAGGCTCATTTTCTATTTTCATTCATTTCTGTTTATCCATGTTTTCTGCTTCCTAATGGAAAACATAACTAAGGATTTTTACCTTGACATTTACTGGTAGATAAAATGAATCCAAAGGCAAAATCTTGAAGACAGAATAAAATGGATTGTTTCTTCTTCTCCTTTATTTATGCCATGCTAAGAATATCATTATTGCTGGAATAAGACCCTCTCCAAGTACAGATGGGAAAGAAAAAAGTTTTCATTTCTTGCCAGAAGTTTAGTCTTTCCATTTCTAAATTGGGAGGAAAATTCAGACCCCCAAAATGGAGTTACAAGCCAGTGATCCAGAAAGTATCTGAGCCATCTGTTTTGGCTCTGTTCTATCATAACCTGAACACACGAGCCCAGAAACTCTTCTGAACCAAAAGAAACTTTTCAGTAAATGATTTTAGTGGTAGAATTTTTCTCTTATAAAAAGCAAACTCCACTTGGGAGGAAATTTATCTCCCTTATCAAGATGAAATAGCCAAAGTGCACAAAAGAGGCAGTGCTGACTCTGAGGGCTTCTCTGCAGTTTTCCCCAAGCCCAGGAGTTTAAAAGGGAGGTCATTAAGCTCTGCTCTTTCTTTTGAGCATTTAATGGACAACTGGCTTTTATTTTGCTCATTTTCTGCTGGGTTTTGTATTTCATGCTTCACAGAAAGCCTGTGCTCCTCTGCTTCCTAGAATGTTTGTTCCTCTTCACTCCCAGGAACCATAAAAATTATTCTATTTAGATTTCATATTTTTATGCAGTGCTGTAAAATCACCTCAGGGTTAAGTAACCCAAATTGGGATCAGAGCAGTCCTTTGAGTGAGAGCTCTGGATGCTGCCACCCTGACCTCAGATGAGCACTCTGCCAGTTAATTAATGCTTTCTTTTAATTGTTCTACCATGCTGGCCTGACCTGATCCTCAGACAGAGCTTTTTATCACAAAAGTTTCCGTTTCAAAGGTCACAGGCACCACAATGAGTCCTTTGGGCAAAGGGCTGGAAAACACTTTTATGTACAATCAGGAATAAGGATTCCTGAAATCCTTATTTGATTAAGAAATCCTTATGTGATTAAGAAATCCTTATGTGATTAAGAAGAATGATCCTTTCACAAACAGAAGTAGAAATTTCAGAAAATTTGTAGAGGGTACAGGGTATTGGACACCTTGCTGGGCACTTATTGACTCCACAGCTAGAAAATATGAATAGAAAAAAGTCAATAATAGCAATGGTGGCAAAATTGGAGATAAATTCTGGATGGACTGTAATCAAACCAGCACATTATCTTTGTGCTCTGTGCAGCAAGCACAACCTGCATGCAGAACAGCAGGAATTATGATAAAAGTCCTACAAGAAGAACTCAGGGATGTCAGCAGGTCATGAACTGTAAAGCTGCAGCAGTGGAGAGGAACTGCTCATCTTGAGAGAAAAGAAATTTAAAAATCAATAGGAAAACTAATTTGATCAGTGTTTGAGAAAAAACATAAGCCATTCAGATAGGAAGGAGAAGGGGAAATGAAGAAAATATATCAATAATAATAATAAAATCTCATTCTCTGAACAGAACAATGCAGAATTGGAAACAGAAGTGTGAAGAGAGTCAGTAGAAACCAAGAAAATATTCAGAGAAGCAATTGTATCAGCAAGGAGGATGCTTATACAGGGCTAGGGAATGCTTTTCAGCAAAAAACCCCATAAATTAAATGTACAGAGCTACATACATAGGTGAGATAATTCTTTCCATAAAATAGTGACTGACAAAACTTTGATTTCTTTAGAAGATCAGAAGAACTTCAGCAATGTGGACTGTGGTGTTTGAAATGGAGCATGACAGATCAAAATAAGTGAAGGCAGTGACAGGGCAAGGGGGAAGGCCTTCAAATTGAAATAGAGTTGGTTTAGATTGGATATTAGGAGGAAATTGTTCCCTGGCAGGGTGGGCAGGCCCTGGCACAGGTGCCCAGAGAAGCTGTGGCTGCCCCTGGGTCCCTGGCAGTGCCCAAGGCCAGGCTGGATGGGGCTTGGAGCACCCTGGGACAGTGAAAGGATAACTCTCACTTATGAAAAATTCCTTTTTGTCAATAAATCAGCTGATTTTGTTGATAAGCTTAAGCACCTCCACTCTCTGATGTGACAAACTTTACGAACACCCTGTCTTTCCAGAGCCTTGGTTCTGAAAAACTGAACTAACTCAGGTATTCTCTGAATATTTTTCCTGTCAAGCCCTTTCAGAGCATCAGCCAGTGGTTGCTACATTGAGATACTGATATTTCCCATAACCTGAAGCTGGTCTGGACAAATTCTTTGTAAAGAAGAGAACCAAGGTGTGAAGGGAAGAGTGATGTGGTTTGTGAAGTCCTCTGAAAGAGTCAATTAGAGAACAAGGGAGATCCAGAGGACAATCTTCTGAAAGGAATTCAAACTCCACACTCCAGAGGGTCCCAGAGAAATTTGGCTGTTGCAGGCTTGAAGGGAAGAGCATAAGGGAAAGGGGCAGGAATACATATATATATATATATGTATGTATATATATCTATACACACACATACATATATATATATGTGTATATATATACACACACACACATATATATACATATATATACACATATGTATATATACACATATACATATATATACACATATATATACACACACACACACACACATATATATATATCTCATACACATATATTATTCTGATTTCTCAATGGCAAGAGACTAGCAGCAGATTGGTGCTGTTTCACACCAATCCCAGTGATCTGTAACAGGGATTTAAGAACTGACTGACAGATTTTTAGTGGCATCAAACTGCTCAGAGCAGCAAAAATCAAGACTGATAGCAAAGAGCTGCCCAGGGACTGAGTGATCAGGGAATAACCTGGCACAGGGAATCACCTGATGGGAAGGTACCACCATGGGGAGACAAAACAATCTCAGCTTCACAGGGAGGGTTATGAGCTTTGGGAGTTTTCATTCACAAAAGAAATGCTGGAATTACACTCACTGGCTCCCTGAAATCCTCATCTCAGCTCCCAGCAGAAGAGAGGAAACAAAAAAACCCATCTGGAATTACTGAGAAAGAAAAAGCCAGGCAAGGGGATGCTGATGTAAAAATCCATTTGTGTGGTCACACCTTGATTACTGGGGTTAGGTTTGAACTTGCCAACACAAAAATGCTGCATCTTTAATGGGCAGGACATCATAAAGACCTCTTGGCTGTCTCTGGTTTTCTCTCCTGAGCAAAATCCCACACTGAAATAAGGACCCTTAACTCCTCTACTTGTCATCCAGAAATCTCAAAGCAAGGGAGGATAATTTTTAAATAGATAATTTTTAAATAGATAATCATTAAAGTGGCTTTATAGCTGGGGAAGCTGAGCTTTGAGCAGCACTCTAACTTATTCAAAATTAAATAAATGATGAAGGCAGAGGCAGAAGTGAACTCCAGGGCCTCCCCCACTCACTGCAGCAGCTAACTGGTTGTAGTGAATTATTTTCAACCAGACACATAAAACCCCCAGAGGCTGCAAAACTCTTCAGTTCTTAAGCACAAGAGGGGAAAAAATCTATTAAAGCTGAATGAAAGGTTTTGGGGGAAAAAAATTGATCTGCCTGTTTGAAAAATTACAAAATTATACAGTTTTAACTCTGAGAAATATTGCAGAGCAGTTCATGGCTGGGGTGAGCTCACAGCAGAAGTCACTGAGGGACAAAACAGCTCAGGTGCCTCTGGTGCCTCTTCTCTGAGATTTGTCCTCTGACCCTGCTCTGTTTTTATGGTTCATCAGTTCTTTGGCAGTTTTACATCTCAAAGTGAACACAAGAAATGTATTTTCCTTAATAAAATCAGGAGGATTCACTGATTTTATTAAGGAATTCACTTCCCTGGCTTTTTTTCCAACCCTTTGCCTCTTCTTTAGCTTCAGTGATTATAACTCGGTTATGTGACTCTGAGAAAAGAATTAAAAAACCCTAATGTGCTCAATTGAAGAGAAAATATCTAATAGAGTGTGTTCTTTCCAGTGCTATGAGAAGTTAAATTTCAAAGCATCCAATGTGCTCAATTATTAATTCTCTTGTGGGATATGTAAAAGTCAAAATCCATTCAGGAATGAAACAAAAAAAAAAAAAAATCATTACCTAAATTTTCTCCCTTAGATGTTTTGTCAATAAAAAGACAGGTTTCTTGCCCTATACAGAATCAGCACTTATATTCAGTTTCCCTTTTTTTCCCTGCGATTTTTTCTAAAATAGTTACCCTGTTTTCAGCTCGTCAGTCTCTGAGCTCCTTCTACACAGACAAGTAGAAAATCAATCAATCAATCAATCAATCAATCAAACAACTCCACTGCTTCATTCAAGGTTTTGTACCCAAGATACAACACAATAATGTGATGTGGAGATGGACTTTAGGGCTGCTGCCATGATCAAAGGCCTTTTTGTGGCCAATCTTTATTTCCCAGTGAGGCTCAGAGCTCCTGCATGACCTGATCCTTGTGTTACACCATCCTGTGCTGCAACAGGTCAATGCACAGAGGTGAGAAAATAAGAAATCAAAACCAGTGGAAATCATTGTTGACAGAAAAAAAAAAATCCTTAAAAATAACATTTAAACAGAATTGCATCTTTAGAAGCAAGTTTTATCACTCAGAATATTCAGCACTCCAATCATATTGCCACTGGTTGGTGCAATGATGTTTTTGGAATACACCAAGGTGTGTCCAAGGAGTAACCAAAGCTCACCTGAGCTGGACACTGAGCTCTTGGCTCTTCACTCAGCTGGGTGAAGGCAATTGTAACTGCCCCAGGTGCACAGGAACGGTAATTTCATGGAGTATTTAGAATTGCAGCTTTCAGTGTTAGTCCTCTCTTGGAAACAACACTCATTTCTGCTTGCAACATTTGTGTCTCTTTACTTTTCCAGCAGAGGCCTGGGACAGCTGTCTCACAGAGTTGTCACAGAATGGTTTGGGATGGAGGGGACCTTAAAGCCCATCCTGTTCCACCCCCTGCCATGGGCAGGGACACCTTCCACCACCCCAGGGTGCTCCAATCCCTCTCCAGTCTGGCCTTGGACACTTCCAGGGATCCAGGGGCAGCCACAGCTGCTCTGGGCACCCTGTGCCAGGTTCCCACCCTCACAGGAGAGAATTTCTTCCCAATATCCCATCTCAATCTGCTCTCCATCACCTCCAAGCCATTCCCCCTTGTCCCCTCAGGCCTGTCCTGTTTGTTCTTTCACAACACACAGCTGCAGCTCCACTTCACTTCCTCATTAATTCAACTCCAGCTCGTGAGCAGTGACTGAAAGATGTCTCAGAACTGTCCTCTTTCTGAAATCCATGTGTTTTTCACTTGTGGTGGCCACTGTTCACTGGATGGAAGAGGAAGGCAGCACTTTGTGTGTCAAAACGGGATTTTGACAAAAACTCCATCTGAGGGCAGTGATGTCTGACTGTGCTGCCCTGGGTACATGGCACATGTCAAATTCCAGTGCCCTTCATCCAGCACTTTTCCCAGCACCCTTGAAAGGGTCACTGACTCCAGTAACAGTAAGTGATGCTTCAGTCATTATCTCCAGTTTTAATTTATTCACATCAGGATCAAACAAGCGAGCATGTCAAGTGGCTTTAAGACAACGTAGGGTTGTGGGTTTCAATTAGAAACACTCCAAAAATGAACTGACAGTTCAAATAAAAAATAAAAAGAAGCAGGGGAGTAGATTTTAGGAATCAGGACTGTGCTGTAACAGGAGGTTTTAGATTTGCAGTTTAGATTTTGTTTGCAGAGGGATGCTTTCCTGCTCTCTGAGGGGAATAACCCTAAAGTGAGGGGAGGAAGGGCTTGCCCTTAAATTGTATCAGCTCCTTTCCACCCCACAGTGCAATTACTGCTGTTACCTCATTAGTATTTTAATTAGGGCTCAAGTGCAGGCAGGCCAAGGTAGGAAGGTTCAGTTCAGTGTCAGCTCTGGGCTCTTCAGTCACTGGCCCAGTTCAGAGGGGTCTCAAGGCTGTTCCAAATTAGAGGTAGATATAATGATCTGTATAGAAAGTGGCAGCCCCCAACCAAACCTGCATCTTCTGGATCTCTCTGGGGTCTTTAAATATTTACAGTGCTGTTCTGGGGAGAAAAAAGCCATTTTCATGGCTTTATGGTATCTGTCAGAGATGCTACCCAATGATTTTACAGATCCTGTGGACTAAAGGGGTTATAGAAAATTCAGAGTCACAGATTTCCAGGCAATGATGTGAAACCCAATTGCTCCAAGCATCCCAAATCTCCCACCCCGTGTTGTCTAAATAGGATTTATTTGTGAGGGAATCTTTGTATCAATGAGGTCAATTTACTATGAGGCTCATTCTGGTTTTGTGATGGCTCCCTCAGCAACACAATTTATATTTTGTATATCACACCCATTGCTATTTCTCTCCTTAGAACATAAAGAAAATAATTTTAACATAAAAATATTCTCTATTGTTAAGATTGTTAATCTTAACAATTGAACAGAAATTAACTCTCCTGCTCTCAGGACACACACTCAGATCAGCTGCTGGGCAGCACAGAAACGTTTTTCACACTGAATCCCATGAACAGGGCACTGACAAGGTGAGAACATGAGAGTCCTTAGCCTTGAGAAAGCTGCCACTGGTGCCTGTTCAGGAGCATTTGCACCTTCCCTGTGGGGGCTGGAGCGACATAAGGGACAGCTACAGCAAACCTTGTGTCCTGGGTTGTAAGATAAGTGTGTATTCTATTGCCATCTGTCAGAGGTGGGGCAGTTATCTCTGTTCATGGGGCAGTTTTTCCTTTATCTCTCCCACAGCCAACCCTCCCTCCAGGAGATCTCT
>JAWWMS010000120.1:4015472-4031455 GCA_035048045.1 Chlorospingus semifuscus | reverse complement strand
TGTGATTGGTCTCATGTGGTTGTTTCTAATTAATGGCCAATCACAGTCAGCTGGCTCGGACTCTGTCTGAGCCACAAGCCTTTGTTTTTCATTCTTTCTTTTAGTCTTCTGATGAAATCCTTTCTTCTATTCTTTTAGCACAGTTTTAATGTAATATATATCATAAAATAATAAATCAGCCTTCTGAAACATGGAGTCAGCTCCTCGTCTCTTCCCTCATCCAAGAACCCCTGTGAACACCCTCACATACTCCCAACTTCAGTGAGTCTCCATGGATCTACAGGAAGATGTGTGTATTCCAGTGAATCCAGAGTGCCAGAGCCTGTCTCTGGCTGTGCTGCCCAAACCAGATGAGATTATCTGGGATTTGGGATGAGCATCCCTCTCACCACACACACACACAGAGCACTCAGCTCAGCTCTGCAGCAGGCTGGACATGAAGAAGCAATTAAGGTGAAAGCCAACATGATTCTCCTTGGCTTTCCTAATGAGTAAATCAAGAGCCAGGTGTATTGTGAGAAATTGCACACAAGAACCCCTTTATTTGATCTGAGAACAGACCATGTTGTTCCCTGACTCAGTTTCCAGCCACCAGCATCCTGAACTGCCCCGTGTGCAGGTGTCAGAGCTGGGCTCCCATGAAGGAAAACAACAGCACAGGGGAAAAAAACCCAAAATTCTCCAGCAGCTGACTGCAGCCTGGGTCAGAGGTGGGCAGGAAGAGCTTCTGATTGTTGGCAGAGAGAGGACATCCTGCTTATTAGTCCCACCAAATTACCTTAATTGTGTGATTCTGCAGAGAAAGCAGAGAAATAGAAACCCCATTCCTTTTACTTGCAAAATTGTGAGATCTGGAAAGGCAGAAAGAAAATCACATCAATCCTTTCTGTAAAGGTGGCCTCACTGATTCAGAAATGGATATCTATAAATAGCCCTGCTAAAACTCAAAGTAGTTTTCTGTTGATTTATTGGGTTTTTTCTCACTCTATCCATACAGTGGTATTTTTCCTCTGGGATGCACAGAGCCACTATTTTCTGATTCAAAGCATGAGACAAACAATTAACATTAACAATCATAATAATGTGCCAGCATGGTTGAAAGCTCGCTGAATCAGTTGAATTATCTGCATTGAAATAATTGCAAATGAAAACTTTATTAAGGAAGCTTGGAAACCTTCTATTAATTCATGTAGTATTCCATTAATAATGATGTTCAATTAGGACTGCTGTCCCAAAGTCTCTCTGGAAACAGCTGACAGGAGAAATAGGAGTGCACTTTGCTGGAACCCTTCCCATCCCACGACTGGAATATACCAGAAGGAGAATCATGGACAATACTTAAAAAATTATTTCCCCTCTTTAGTCTTTTCCAAGGTAGGCAAAGCACATCCACAAGCCATAAATGGCATAGAGTGGGAAGAATACCTCCCAGCAAGTTATTTCCCAGGCTCTGTGCCTGTCAGGGCCTATTTGCTTTCACCCACATGGAAGCCTCCCCTGAGGTCCCCATGGTTTCCTTCCCCTGTGTGCTCGATCAGTGACATATTCTGGAGCTGCTAATGCTTCCAGATGGGAGCAGCAGCTGGAGAGGCTGGCAGGGAAAATCACATCCTTGGTGGCAGTGGCCTGGGGGAATGGAAATATTCCCACAGGAAAAGCAAGGGAAGCATGGAAGCCTGGAAGGAGGTGACAGCTTTATCAGGAGGGCAGGAGTGAAATGCTCAGGTGAAGAGGAGAAGCAGCAGCTTCCATGAGTATTTAGGATGTGCAGAGACCCTAAAAATAAACCCAGTGTGGAAGCATCTGTGTGTTTGTCTTTTCCAAAGCTTCTCTCTCCTGCCTTCAAGGCAGTTTTTAATCACAGGACATGGGGAATCCTGCCTGCTTTGGACACAAGGGCTTCCAGCACTGTTGTTCCAGGGTGGGAAGGATGCAGCCAACACAACACACAACAGGCTGGGCAGCCCCAGACTGGCTGTGCTCGCTGCTTAAATAAGGGAGAACTCAAATTCCCTTAAATAAGGGAAACCCAGCCCCTGCAAACTCCACAAACACAACTCCAACCTTGACTGTGCCATCAAGACACCCACTGGAGAGAATTCCAATTTTCACAAGAATTATAAAAATACAGATGACTTTATTTAGTGCAGCATGGGATTGTGGCTGAAGAAAAAGATTTAGGACTCTGCTCTAATTTGCTCTGCTCAATGGTGGTCAGATGCCAGTAATTTTTGAACAAAGAGAAAACAGGGCTGCAAAGCATCTTTTTGAGCAGAAAACACCTTGCATCAAAGGTTTTCTGACACAGGTTGTAGTTATCAGTCTACACTGTGGAAAGGTGAATGTTTTCCATGGAGAGTGGCCACTGCAGTGGGATTGCACAAATCAGAGACAGGACTTCAGAAGCCACACAGTGAGAGCTCAGAGTGGCTGATCTGGCTTACAGCTGCTGTTTGGGAAATACAGTGCACAGCATGTCCTCATTCATAATCCCCTTATGGGATTATACAAAAAAATAAAAAAAATTCTGAAACCAAATTAATTTAAATGACCAGCTAGAGAATTCAAAAGTTATCCTTTTCTTTTTTTTTTTTTTTTTTTTTTTACTTTTAATACAATTACACAATTAGCAAAGTTTATTACATTATCCACATTTCCAGATACTGTGGTGATAAACCAAGGAGGAAAGTCTGAACTTGCTGATGCTGCTGTTCACACTCTCCTTGGCCTCATTTATACCAAGACATGGTGTGAAATATTTAATTATTTTGGAGCACTCGGCCAGGAATTCAGGAAAGATTGGAAAACTTCCAGATAATCATTCCTGTGCTTGGTCTAAATTCCTCATTCTCCTGGTGCTCACTGGGCATTAGGAATTGTGTCCAGTGGCTCAGCCTGGGCTCATCCCCAGGGAAGCTGCTGCTCCCATAACAGGCAGAGGCACCCCAGAATTACCAGGGGTGTCCATGGCCCAGTTAGGGGTGACAGAAATGTCCACCTCTCACCTCTCTCATGTTTTAGCTGACAGAGCAATTTGAAGCAGCAGAATTCACAGAACCATGGAATTGGTTAGGTTGGAAAAGACCTCCAAGATCATCAAATGCAACCATTGACCCAGCACCCCTAAGGTCTGTCCCCAAGTGCCACATCCACAAGGTTTTTGAGCATTTACAAGGATGGTGACTCCACCACTGCCCTGGGCAGCCTGTTCCAATGCCAGATCACTCTTTCAGTGAAGAAATTTTCCTTAATATCCAACCTAAACTTCCCCTGACACAACTTGAGCCCATTTCCCTTCTTTCTCTCCCTGTTCTGTGGGAGCAGAGCTTGACCTCCACCTGGCTGTCCCCTCCTGTCAGGAGCTGTGCAGAGCCACAAGGTCCCTCCTGATCCCCCTTCTCTCCAGGCTGAGCCCCTTCCCAGCTCCCTCAGCCTCTCCTGGTGCTCCAGACCCTTCCCCAGCTCTGTTCCCTGCTCTGGACACCCTCCAGCACCTAAATGATCTTTTAGATTAGGCAGAAGAGAAGGTTCCTGAGTGCTGAACAACTACAGCGGAGTCAGTGAGGGACCTACGTGTGCAATTCCATGGGTGAAAACTGAAATTGAACCATTTAGCACTTGCACAGCTGCAGGTGCATCTGCAGTTCATAACTTTAAACATCATCTTGAAAACATATTCTCTGATTTTCCTTCCCAGAGATGACTCAGGATGTGTTTTTTTTTTTTTTTTAATCAAATTACACTCCTGAGCATGATTCATATATAAAGACCCAACTTTGCTTTCCTCATTTCTCTGAAATGTTGGAAAAGTTGCAATGTTTTCTCCACTGTTCCCAAAACCATTCCATCATCATCAGAAGTAGAACACAGACAAGTTTTAGCTTGACAGTCAACATAGATCTAGAGCAGTTCTATAATCAGAATTCAAACAAGTTCATGTCCATCTCCTAAAACTCACAGCCAAAATCTTGGCAGCAACAGAAACACACCAGCAGTAAGATACTTCTAGTACAGTATAGAAAGTGGTCCAAATCTCAGGTCAAGAAAGGAACTGAGCAAAAACATTTAATAAATTCCTGATACTCTGGTTTGACTCAATTTTTCTCCTCTACCACACTGCTCTGGGACCCCTCTGCTCTATGGGCTGGAAATCCTCCTTTCATACCCACTCACAAATGTGTTTGTAGAGCACCCATACCCATTTTTCCTTGCACTGACACTGCCCTTGATCATAAGCAGCTCTTCAGTTTGCAGTGTTTATCCCATGGTGTTGTATTTATAGGCAGCAGCAACACTCCTCAGTGGCTTTCATTGTGCTAGGTTACAATACCACGATTTCAGATGCAGCTTGTGAAACCTTTCACATTTTAAGAACACAGCTCTCTGGGCACACTTTTAATTACTGGTATTGTTGCAGGAGCTCATGAGGGCCCTGCTGTCTCAGGTTTTATTTTGTGAGGGGTAGGCTCTACACAATGAGTGTAAAGAACAAGTCCTGCACATGTGAGATGAAGAGGGGACGAGTAAAGGCAGTGGGAAGCAAAGGCAATGGCCTGGGGTTAATCAATAGGAAAAGTGTTCCTGGCCTTCATCTGAGTTCATCAGATGAGACTCTTCACAGAGATTCAGGCAGTACAGGCACTTCAGATGTTTTGTATTTAAGGATGCCCCCCTCATTGGGTTTGTTCTTGTTTACAGAGCTCCATAATTTTCATTGCTGCCTGTGGGAATTGGAAAAGCAAAACCTTCCACAGACACTGAAAGATTTGATCTGCAACCTTTGAAGCAGGTTAGATTGATGTAAAAATGCAATACACATATATAAAGCAGAAACATCATAAACTTATATTTCTACAGTTGCAAGTAAGAATATGCCTTAAATAAGTGAAAAATTGTATTAAAAAGATAGTGAAAGGTTTATAATGTAAAAGTGTAGTTGTATAGAATAAGCTGAGTTTAGAAGTTATAATAGAAGCATTTATGTGCATGTGAGACAGAAGCCTATTGAACAAAAGTATCCAAAGTGCAGAAGAAGTGGGTAAAGTGATAGATTAGAAAAGCAAAATAAACCCTATAGCAACTGTCTATTAAGTTAGAAAGTTCTATATTACCTTATAATAAAGAAACTTGTGACTACTCTTGAGCTATGGCTGACTGCCTGCTCCTCTAAAATCTCACAGCCTCTGAGACTGATTTATCTGAGCAATAAATCATTCTTAACCCAGAAATAGCCCCATCCCTTCATTGTTAGCAGTGATACCTGCCTTTCTCTGTGGTTTTCACTGTGGACTGTTAGAGGGTGGCACAGAGCTGTGTTCAAACCCACACTGCCCCCAGCCCAGGATTCATGGGGAAGTTTAAAATTGCATTTGTTGAATCATGAATGAAGGCTCTGCTGTTAAAAGTGGCAGATGGACAGTCTGAGCTGGGCTGGGTGGGAAAGCAGGAGGTAAGGGGGACATGGAGCACTGACATGAGCTCTGTTAAGTGATATCCTCACCTGGGATTTGCTCCTTTCTCTTGCTCCACAAGAAGAAAGGATCGTGCCTTAGATGTGGAGCCTGCTCTGCTTTAATCACATCAGAAACTTCATCTTTTTAAATGCAAACCAGAACTAACTGTGCAGATCTCCACACTTGAGATATCCTCAGTCTGCAGGTTCTGAGAGTGTCATTTCACTTTGCCCTATGAAACCTGCTCTGTATCGATGCTCTGCATTTCTTCTGAAAGGTTTCTACAAATTATTTCATCAAACTCTTCCATTCTTACCAAGAGAGGGCTGCAGCAGCAATTCTGCCAAGCCTGCAGCAGACTGAAGAGAACAGGGTAGTTCAAAGGAGCTTGGAAGAGGAGAGGATAAAGGAAGGTAGATAGGAGATGGTTGAGGGGAAGAAAATAAAAAAAGAAGTGATTACATTGTTTGAAGAAAAAGAAGTTCCAGTCTTTTGGGGAGAAATAATATGTGGGATTTAGGAAATCTGTGTGTAATCATAAAAAAGAATGGGGACACTGCCTCAGGCCTGTGAGAAAAAAACATATCAGATGCTTTACTGGGAAATAGAAAGAGCTAAATTTAAGGGCTACAAGAAAGCAGAATTTCCCTCAAAACCTCAGTTTGCTTTCACTGCCACCATAGCAGTGAGAGAAGATGTTATGACAATGTTTTTGGGTTTGGTTGTTTTTAGAGCTGCCTTTATCCAGCAAGGACATATCATTTTAAATCTCCACCCTGTGTTCCTGTCAGCACTGTCCTTTATTGGATTCAAAACTCAGCAGGGACGTGGATGCTTCCCAGAACAAATACCTTTCTTCCCCTACTTCTTCTCTGATAAGCACTGCACAAATAAAACTTCTTCTGATGGAATCCACTCAGGTCACTGCTGGCCACTGCCAGCACATTGTTCAGTAACAAATCAGGAGTTTTACAAAGGACTCTTATTCCACCTCAGAGGATGCTCTAACAGCACAGTGACAAAGGAAAATCCAGGACAAAGCAATTTGGGTTTCTGCATTATCAGCAACAGCAAAGGAAAAATGTGATTCAAAATAAGTATTTTAATCCTTTGGATTTTTTTTTATTATTTTCTTGTTCTTCAGCTTGGTTGTTATTACTGATAGCAGAATTCCTCCTATGGAAAATTTCTGCTTCAGCAGTGTGAGATTGTGATTCTGTGGGATGATGAGGCTGAGTCAGTGGAGGGAGGGAGGGAGCAAACCTTGACTATTAATGAGAACAAACAGACTGAGAATCCCAGCAGCGCAGATCCATTCAACAATGCCAAGTGAAGTGCCCTGAGCAAATCTCTCCAAGGCCTGTATTGGAGATCAATCCACTTCTGCAGCACACTTTGTGCACAAATCCTTTGTTTTTCCTTCTTGCTGTATTCTTTTCTGTTGCTGAGTTTGTTTGGTTTTGCATGGTAGAGAGAGAACAGCTCTCACAATTTTAAGAGCACCAACATTTAGACCTTGAGAAACTGATATTGACTTGCTGCCACAGTGACTCACTGGCATTCAGCCACTGTGTCAGCAACAATCAAGGCCTCTCCTTCACTTTTTATTATTTAGGTGCTAAATGAAATGTTTACTGGCTTGGTTGTCACTGCAGAGGTTCAGATGTGACAGAATTGGAGAAAACAAGGCTAAAATGGGTCTTCACAGGAAAAGGGGGCCCTGGCTGAGCTCTCATCCCCTCCCAGTTGTGTTGGGGACACAAATGGCAGATGATTTCATCACCTGCTGCTACATCTGAGATTCCTGACCCTTTAAACACTGTGACTGCTCAGTGTTTAGGGCAGCAGGACCCATCTGCTAAATGAAGCGTGGGATGTGAATGAAGGATGAAGTTGCTTAAGGAATGGAGGAAGAATGAAGCTGGGTAAAAGGGGACAGGATACATTTGGAAAAATAGGGTTGAGATCCAGTTCCTTCCCCTTTCTCAGTTCAGCACAAGTGAGGACTGAGCCCCACTAGGCTGGGGCAGCACCAGTGATGGTGAAGCTCATTTCCAAAAGCAGAACACCTTCCTGACCAGCTGAACAAATCCTTCATTGGATTCAAAACAGCAACACCTTTTGCCACACCAGCCAAATATTTCACCTGCTCCTAAAAGAGAGATCCCAAAGTCTTGCCACAGTTCTGTTCCAACAGAGCAGATGTGCTCCAGCCTCCCCTTTGAGACAGAGCTGCCTTTGGGATCCACCTGCACTGACAGAACAAGAGAAAATTGAGCAGGTCTTGGGGAAGAAGCACAAAAATTGGGAGCAGATGTAAAACTTGAATCTTCCTGGGGAGTCCTTTATTGAGGACCTCAATGAAGATTCACCCTCCTTGAATCTTCCTCTATTGTCATCCTCAGCAGGGATTCATGGAGCAAGGTAGATGGATGGAGTAGGGCAGGAATAAAGAACTGGCAGATTCCTACTTTAGGTCAAGATGAGGAACTATCAAATTGTATTTTTTTTGGCCATTTAATTTGGCCATTCAATTACCTAAATTCTCTCCTTTCACCCAATTCCATCATACCTTCTTCTATCCAAAATAAAAGAGCATTAAAAAAAAGCCCCAAATAATAGAAATTGATTATCAAAACGGATCTGTTCTTGGGGCACTTTATAGAGGTAAATTTGACAAAGATGTCCATAATCCAAAATTTGGGTAGGGACAACCTGAAATAAAACATGAATTTGGGTTGCCTTTTCTGGAACACCTCTGGAACTTTATGAAGTTGATATATATTGAAAGACCCTGAGGAATCTCATGCTGGTTAACTCTGGCTGCGCACTGGACACGTTTTGCAATGTGAATTTGAAGAGGTGGACTATCTTAATTCACAGCATGTACAGGAAATTCTTAATTGCTACTACTCAGTTGTTGTTTCTGATGTTGAAGCTGAGTGTAGAATTTAAACCTTAAGTTTAAATAACAGAAGAACAATTTAGAAGAATGCAGGTGAGCCACCTCCGTGTTTGAGCTGGATAACATTTATATCATCCTACCTAATTGTTTTTTGTGTTATTTACTCAAGCATTTATAAAAGACTGAGCATAAAAGCAGGGAATATAGCTCCTGCAATGAATAATTTGCATTCTTTATTCAGTGCAAATTAATTCAGGTCTCCAAGCACTGTGGGAATTAGCTTTATATGCACTGCAGAGGGCTTGTAATGGAAGTTTAAACTGATGCATCATAAAAGTTCCCATTTAATGTTTTAAGGTGCTTTTTTTGTTTCCATTAGCATAGATTATTCTGTTTATAGATGCTGGAGTGCGAGAAGATTCCTACTGTTATTAGAAAAGGCCTTGTTAGAGATGCTCAGAAGACTTAGCTAAGACTTTGGGGATGCTCTGCTCCAGGAAAACAGCAATTCTTGCATTGAGATCACTGCCAATCATCCTGCTGTACTCCTGGCCAGGAGGAGGATGTCCTCCACCCACAGTTTATCCTCTGCTATTAGAACAGAAGCTTTTTCTTAAGGATTATCATTGCACAGCACTCAGTGGAGCTGGTTTTAAGTTGAGGTTGAACTCTCCTGGACAACACAGCACAAATGATACAGAAATGCCAGGCATGGAATCCAAGAAATAAAATAGAATTAACCCATCAGGCCACTCCTATGAAAATACATTCTTGTGATTCAGGCTCTGGATATACATGTGATGACTGGTCCACATCTATTTATTTTCCACCAATTTGCCTTTCCTCCTGTCCTTTCTCTTCCCTGCAGCCCTAACTCTGCTTTCTCTGACATCTCCATTTGCCAAACTCCCTTCTGCACCCTGGACCAGATCAGGGAAGGGTTTCTATGCAGTCCCCTTGATTTGCATTCATCATTTCATGAGCACTGCTGGGGATTAAGCTCCACTAATGATGTTCCTCTTTTTATTAAGAAAACTTCTAAGCCCTTTAATGAAAGAAAAACCAAAAATTAACCCAAAGCAAAATGGAAAGATTTCGTTCTGTCTCCTTTGGTTTAGATCCAGGTTTCAGTTACCATGTTCTGCCTTGTGAGAAAACAAAACTTGCCCTCAAAACTTGCAACTTGACACACTCAGATCTTGGTCTCCCTTAATGAAGAACACTGTGCTCACTGAATTTTTTTTGCTGCATCAATAAATCATGTTCAGTTCTTTCCCTGACCCAAACTGGCTTCAGCTCCTACACTCAGGAGGAGCTCATCCAGCACATTAGTCAGCAAAACCAGTCAGGACTATAGAAGCCATGACCACTTTCAGGACCATCCACGACCTGGACAGAGTCAGGAGAGGGCTGGAGCAACCCAGAAAGTGTCACAAAATTGAGTTAGAAACATGCAAACACATTACTCACCTCAAGCACAAGAAAAGCATAAAGGCAACTATGAGGGCCCCCACTGAAATGCAGTGGCCCAGGTAGTTTATGATGAGAGCAATCTTGTAATGGAGCGCATACTTCCTCTGGAGGTAAAGAGATAACAGCATTAAATCAGCATCAGTCTCCAAGCACTGCCATCCAGGAACAGTTCAGCACTTCAGAAAACAGTCATTACTTTTATTTTTCTCAACTTTATAATGACATAATACTACCAGGGCTGATGCCTCTGTGGAAGGCAAATATATTGTCCAGGCACACCGGCTTGGTGTCATTTCAGTTTGGGATTTGTCCACGGTTTCTTACAAATGCCTGCAAAACAAGTTATTTGAAAGTCCCCACTTTCCCCTTTTTTATTATTATATTTTTCCCATTTCCTCAGATTTATTTGATACAAATCTTTGTATCAAAGATGTGTCAAACCTAAAGACACATCTCAGAATTTCAGAAGTTATAAAACATCATTTTCTTAGGAAACAACACAGTCTTAATGAGCCAGGTTATGCCATTTTCCCACTCAAATGGCTTGGTTTTCACACAAAAATGTCAGCAAGAATAAATAACAAGCCCTTCCCACACAGGCAGGTTTTCCTCTGAGGGACATTCCTTGCAGGCTGTGATCTTTATCCTTCAAACCAAAGCAGAATAAAAACTGGAACCCAGTGGTGTCCCTTCAGTTCTGATAAACCAGGGATCCTGTTGTTTTTAGCAGCAACCCAAATATGTGGTGAAATTTTCTCTATTAGTGTCTATTTCATGTGGGGGAGATTGTTGGCAAGTTCTTGATCCTGTAAACAAAAAATTAAGTACAGAAGTCCTCCCATCTAAATCAGTGAATTTAGGGATTTAGTGATCAAAATTTGGCCTTGCAGAAACATCTTTATTGGTGGGCTGCTGTTGGCTTTGGAGAAAGGAGAGGCATCTCCTCTCTTTGCCTGGCTAGGGAGAAGTAGAAAGACACTATTCAGATAAATACTGAAGATGGCTAAAAAGAGCAAAAGTGGCTTTGCTACTGGAAGACTAAATGCCTATGAAAAAATATATTTATTATTAGTTTTGACATTTATGTCTTTTCAAGTTAAGCAGATCTTTCCCCACATTGGGATGTTGCCCTCCTTCAGAAGAACAAGGCTCTTAAAAACCAACCACATACATTTCCTCTCTGGTGATAAAAATATGAAAGTAAAATCCTACAAATGGCATAATTTAAAAAATTTTTGGTTGAATTTCTTTTTTTACATTTTTCTCTAACAATTTCCCTTAACATTTTACTCCAGTGAAAGGAATTTGCCAGTGAATGAATGTTTGGCTGAAAGTACAACCAGCAGCTGTAGCTCATCTGTTCCATTGTTCTGTGAAGATAAGCATCTCCCAGCACTTTGCCAGAGAGCCAGGGAGCTCTCTTGGAATCATTTTTGTGCTGAAACCTGCCTGCATCTTCAGCTCACGGAGTAATGTGCTGTTTCTGGACACAACTCAACCACGCAGAGTATTTTTAAGTCTATTATAAAATCCCCTAAAATAAACTTCCCCATCCACGGGCCCATTTTCTGAATCGCCTGGAGGTGAAAAGAAAAAAAAAAGCAACAAAACAAAGCTGCAGAATTCAAATTCCACAGTGTGTTTTATTCATCCTTTAGCTGAGGGGACACCTGAAGGGAAAGAGAAGTCACCTGACCTGCTGTGCCTACCTGTGCAATGCTGTTTTATTCAACAATGCCCTGGCAAACTGCAGGGCTCATTGACTCTCCTGCTTAATTGACAGAGCCAGAGGATCACAGAATATCCCAAGGGATCCCAAAGGATCATTGAATCCATTGCTTCTCGCAGCACTGTCAAATCCCAAACCCATCTGACTAAGAACTGTTTTCAGAATGGCTCATTTAGGGCCAGAAATCTGCTGGAAGATGGCAAACCTTGTGTTTTTCCAGCACGAGGTTCCTGCTCTTTAAGTCTGACTCTCCTTTGGCTCCTGAACACTATTTGGACTTCACTCAAGTTTTAAGAAGGTGTGGTGCAAAACATGAGAAAATTAATTAGAAAAATAAATGTATGAAGCTCCTGTTTGATGCACTGATGCTGAAGGAAAACCAGGCACGACTTTCGTATTTTCTGCTTCTGATGCTAACAAGGTTTCCTGAAGGCAAATTCAAACATCACAGAAACAAGAACTGCCTTGGTGCCTAGGGAAAACTAAACTGACAGGGTGGCACGATCACTTTCCACCAGCCTACATGCAATCTGCATCTCTGCTGGAATGGGAGGCAAAGTCTTCAGGGCTGAAAAGCACGTGCCCAGAAAATCATGTGTTTGTTCCCCAAAGCTCAGCTCATGTCAAACACTTGCACAGCTCATTTCTGGCTCACCCTCTTGGACACCAATACCTTTAAAATGTCAACGACCTTCTCCTGTTACCCAATATCCTTCTGCTTTCAGGGAAGATTCACTTCATAAAACAAAGATTTAAATTCTATTCAGGCTTAGGAGGAGGGTTGCTAGAAATGAGCTAGAAATTAGAAATGAGCTAGAGAAGGAGATCATAGAATCCTGGAAAGGTTTGGGTCAGAAGGGACCTCAATGATGATTCTTGCCATGGTCAGGAGTGCCAGCTACTAGAACAGGTTGTACAGAACCCCTGACCTGATCCAATCTGATCTGGAACACTTCCATGGATGAGGAATTCAGGGATGGGGAATCCAGGGATGAGGAATCCATGGATGGGGAATCCAGAGATGGGGAATCCAGGGATGGGGAATCCAGAGATGGGGAATCCAGTGATGGGGAATCCAGAGATGGTTTTACCCCCTGGCCACAGCAGGTCACACCACTGCAATCCCATTCCATGACATTAGACATGACAATCATGTTCCACCAGGCAGGGCAGAGGTGCCTCCAGAGCTTCTAAAGCCTGGCAGAGGTGTCTCCAGAGCTTCTACACTGAGGAATGACAGCACAATGTCTTTACCTGCACTGGCTTTGCACATCTTAGGCATGCTGGGCTCCCTCCAGGCTAATGACAGACTCATTGTGCCTAGGGCACTTTTCCCCTTGCTTCAGCTGCAATGTGACTGCTTAACCTGCCCTGAACAATTCAGTGAGTGATTTGAATCAATAACCACCTAATAAGAGCACTCTCAGACCACCTGACAAGGATCTTGCTTCCTCTAACAGAACTCACTGACAGGTCCTGCCAGCATTTACAGCTCATGTCTCCCTGGGAGGCTGCACACGCCACTGCCACTCAGTCACTTCCAATTTCCTCCCGGTGCCAGGATGATCTCAGCACCAGCACAGCTTAAGGACACCTCTCCAAAGACTTTCAGAAGCAACTGGGAAGTGTCTTTGTCATGCCAGATGACTCTGAGCTCACTGCTTTCCCATCCTGAGCCAGCTGGGAGCTGCTGTGGCTGAAGGGACCATGCTCCCATGCAGGATACATTAGCCTGAGCCCAGCGTGGTGCTAACTCAACTACTCAGCTTGAAGCCACCTCAAAACATCAGCAGAAGCAAATTCACATACAGCTGCCACAGACCACAGCGCCTAAGTTCCTGATTTATAGCTCTTTTTGGAGGCTAAAATGTTTTTTGTGCTGCCTGAGACGCTCACTTTTCTTCTAAGAAGAGCAGATATTTGTGTCGGATGCAGTGAAGCCCTTTCAACACAGGAGTTTGTAGGCTGAGGAGAATCTTTCCATTGTGCCACCAAACGTGCAGCTGGATCAAAATTATTTCTATATCTTGTTTCTGTGCCTGGAGAAGGAGCCAGCTATTTGTTCAGAGGGTGAGATTCAGTCTGACAGTAGGACACCAACACTTGGGTACCCACCCAAGGAAGGGTTAGGGGCAGTTGTGCACACACAGGCACTCTGTGTCCCCTGAGGTGCAGTGGGGACTCCTGCGATTCCCAGCTGGTCCTGGTGGGACCTTCATGGCTGAATCAGAATTTTTAAGGTTGGAAAAGACCTCTAAGATCATTGACTCCAACCATCCCGTTCACCACTAAACCCTGTCCCCAGCTGCCACATCCATAAGTTTTTGAATACTTTCAGGGATGGTGACTCCACCACTGTCCATGGACAGGCTGTTCCAATGTCTGAAAACCCTTTCAGAGAAGAATTTTTCACTAACACCCAGTCTAAACCTCCCCTGACACAACCTGAGGCCATTGACTTTCCTCCCATCCCTGTTCCCTGGGAGCAGAGCCTGACTCCCCCGGCTGTCCCCTCCTGTCAGGAGTTGTGCAGAGCCACAAGGTCCCCTCTGATCCCCCTTTTCTCCAGGCTGAGCCCCTTTCCCAGCTCCCTCAGCCCCTCCTGGTGCTCCAGACCCTTCCCCAGCTCTGTTCCCTTTTCTGGACATGAAGGACACAGACATTCCAAAGGACATTTTAAACTACCCCACACAACTACATTTAAGGAACTAGGTCTCAGTCAGAGTGGGAATCTAGCAGCAAATCAGTTCCAGAGCAGAGTTTTAGCAGCTGCTGCCACAGGTCCCAACCACAAGCAGAGCAATGATGCATTAATAAACCCAGTGAATGGGTGTTACTGAGCTGATGCCCCCTAAGACTGACCCACAGATGGAAAAACCATAAAATTTCTACTGATACATTACCAAAACTCTGTCATAAAGCATGGGATTGATGTTGAAAAGTCCTGTTCCTGTCCCCTGTTATCAATCACTGAATTAAAACCATGTGATTCTTTAGCACTCTGCCTATGAGTGGTCAAGCTTAAAAGCAGTGCTTAAAAGATTAGAAATAAACACAAGTCACAGGGCATTACCCCCCCAGCTGATGTTAAGCATCTGCTAAACTCAGTAAATAACAACAGACCCACTTGTGTGCCTGAATCTCACCTTTATTCAAAATGGAGCAAATCTGTGGGGACTGTTCCTTGTTTCTGTCTTTTTTTTGAGATCACAAAGTATTCATCTGTAACACTGAGCATTATGAGAGATTTCAAAAATATTCACAAATATTAATATTTGCAAAGCTTGTCACAAATCTTTAAAGATCTAATAAATGAGTTTTTAAGCCTCTGTAAGCAAGGGTGGGGGAACATCTGCACTTTTATCTGTTTAAGAAACATACTATTTAAGGAGTTTTAAGCTATCACCATAGCTGCAAAATTTTTAAAAGCAAAAACAGAGAAAAGGGAATAATCCTGTCCTCTAGTCACAACACTTCTCCAGCCTTTTCAAATAAAACCCCTCTGTATTTGCCTGTGCACAGACAGCCACTGTTGGGAGCCATGCAAACACATAATGAGTGTTATTAAAATGCAGCAGCCTTTTCCTGAGTGGCTGCAGCTCACTGCTCCCAGCTCAGGTTTCCTGTACCACCTAAACCCCACCACAGATATCAAAACTTGGCCCAGCTCTGCTCCCCATTCTCCAAATCAGCACTGCCTGCTCCAGATCCCCTCTCCTGCTCACTTTTAGGACATGGTCAGTCTGTCCCCCCAGTGCTCCAGCTTGTGCTGGCCCCAGCACTCCTGCAACAATGCACTGAGATGCTTTAGGGACCTGATTCATCCAAAAACTGACCCAGCAGCAAGTTAGCTTTTCATTTTAAAATGAAAATTCATGGGAATGAGGGGCTGCACTGTGGTGGTCCCAGCTTAGGTTGGCCCAAATTGCCTTGGGAGCCTCTCCACCATGCTAGAACACCTTGAGTGTCCCCCTGGGTGGCAGCCAGGTACTGGCACAACTTTTCTTAATTCCTAGAAGCCTCTAGGAAAAGGAGGGGGATTAAATTAGCCAGGGGGTAAGAACAGGTTCCTCCTCAGCAGTTGGTGTGTTGTTATTTGTGATTCACTGGAGAAAACCCAGACTGACCACACTGGACCTTACAGGATGGATGCTGCACCACAGCCAAAGCACATCCGGGCTCTGTGGGGTGCAGCACCAGCACAGAGAGACCCTGAGCACTAAATGTGGGGTCTCATCTTCCTCCTCTCTGTCCCTGGCATGGCACAACATGCCAGAGGACACAATGAGTTGAATGAATCCCAATGATGCCTCAGCTTTTAGCTTTTATAGTCTGGGCTTCATATCAGGGCATGGTGAGCTCTGTGCACAGAGCAGGGAGACAAAACAATTCCTGCTCCAGCTGGGCACCAAGGACAAATGAT